>JAWLRI010000833.1:5589633-5620743 GCA_034781795.1 Crypturellus tataupa
TAACCTATGTAATATTAGACAAATGCCTTTCCCTCTGTTCCTTCCTCTTACAAATTGCTTGCTGTACCTGTGTCACCCCTTGAGGCCAAGGGCTGGTTTTCTCCTTGTATAATGTGATTTACAGCTAGGATTTCTGAATGCTGCTGCAACACAAAATCACTGCAATGGTTCAGAGCTCTGCTCTACCAATCACCCTAATTCCAGTCTTTACAGGGACTTTTAATGGCACCCCTGCTGTTCCAGAACAATAGCTCAGTCAAGAGAACTTGTCCCATCACTTTGAACTTACTACTGTACATGCAAACATACATATATATCTTTAACCTCAGCTCCGCAATCGATAGCCTTTTGCCACCGAGCACTCTTCAGCAGGGGTGTGTTTCGAGGCTGTGGCAAACCCAGCGCCCGGCTGCCGCCCTGCTGCGCTCGGCCCCCTCCTGCGGCTCCGGGCAGCCTGGTCCGGTGCGTGGTGCTCTGCTGCGAGCAGGTCTGCATGGGGGTTTTCCAATCGGTTGTTCTCTTCATTGATTGTGGCATTTCCCCCTGGGATCTAAGGATCGCATGGAGCAGCTGCTCCCGCATTTCCACCGTGGCACTTCAGCCGAGCGGGGCACTAGTCGTGTTGGGACAAACCAGCAGAGATTGGCACTGTTTTCTGCCTGCTGCTAACCGCAAGAGCGGGTTCACAGGGTGACGATGCCGGCCGCAGCCTGGGGCAGCAGAGCAGCGTGAGTTCAGCATTAGCGCTGAACCCCACGGGCGGCCGGAGCCCCTCCACATGCACGCGGTGCCTTCACGCTATGTCTGCCATCGAGAAAAGGAGGCAGCCCAGTTTCAGATAACCCCATCCTGGTTTTGTACCAAGGTGGAGGGAGCCAAGCTGCACGCAGACCAGCCCCCGGCCCCTCGGCACATGTGGTTTGCACGTCTGCCTTCTCCCAAGCCTGGGAATGGTCCGAGGAGATAAGTTATCTGTGAGAATGAGCGCGCCTCCAGCCTTGCGCACCTTGAAGGGACAAGGAGAGCATCTGAGAGGGAATGAGGATGAGCCCGGAGAGCGACGGGGCTGCCCATGCTGTGCTTCCTACCCACTTTCCATTAGCACTGACTGTAGCTGCTCTAGGGGCAGGATACAAGATGAAAGACCCATCAGACCTCGTATGACAGTCCCTGGGTGATAAAAATACAGGGATTTATGAGTGTACGATGCCTCTGACCCTGTGAAAACAGTGGAAACTTTCTGCTTAGGGATAAGCCCTTATATCTTGAAATAACCAGGGCACTTGTAGCTTTTTGTGCAGCTCCTGCACCTGGATAACGTGGCGCACAGGCATGGATGGAGTGATTAGAAACATATACGCCCTAGGTCAATGCACGAGTCAATTAATGGTGGTTTGAGCGATTTTCCCAACCTTCAGTGCAGCCAGGATATAATTTTTATTGCGGACATGGGACACAGACGCATTTCAAGGCAGCTGGCCCAGGGGAGCGTTGCACGGCGCTTGTGGACACCGGCACAGCCTGCAGGAGAGGCAGTGGCTCAGGTCCCAGTGCTGTCCCCAAATGAAAGCCTTGAGGACGTGTTGTCTTTACATCAATCCCTACTAGTCTGGCTCACCACTGTTAGTGACTTCCCAGGGTTTCGTGTATCTTGGCATGTTTGGATAAGCAAGCTCTCCCGAGTGCTCTACTGAGAAGAAAACATTGGTAGCAGGGTCTGAGGAGACAACACGATGGGCCTGAGGAAGAACTGCAGGGATACCTGGTGTGAAACTTTTTAAAAAGGAGAAAAATACAGTGCTCTAATACTTCTGCACTTCTAAATGACTTCAAAGTGGACCGGAGCTGACAGACCTAATGGACGAGATCTGCAGCTGAACAGAGTCTGTGTTCTTCACGGCCCGTGTCATGACTCTGCACCGAGAGCCTTGAGTATGCATTAATAGGAAAGCGGTGGTGTGCCAGCTGCCTTGGGGCAATAGTGGTCAGTGCATCTGTGCGGTGCTGGGAAGATCTGTTCCAAAAGGACTTAAAATCTGTTCAGTGAAGGGGAAGTGACTGTTTCTTCTTGCAAGCCCTTCATTTGCATCCTCCTTATCAGCTGAAGCTGGCATGTGTAGTGCTGTTACGAGCATGGATCTAGGGAGGAATCTGCAGGTGTACATGGGGATCCTCCCTTGCATGTTAAAGCCACGGCCTCAATTCCCCCAGGGCCCCTGCAGGACTCCGAAGCCTGCAGTAAAACCCATCTCCGTGGCTTTGGATCCAGCACACAACCCACATCTGGGCCTGAGGCATGGTGCTCTCCCAGACCCATATTTGCACCAGCTTTCATAGTGCCCCAGCTTTAGGCATGGCCTGCCCAAAAGAGCTGGGTGCGATGGCAGCCAGAGCGTTCATTTGGGTGCATTGATCCCTGCTTGGGTCCTAATTCAGACGATTGCTAAATTCAACCTGGAAGCTGCTTTCAGAAGCTCCCTCTGGTATTTCCTGCTCCTGAAGTGAAATCTTTGTACATTTCCTGAGTTCATATGTAAAGGAAAAAGGTTTTTTAATGTTAACCTGAATACAATGTAAACCACTACTAAGTGGACTGGTTTAATTCTGGCCTTCCTCCTGAGGATGAGTGGGAATACACCCCCAGCAGAAGCTGGGGTTTTCTGAGATTTTATTGCCTTTGCCCACGCGGTGCCCTGTACGCCTCTGCTGCCCCGCAGGACTTCGGCCGCTCCCTTTTTGTGACACTGCCCGAGGTGTTGAAAGCTGTCACTCCAGCTGACCTGCAGAGCGCTGAGGCGGTTGCCTCAGCGGAGGAACAGCCGCAATCACCTGCAACAGGCTGAGCGAGATTACTTGCACGCGCTTCCTCCTTAAGGCCCTGGCACATGAGGGAGAGAGAGGGAGAGAGAGAGAGGTGTCCTGGTTTCGCTGCTGAGACGAGCGGGCTCATGACTTACCACTGCTGAAGCACCCTGCTCCTAACCTCTCCCTTCCTGTTGCCCGTTCCCCTCTGCATCACTTGCTCCAGAAAAGCACGCAGGGAGAGGCCAGCTCAGGTCTTCTGGGGAGCTCTAAGGTGCAACCTCGTTAAAGGGCAAAAAAAATACTTCTCAACTGCAGCCCGAGCCTCCCCTTTGTCAACGCAGCCTGCGCCTTTGCTAACCCTGTCATAGTGCCCGAGTTTCCCCGCAGACCTGGGCTCAGCTCTTTCCCACAGGGGTGCTTCTGCCATGTCAGCAGAGAGCAACGGGGCGGGCAGCAAGGTCTGGCCGTGCCCTTCCCACGCGTCTCCGGCACCGTCTCATCCCCGCTTCCACTTGCTGTCTGAGTAAACTGAGCTGGTTACTCCGGTGCTGGGAGCTGGATTTATCATCGAGTGCCAGGAACTGTAAGACGGTGCCGTCTATCTGAAGCTTTGGCCGTAATGATGAAAGAAAATATACTGGTTGGATTCCCCATGCTGCATGGCCTTGGGATAGAACCTGTGTAGTGACTCCCCTTTTACCCATGGCCATTTGTTGTGGTCCAAAATGCAAGCCCTTTTTTCACCATTAAAACCAAGATACTTTTTGAGAACAAGAAGACACAAGGAAGAGAAATATATTCAGTTTTCCTCTTAGGAAAAGTGTATGAAAACAAATATGTGAGCGATGTGATGGAAAAACACAGCCTTTGTGTGGGATAGGTTTCTGTAGCTGAAATGCCAAACTCTGTGTCAGTGTGAAATACTGCCAATCATCTATTAGCTGAGAATATTTTATTCCCAGAGCTGTCTCCATTTTTTTATTTCTGAAAACCTCTGCCTGGTGCGGCTGGGAGGGAACTGGCAGCAGCAGGAGGAAGCAGTGTTGCAGGAGAGGCATTGTTGTCCCATGAGCAGCACTGCGGGTGTGCAAGAAACACAGAGCAGAAGGAACAAGAGCAACTGGACCTGCTGCAAACATGGGACCATCATAGCAGACCTGTAATATGAGCACCGGGGTCAGAACAAAAAGGTGTCCCTGGTGAGCGTGGACATTGTTGGAGAGGCTGAAGTGCAGCCGGCCAGTGGGATCAATGTAGGAGCTCTTGAGAAATGTGTGCTGTGGGTGTCCTCCTTCCTCAGGTTGAGTCAGTGCCCTTTGCCGCTCAGTTATGTGGCAAGGCAAGGTGATTTGGGCCCTAATGACTTTCATTTCTGTGACCTCATTTCTGTTGAATGTCCTGACTTGGAGCTTTTGCTCTTGCAGATGTGGGCCCTGGGGAACAACGCTCCAATGGTAAGAAGGTGCCAATTAGAAAACCACCAACGTCACTTTGCGCTGTTTTCCAAGCACTACGCCTAGGCTTCTCTGGCCTTTAAAAACAAATTGAAAATAGTTTTAAAATCACCTCCCCGGGGAGCCCATCCTTCCAGAGGCTACAGGCCCTGCAGTAGTCATTGCCCTTAGTGCGGGGTTCAATGTCACTTGAGGGGAGGTGGCATTTTGCAGGAGCTGGTGCGAAGAGGTGGCTGGTATGAAGAGAGGTGTAAACGATGCCCCAGGGGTTACCCAAAGAGCTTTGGCTCCGGTGGCCAAGGACTCTCTCAGATTCTTGCTGCAGGCCAGAGGCCACAAAGCAGCTGGAGGTGGAGCAGTGGTCTGCTGGGATGGGACATCCTGCATGTGGAGAAGGGGTGCCCAGGTTCACCTCTCTCCCTGGAGGTTTCTGACATGGTCCCCTTGGGTGCCTGAGTCCCTCGGTGTCACTGGACTCGAGGGTGCGTTGCTCTTGCTCTTCCTCTCACCACCTCCCTCAGGAGCCGCTCCTTGCCTGCCTTCCCCATCCTTCCCCTCCCCGCTTGCTCCCCTCATCCTGCTTCATTGCCTACAGTATCACTCCATAATCTCCCCTTGGGGTCCTCAGCCTGACTGAATTTCCCATTGGACTGTAGCACAGTTGGGTGAAAAACCCACTCCTGGTGAGTTTCGTGGTGTTGAATCCCCAGGTCTCTGAGCTCCCATGGCAAACCTGATGGCAGATGGGGCGACTGTGCTGCGTTTGGTGGCGCCTCGTGGGTGCTGAGGCCCGGCAGCCCCGCTCTGAGGAGGACAGGCGGCGCCAGCAGCAGCCCCGCATGGTGTTTGGGGGTGAGCAGAGCCCACGCAGCGGGTGTGGGCTCTCGAGTGCGCCTTGGGCGCCGCCGGGGTGATGAGCCGCGATGTGAGGCAGGCGCTGCCGAGCGCGGCTCCGTCTGCAGCGGGGCCGCGTTGCTTCCCGCACCCGCAGGCAGCAGCAGAGCCGCGCTGGCTACACGCGTGCAGCAGCAGCAACGTGCCTCATGCTGACCATCATCGCCCTTGCATGAGGGCCCGTCCTGACGGTCAGTCCTGGCCGGAGCAGGCCTGGGCGCTCGCTGGGGGCGCCTCTCTGCCTGGCCCAGCTGCCCCAGAGCTGCCTGCAGCTCTCGTGCCCCACTCCAGTCTCTCACAGCAGGCTCCTTTCTAGAGACACAGGTGCTTAGCAAAGGGGCCAGCGTGGTCACCGCTTTCCTCGGGAAATCCCTGGCTTTTCTTGGACAGGGGATAGAAGCACGGGGTACCTCCGGGGAACTGCAAGCCGCTGGCTTGTCTTTCTTACCCGCTGAGACCGTCAGCAAAGCTACTGCGCTTGGAGAGCGCGCTCTTGGCTCGCCGAGCTGCAGCGACATGTGCTGGGCTAAGCTGCGACAATCAGGTACTGTCTGGAGCAAAGTAAAATGCTTGTTTTGTTAATACTGCTTTTATTTGTTCTGAAGGGAACAAACTGAGTGGTTTATGGGGTGCAACGTAGGTGTTTCCGGTCCAAGAAAGGCCAGTGACTAGTTAAACAGCTCCTAGTCAAACCCGTAAGTCCTCCACGGTAAAGTTAGAAAACAAGGATTTAGTATTGCTGTTCCACCCAAGAACATGGATCGTGTTAACACTGCGCTCTCTCTGGCTCTGCAGCGCAGTGCCAGCCCGCCGGGCTGCAGCACAGGTGTAGCAACAGAGGTCAGGTCTAGACACCACCTCTGCTCTGAGCGGCGAGACTGAGGTCATGTCTCATTTTATTTTATTAATTAATTTTTTCTTTATTCTGTGTTTTCACAAAGGGCTTCTTATATGGGATTAAAAGGGAGAAAAAGAGAAAAGAAAGAAAGAGATAAAAAATAGAGAAAGAGAGATATAGAAATAGAGAGAGATAAAGAAAGAGAGAGAGAGAGAGAAAGAGAGAGAGAGAAAGAGAGAGAGAGAGAAAGAGAGAGAGAAAGAAAGAGAGAGAGAGAGAAAGAGAGAAAGAAAGAAAGAGAGAGAGAAAGAAAGAAAGAGAAAAGGAGAAAGAGAGAAAGAGAGAGAGAAAGAGAAAGAAAGAAAGAGCAAGCCTACTGGAGTTCCTCCCTTGGTGTTCACAGGAGCCCTTTCAGAAGCAATAAAGTGGCCAAAACATGGCAGCAGTCTCTCGCTCCTTTGCTGTGCCAGAGGGGGTGCAGCCGTGGGCTGTGTGTGGGCACACACATGTGGGTTGTCTAAGGCAGGACCTGGGCATCACCTGCTGCTACTGCACAGCTCGAGGCACAGTCAGCCGTGCTTAGGCCCCCGCTGGCTGTGGTCTGGGGGAAGCAGGTGGCTGGAGAGCGCTGCAGAACCGGGATAGCCTCTTTCCCACATGAGTTTTCCTGATCACAAGGAAAGAGCTAGATCCACAAAATGTCCCCAAATGAGGTCCCCAGATGCTCCTCCAGCTGCCCTCTTCCCTGGGTAAGAGGCTGGATCCCCAACTAGGGCACAAGCGTGGGGCATTTCAGGTCAAGGTGTGTGTCCCACCAGGCACCAGTTGCCAGGGTTGGGCAAAGTCCATCTCTCCCATGAAACCTGTCCGAAAGCAGAGTGCGTCCCTTGGCCCTTTGCAGTACAGGAAAGCACACAAAGTGAAAAGGCGTAGGAGAGAGGGAGAAAAGAAAGTGTGGGAAAAGAGGAAAGAGGAGGCAATCTTAAAGCAAAGAGAAAAGACAAAAGCTCTGCCTTGCCGGAAGGGAGCTCAGGGAAGGACAGGGTGGAGGAGAGACAAGGAGACAGAAGGAGGCCCAGACTGGAGATTCCTGTTTGCACTGTTTCAGCAAGGACTGCTCATGCAACTCTCCGAGTCTTCTCGTGTGCTTCATTTTCTAATCAGCCCCCCAAATCTCAGAGTAATCTCTCTTGTTTGACACAGGCTAGGTCCAACCCTCCTGTCTTTAGGTACTCTTCGTAGGAAACCAGCCTCTGTCTGCTCTTCCACAACTAGGTTCTCTTGTGAACGAGATCGCACCTGGGACCTGAGAAGAAAGCACCCAGCAGCTCCACCAGGCAGGAATTTCTCCACTCTGGGGCATATGGCCTCTCAGATGAAACATGAGCTCCTAAAGACAATGGTGTGACTGAGGTCAGGCTCTGACACACTATTGCTTACTAAATGACTATAGCTTTCCAACTGTTTGTTTTTTTTTTTGGCGGGGGGCTGGTGGGGGGGGGAGTGGATGAATATATGAGTTGTGTCCTGTAGCGTTTCCCAAGCCTTGGACAGAATGAATTGTTCACTATATAGTGGAATAAAACAATCCTATCCATGGTAGTGTTCTGGGTTGGGAGCTTCTTTTAGAATTAAAGCATTGAGAGTTGGCCTAAAGATGCAAAATTATAAGCATCTGTATCCAAAGCACTTGAGGATATCAGAAAAAAGAAATAGATGCCCTCACCTTCCAGAAAGGAACTACTGTTTAAAAGAGACCCAGACAATATCCTTTGTAATAGCACTAGTTTGCAGGGAGGGTATACATTTCGAATGATATTGGTATTTGCTCTTCTCTATTGCTTATCTTCAATAGGGACTATGGTTGCCTGCAGTGCTGCTAGAACAAATTTAATTGCACAGCTCCATACACACTATTACATACACAAAAACTGTTAATAGTTTTGGTGACTCTCTAACTCCTGGTCATGGTGGGACCCAACTACCCAGCTGTGGTGGAAGAGCTCTCCTGGGTTTTAAACCAAATTAGTCATATTACTGTTTTTTTTTTTTTTTTTTTTTTTTTTTTTTTGCTATGTCTGGCATTGGTCCTCAGGCCGAACCCTTATAAGTGATACATTACCTGCTAGGTGCTCCCATGCAGCTCGTTACCACAGAATTAATGAAAAACCATAATTGAGAAGCTGGATGTTACTGTGCTACTTGCTTGCTGTTGCTGCCCAGGACTGGCGATTGCTTCTGCGGGCCATCTACTATATAATTACAGCCCACCCTTACTTAGCAGGCCAGGCAGCCCATATGTCCCTGCAGAGTGGCGTATATTGCATTTGTGAACGTCGCTCCGGAGAAAAATTGTGTGCAAAGGAGGATGGCAGACAGAAACCCGATCTGAAGGGATAACAAGAACCTGCTCTGTGCCACTGCAGGATGAACTACTGCAGACCAGTATTGTCTGAAGAAAGAGCGGTCAAGATACAATCGGCTACTCCTGGTATTAAACCCCAGAGTTCATCAAGGCTTGAAGACAAAGAACAAGTTAATTATTTATGACATATGCATAAAGGGGAAGGCAGGGACACGCAAAGGGCTATTTCATCATTTTTTCAGCACAGAAAATCTGCTTTTTACCGGCTCTTCTTCTTTTAAGTTTTATTTTGAAACTTGCCTGAGACCTCTTCCCCTCTAGCCTTGGTCAGGCCAGGGATAAGCTCAGCTTTCTGCTCTGCTTGCTTAATTGGTACCTCTGAACCTGGGGTTATTTTGCCTGCCTGCTTCAGCTTGTCTCAGGCCTTAATTGCGAAGTCTCTGGGGAAGGGCTTATTGTGTGTAACGGGCTACCAGTTTTCCAATAGCACGAGTTTTCCCCTTTGGAAGAAGCTGATTCATCGATGCGGAAACATTTTGCACAGTGGTATCAACATTGTTTAAATCTCCAGTTAAAATAACGATTTTGCTGCGTCCGGACCATTTCCTCCGCTTCATGTTGCAGCGCAGCGCGCTGGACCTCCCCACAAGCCGGGCATCCGGAGCAGTGGGCTTCTTGGGGTAGTCTGTGCTTCTTGGGGACCTGGGAAATCCCACCGTGACGCTCCCTGCAGCCGGCCACAGCGGTGCAGGTCGAGCACACCGAGAGCCGGGGAGCAGCGTCTGGCTTTCCACTTCGGGCAGCAGCTCCCTTGCTTCCTTTGCCTGCAAGAGAAGCAGCAGGGGCTCAGGGGGATGAGACTCCAGCAAGGGAGGTGGGCACTGTCGCAGGACCACTCCAGGGCAAGGCTGAGAGCACTCAGGAGTGCGGTTGAGTTTCAGGCCTATTCCCCTGCCTGTTTCCCAAATGTTCACCTGAACTATGGTCTTCTTGGTATCCATGATATTGCCCTTAAGATGCCTTTCCATCATGCGAGGAGCATCCAAGGCCAATGACACACAGGTCTGCACCTTTTCCGCTGCTCAGTGGTAGCTCTCTTGGCCTTTGAGTGTTTTCCAGCAAGCCTGAGGCATCTGCATGCCTGGTGGTGTGGCTGCCTGGGGATCCCTTTCTCCATCAATTAATTTCTGTGCTTTTTGCTGCTCCCCCTTTTCTTCCCCATTCCTCAGCAGCACTTTGGCTGCAGCATAGCAGGAAGTTTTTAATGAGCGCTTTGTTGCTCAGATGCACAGAGGGGGCTTTGTGCACTTTCTGAAAAAAAATACCATTGGTAGAGATTATTTTCTGGAATGGTTTAAGTGGGCACATGGAGAGGAAACGGCACATGTCTCCACTGTGGTATCCTTTCAGTACAAAGCTGCCAGAAGGGCTTGAGCCAAGGTGGCTTCAGGTGGCGAGGCTGGTGTGCCCAGCCACACCGTTAATTCGTCTTTAATCATTAAAGACTCCCGGTCTGCAGAGAGGAGGAGCCAAATCATTTCCATCTATTTGTAACTACCTGGAAAAAAAATAGGGAAAAGAAGCTGATTTTCAGCATCATAAAGACAGTATGAGACTAAACCATGAGGTCTTTCCCTCCCAGGTGGGTAGGAGCAGAGGTTTTTGGGAACCCAAATACTGTGCTGTCTGATGTCTCTCTGCCCCTGTTCCTGGTGTGCGTGATGGGCACATAGCTGCGATTCAGGGCAAAGAGAAGCAGCAGTGCAGGAGCAGCAGAAGCAGAGTTTGCCTCCTCCGTGGTGGGATCCTCCGTAACATGTTGCTATGCTCGTCTGAGGCCTGAAGAGGTAGCTAAAGGCTCCTGCATACCTCCCGAGAGCTCCCTACAATGACGCTGGAATGTGAGCCTGTGTCTTTAAGGGATGCAAAAGTCAAAAAGATGTCACCTGTTATTCCAGGAAGTCATGGGCTGTGCAGCTGAACTTATATGAACTTTTTCTCCAGCAGGGGATTTTGGCAGGAAACGCTGTTGTTCAGAATTCGGTGACTTAGCAGCCGTGCACTTCCAAAGAATCTATTCTGCTGGTAATTACTGCCCTTAGATGCAGGACTTTCCTTTCATTTAGGTGAACAAGTGTTGTGAAATGCCTTTGTGAATCAAATCTAATCAGGTCAGTGTGCTCCAGCTGCAGCCTGGAAACATGCCTGGAGTGCATGGCACGGGAGGACGGTGCGAGGGGCAAGGAGGGGTGATGACAACCTGCCAGGGAAAAGTTGAAAAAGGTGGAGCAGCTGAACTGGCCCTCGCAGACAGGGAGATGTCCGTGTTTTCTTCTCTAAAACACCCAAACCCCAGGACGCCCTGGGTGTGTGGGGCGGTTTCAATTTATGCAACTGCTGTTTGCTCAGCAGATCAGAGGCCCAGATCCCTCTGATCTTGGAGATGTTTGGAGAACAGGCTCTTCTATAGCTGTCTCCAGCTTTTGAGGAGGCACCTGTGCAGTGCCAGGTGTGGGTGCATTCTGGGTTTTCCAACTATGTTTTTGAGTGGGCTTGAAAATGAGCATCCAAAGTCCCTGTAGAGGCTTAATAAGAAGAAATGATTAGTATTCAACAGACAAATGAGCAGAAGGAAGGGATGTATTTCTGAGATGTAGCTCTGGAAGTGTGATGGTGACTCACCTCCAGGGTGGCATGACTCATATCAAGGGGGCTTGAGTGCCCGGGTGTGCAGCCCTGTCAGCCTCTGAGCTTTGCGAGGTCGCTGACGTAGTGGGGTCCACCAGAGGAGGACTGTCCTCCATCTCAGGCCGTCCCACAGCGATCTGCCTGGGGCAATGAGTGCGCGGTGGCATTTTTGGTCCTCTCTGGGTGACCAAAGACCCAGCCTTCAACCAAAACCCCAGAATCACTTTGAGGAAGACCCAGGATGCTGATCTTGGCAGTTTTGCGTGCAAAGCTCGGGGGCAGCTCCATGGCAGCGTCTGCGGGCGCCAAGCTGCTCCTCACCTCCTCGGCATCTTGGCAGCTCGCGCGCCTCTCTCCTGCGAGGCAGGCGGGCAGCCTGCGGGAACCCCCGCTGTGAAACGGCGATCCGAGACGTGCTCATGGTACATGCTCTGTACAGATCTGCTTCGCCGGGGCGACCAGCTTGACCTGACTCACGCTAATCTGAGAGACAGACAGGAGTCGCCTTGTCCTCCTTTGTAGTTGTAGTGGCTGTCTGGAAGCGCAGTGCATTCGTTCACATCATACCATCAGGCACCCGCACTTGCCACATGCTTATTAGTAATAAAATTAGGAGAAAGCAGCAGAGTGCATCAGCTATCCCAGGCTGGCCTCCAAGAAGCGCTGCAGCTCTCCGAGTTCAGCGGAGACACTGCTGCAGCGCCTTGCTGCCTTGCTTCATGGGGAGACTAACACAGGGCCTGATCTTGGCCCCTTGGGTGGGGGTCACCTCGTGGTGTGCAGTGGGGCTCAGCTCTCTGGGGGAGATGGGGAGCTGGAGACGCCAGCGCGCGGGGGCCTGAGGGACCCCACTGCCCTTAGGGCCCAGAGAGCCCAACGTGGCCTCGGGCAGAGATGGGGGTGGCCTTTCAGCAGCCCCAGTGCGCTGCCCTGCCTTGTGCAAGCTACCGGTGGGTTGATTATGCTGTGGTGGCCTGAGCAGAGGAGGCACGAGCGCTACGACAGGTCCTGACTGTTGGGACTGCAATTCCACCTGCAGCTCCTGTGCTGCTGCAGCCCCGGCACTGCGCGGGTGGCATGGAGCAGCATCCACGGTTGCCTCTGGCCTGAAGAAACCAGGACCTCAGTCATGTAAAGCACCCCGGGAGGCTGAGCCCTGCGCTTGGCGGTTACAGGGAAGGGTGCTCCCTGCTCCCCTGCTCCGAGGGAGGGATCCTGCTGTGGCTGCAGATGGGATGCGGGTGCGGATGTGGATGCGGCGCCTGCCGCGCGGTGTCACTGCCGGTCCGAGCAGGCGGCGGGGCGCACCGCGGCGGGGGATGCTTCTGAAAAGGCATTTCTCTTCTGCTTTTTTCTTTTTCTTCAGCAGAGGTGAGTAATCTGAGCTTGAGGCAAAGCCTGGGCTGAGTAGAAACGACTGTTACTTGATTTATTAGTATTATTGATTTTCACTTCTGTCCTCTTGCAGCCCTCGGAGCAGCTCCTGGCTGGCCGGTTTCCAACCTCCACAGGCGCACGTGCAGCTGCATCCACCTTTCTGCCGCCCGTGCTCCCTGCTGCGCCCCGCAACTGCGGGTGGCATGGGAAAGCCCAGCCCTACCTTCTCCCTGGGATAAGGCACATCTGGCAGGCCTCAGGGTGCCTGCTGATGGTTATTTACACCAAATATGGGAAAAATGAAATAAAATAATAATTATAATAATAATATAAAAATTACAGCTCTCTGGCTACAGATGGGACTATTTTCATGCCCAGAGAGCAGTCCCAAAGCAGTCAGGGCAATTTTGGGGGCGCTCATTTGTGGCTCCCTGCATGTGCTGGATCCTTTCCTCTGGGCACGGGGAGGCTGAATCTACAGGATGGACGTGCTTTCCCCTGTGTTTTACTCTCTGTCAGCATTAGTATTTCAAGCACTGTCTTTTGCAACTTGAAGATTTCATTTGCTTCTTTATAGTGCTCAAGATTTCTCACAGAAATCCATTTTTCTTCTCCAGTTTGGACCATTTACCAGCCCTAAGTCAAGAGGATGGGCAAGAATTTAAGGTTCCAGTGGCGTTACTTCAGCCACTGGCCCTTTGCCTTTCAAGAAGAGTTTACTCTAAGTTTAAAGGACTATTCCTTCTCCTGGAGCAGCCAAGTCTCAGTACAAGTGATGTGACCTGTATGAATATGACCCGCTACCACTGTTTCTGCGCAAGGTCTTGCAATTTCTTGTTCTCCCTTTTCACACCACTGGAATTAGGAATTCTGTGAGAGCCTTGCTTCTTGGTTTAAAAAAGAGAGAAAAAAAAAGAAAAAAAATGGAAAGAAAAACTTTTAACAGTTATCTTTCTAGAAAAGCTTTGTAGCATAAAAATTGAGCCCACCCAGGAGGCTCAAAATCAAAAAAGAATTAAAATAGCCCACGTTTGATTTTTTCTTATTTTAAGCCTGACAGCTTCTGAAGCTCATTTTAGGTGCAGGGGTGGGGAATGAAGGGATTTTGATTTGCTCCTTGATTTTGGGGTTGAAAATAGCTATTTCAGTGCAGGCAAAAGCATTTGCTTGCTCGACCCGCCGAAGGAGGCAGTACAAGAGCAAACGGCCAGTCGCGAGGCTTGGCAGGGCTGCCCTCACCTGGGTGGGTGTTGGAGACATCTGGGCCCCCCGAGTGAGCGGGCACCGCTGCTGCGGCCGCGCGGGCCGCCCGGCGCGTCGCCGCTCCCGCAGGTGGGCACGCGCCAGCACCGCTCGCCTCGGCTCCTGCTGCCGCCCAGCTCCGCTGCCTCCTCCTCACCAGCTGCCCGCTGCGACAGGAGTCCTGCGTGTGGCAGGAGTCCTGCGTGTGGTGGAGGCAGTTACTTTCTGTGAACGTTGCAGCAGCCCCCGGATGCAGCCGTGAGCCCTCCCCGAGCAATAACCTGCTCGTTACGGACACATTACGTGGCTGGCCCTATTCCCACAGGTAAGTTAATTGTGGGAGCCTGCTCTCCTCAGTTAAATAGCTGCGGATGTCTCCTTAGACACAAAGGAAGTGCAGTTCTCAGGGATAATGCAGGGCTCCTTTCCAGGAAGGTGTTTCAGCAGAGATCCCAGTTGCTTCCCGCTGCTGAGGTGCAAAACAAGGCAGCAGCCCAGCAGGGGTTTGGAGGGGCTCGGCATCTGTTCCCAGCTCCCGGCTGGAGGCCAGTCCCGGGTGCCAAGCACCTCCAGGCTGTGTGGGGCTGCTGGCAAGGGCCGTGTCTCTGGTGTTGGCCCGCCTGGGCCCAGCAGGGCTGCACTGAGCACCAGAGCGCCCAGCTCCAAGAGAAGACATGACCCCTGTGGCAGGTCCCATCAGAAAGGAAGAGGCTTCCTGGGGAGAAACATCTGCTGGGAGCCCTGGCAGAGCTGCGCTGCTCACACCTGGAGGGCCTTTGCTGCACAGCAAAGCAGATTTCCCAAGCAAACTCTGATGAGGGCATCCCATGCGTGTCTTCACCTGGACCGGCCCCCTGCGCCCCCCAGGCGACTCCTGCCCTGGCCTCTGATCTCCCCAGGTGCTGAGGTGAGCAGTGCCCCATGGGGTGTGGGGAGGTGCTGAGCAATTCATGGACGAGCGCTGCATTTCTGCAGCGCGAAGGGAGTAGCGCAGCGTCTGGACAAAACACAGGCGGCACCGTCATTTTAGCTGGCATACGCCTTACGCATATGGCCTTGCTCACTTGAGGTATTTTAGAGATGAACAAATTTAGAGATGAGCAGCCTGGTCTGGTCTCCTCCGAGAGCCTGCTCCGAGCTGGAGGCTGGACTGAACACCTCCCGAGGTGTCTTCCCGCTTGAATTATCCTCTGATCCCGCGTGGCCGTTCCTGGAAGGACTGGGCCTTGCAGCTGCGGCTCAGTGCTCCTCAGAGCACCCATGCACACAGGCACGCGGGTGCTGACCCCTTCCCTGCCTCCCTCTCCGAGCAGCTGGTATGTTGCTGCTGGGTGATGTCATGCTGCTTGCTGACTTAAGAGAGCCATCACTAACAAGGAAGCAATTCATGTAATGCTGCTGCTGCTGCAAATTAAGGGCAAGCAGAGCTAAGCGGCCAGGGGCAGCGAGGGCGCGCCACAGGCGGGATTGCTGCAGGAGGCTAGCTAGCCGGATTACAGGGGATGAGGGGATCAAGGAACACTGCTTCTCTCCTATATCCCCTGCTCCATGTGGCAGACCGGCACGGGGAGGCAGTTCCAGTTGGTCACAGTAAAGTACAGTAAGGACGGGTGCCCTAGCATGTCCCTGCACCCCAAGAACGGCCACTGGGGATCCAAGGCACGCTCAATTTCTGGATTGTTCAGAAAGAGAGGAAGAACAGAAAGAAATCTGTCACTGCTGTGGTCACTTCGTTAGGTCACTCTTTACCTGACAGTTTTGCCTTGTAAAGCATTAGCTGAACCCACGTTCCTCTCCCCACTTGCGTGCCATGGCTGCTCATGCTCTTTGGTACCCAGCAGTGACGGGGTGGATGGTGGCATGGAGATGGCTGGCCAGGAGACACGGAGCCAGAGCCGAGAGGCTGTTCCCTCACTGCACTGCATGCCTCGTGTTTAGGGATGTGGTCAGGCTCAGGCTTTCCCTGGACTCTGAGGGAACCTGACTCTAGAGGGCTTATGTTTGTCATAGCTGAGGCCAGCATCTGATCCCCTCCTTGGGTAAGTCCAGGGGATGAAGTTGCTGCCCTCAAACCCTACCCAGCCTAGGCAATGCAGTTGTGCTCATGCCACTCATCAAGGCCTGGTATGGATTAACACATGGGGCTAGATGATGGGGAAAAATAAATGCAATCATGCAGCCATCTCATAATCAGGATAATAATTATTATCCGCTGACTCTCTCATAAGCATCTTTCCGCTGTAAAAGAGAAAGGGTTGTTCATTATTGATTTTTCAGGCTTTAAATGTTATTAGGAGCGCTGTTGACGTGCTTAGGCGACTGCAAGGAGGGGAGGCAGCTTCTACCAGGGCTCTGAGGAGCACAAGCTGCTTTCGGGCTCATTTAGGTCTGTTAGAGGGAACTCAGTGTCAGCAGAGTGTGGCTGAGAGGCCTGGGAAGCTGCTGGTGCTGGCTGGGAGCGGTGCTCCGAGGTGGATGTGATGCCCTGGATCCCTCCACTGAAGCCGTGAGTGCTGCAGTAGCTGAGCTGCGTGCCCTGCTAAGGGGCATCGCGTTCACCAAGCCCCGCTGTGCCAGGAGACCTTGACGGGCTGTGGTAAAGGGATAACGGGAAAGCATTGCCTTGGAACTACATTAGCTCTCAGGCTTTCCCAGGACAGGGAGGTTTCCCTTGCGCTTGTGCTGGCTGTGTCGGCCGGGGGGAGCTCCTGTCGCCTCCGCCTGCGCTCGGCTTGTCTCCCGCAGGAGTCTGGGCATCCCGGCGGCTCGTGCACCACACGCTGCGCCTGGCCGGCCTGAGGGAGGCTGAGACTGCACGGAGCAGCATAGAATTAGGTGTCTCCGCACAAAGCTAACAAAATGCACCTTTATTGTGCTATCTATTGTTTTTAACCATGGCTATTCTTGTAATCAGGTACGCTGACAAGTAGAAGCCTATATATGGAAATCTAGCTAAAGAGATGAAGGTTGCTTATTGATTATAATGACAAAGTGGGGGGAAAAAAGGAGTAATTCCCTTTGTTCTGCCTTTGCTACCTGAAGCAAGGACCTAGTTAAATCAGCTATTATCCTACGCATCAGAATAATGCTGCTAAAAATGAAACATAAAATTAGGCTGTCATTTTTCTGTCATGCACTTGAGATTCAAGCTGTCCTTCTGAAAAGCTTTTAATTTCCACTCAAGTTGCTTGTGGTGCGCGCACAGAATTTGAGTGGTCACGATGACCCCCAAACTAGTCTGCCTGTGTGAGGCAGCAGTAGCACTCAGCTCCACAGAGATGTTCTGTGCCCAAGGGCACAGAAGTAAAATCTGTGTAAATCCTTTTTCTTCTGGGCACCGGTAGTGGGTGCCAACCAGCATGCACAAGGGTCTTACACGGGTGCACAGTTGTTGGTAGCAGCCTGGAGCTTTGGCCATTAAGCTGGTTACTCCCCAAGTGACCTGTTAAACTTGGTCAGTGTTTTCATTTGAGCTAAGGTGGCTCAGAGTATTCCTGCTCACACTGGATTTGATTATTTCTGTCCTGGAAGAATTTTTTACCCTCATGATTCGTGGAGAAGCCCCCACTGCTCCCATCTGCTCAAGTAGTGTCTGCTTTGGGTGGATCACTCAGCTAAACTCCACTTGAGACTGGTGCCTTGTTCGTGCTAAAGCTTCTCAGGTTTTATTTTCAAGCCATCAGGGTTAAATGGAGAATGAAAAGCTCAGGAAGAGTCTAGAAATGGATTTAGTTTCTAGACTTAGATGATTTAGCTGGAAAACTTACATTTCATGTGGCCTGAGGCATAGCCAACATGCAGGTCCTGTCCTGTGTTTTTCAGACAGTCCTCCTGTTTAATGTTAATTTTAAGATTTCACTAGTAGTTCCTACTTGTAGCTCTAGCCTAGCCATGCTTTTCCTTCCCAGGTTGATACACTAGGGCCAAAAAATACATGCCAAGTGAATGGAATCTCATGCACGGTGCGGTTCCCATGTGGGAGCCTACGTGCCAGGTGTAGGCAGGTGTAACCCAGCACTAGCAGCAGCGACCTTTCCTAGGGGTACCCATCCCTCTGCCCAGCAAAGCTGACCTGCATTTACCAACACTCCACCTCCTGTCAAATCAGTGCTCAAGGACACTGTCACCTGCACCGACAAGTTTAAGCAGCACAGTTGGTGTCTGGAGGCACCTGGAAATTTTAAAGAGCAGAAATCTGTCCATTGTGCAGGAGACATTCTGTTATAGTAAAACTGCCCTGGTTCTAATAATGTAATATACATTCCTGTTCACTTAAATCTGTTGTGAGCCTTCATTGCTACTGACAGTGAGCATTGGCCAGGGTCAAATCCTTCCTCTTTCCTTCCTTAGATGGTTCCCTTTTGACCTCTGTAGTATTTGCTGGGCTTCTTTCAGCAGAAACTGTCAAGTTAAGCAGCATGGAGAAGTATGCAGGATAGGCAGGGATCATCAAGCTATGGTGTCTCTGGAAAGGCGGCTCTTTCCTGGTCTTTCCTGTTTCTTATCCAGGAAGAGATGTCAGAGCTCACCACAGATCGTCTTGTTTTCAGAAATCATCACACACTCAACCTCAGTCTCCCTCAGAGCGTGAGGAGCTTTGCTCCTCGCTGGCTTGCAAGCCCTCTCCTTCCAGAGACTGCAATGACTGCGATTGAGAGGCACTGCTGCCTAAAATAACACCTCCCACCTTGAAGATACAATTTGGGGCTTTCTCAGTGAGCGTTAAGACTCACGTTAGAGTCACAGGATGCAAAAGCAGTGACATGAATGAAGGGATGAGAAGCAGCTCATCCACCACCAAAGTCAGTCCGAGTCAGAGCCCACACTTTGGGGACTCCCATGCCAGCCCTTCGCAAGCCCTCAGGGTGAGCAGTGACTCATCCCCCTCGTTCTGCTTTTTACACCTCCACACATCTGCCAGTGTTTTTAGATTTATGCCCCTGTGAGAATAACAGTGTGTTTATTCAGCAAAGGCAATATTACCAGTGCCTTGAAAAGCTCTGCATCGTCCTGCCACTGGGTAATGACATTGCTGTTTTCCTGAGTTATGTGAAATCCTTTAGACACTCTGTCTGGAATATTTTAAAGAAAGGGATGGAGTTTTCTTTCAATAGTTGTGACTTGAGGAAGAGGAGATGGAGGTCTGCTGACAGTAGTGGTGCTTAGCCTGACTGGAGGGGTTGGCTTTTGATAACCATTTTTCTGAAGAATCTCACACACCTCCCTTGGGCCAATGCGTGGGAAAGCACCTAATCTGAAGTAGGAAATGGGAGCACTGGTTATTGAATTTAAAAGATATTGGGACATATTCTAGCTAGGCATCTTTTCCTTCCCAAGTTTCATAATTGCACTCTTCCCATAACAAGAAGTCTGTGGCCCTTATACTTCATCCTTTCCAAGATGATTGCTAAATATGTGTTTTTTTAAAAAAACAGGTGCATGTTGGTGAGCTTCTGTATAGTTGATTAAGTGGGATTGAGCCGTGCTAGTAGAGTATACCAGGGGTTCTTGGTTTCCTGCTATTTCTATCACCTTCTGGTACCACCAAACCAAGGTGCTTCATGGTTGTACCGCTGCAAACTGCGTCACTGAGGTTACACTCTCTCTTTGCCATTTCTAGTTCTCTTTTCACTGACCTGAGAGACTAATTCCTTGGTGTTGAGCCTTAGTGTCGCTCAGGCCCTGCAGCACAGCTCCTGTAGTGCCTGAAATACAGTTCACCCCAGAGACAGGAGTCCTATCACTTGCCCCAAAGTCTAGCAGAGGGGGTAGCTAAATGCTATCCCCAGCTCCCAAAATTGTTGGGTAGAAAGTTTATACCACCTTCCTCCTTTCCTAGAAGTGTTCATAAAATCACTCTAAATCATGCTGAGCGCACACCCGTTTTCATTTGGCCACACAATAGCTCCTTGCAGATTCTAGGACTTTGCATCTCTAAACCCCTAGGTAAGCTGCGCGCTGGGTGCAGAGGATGCAGCCTCCTCTCCCACCTGGCACATCACTTGGTACGTGCTGACTGACCTCTGCCAAAACATGATTCCTGCGGTCACCTGTGCAAAAGGCTCCTGTGCACCAAGCAGCACCTCCGAGGAGCTTCCTGCACCTGCAGCATGTAAGCACCGCTTAAGAATTTGTTACCTAGACAGATGGTCTTGATCCTGTTCTTAACAGATAGTTGTGTGCACTGCAAGTAAGCCTGGCTGGGCTGTTCCTGGCAGTCAGCAGAGACCTCAAGGACTCCGTGTCAGTGCAAACTGAATGATTGCTGCCTCTGCTGCTGGTCCCGCCAACTCATGCTGGAGCAGATGGCAGGCGAGATGCTGCCCGTATGGTACCTGTTCTGTCACTAAAAAGATGACCGGTCTTCAGCGCAGATACAGCCTCCATAGAGAATAAATTTGCCGCCCACTGAGTCAAGTAATAGTTCCAATATCCAGAAAATGCCTTCAGGAATAAATATGCAGGCAAATTTTGTCACATAGTCTGAATCAGGATGCTGAAAACCCCTGAGACTTGACTGGTCTGTTTCTGCTGAAAACAGCATTTCTTGCTTGTGTTAGGACTTCATTACGTCTGGTATCATGCATTTATCTCTCTTCATCTGACAGGCACCGGTGGAAATACAGGTTAAAAAAGGCTTGCCTGTATGTTACTCCTGCTTCCTCCCTATGCAGAGGGGCAGTGTGAGCAGCTATGGGGTGGCACGTGAAGTCAGGCTTGATGTTAAGCTGAGGAAGAACGTACAAACCTTTTCTGTGCATAATTTCTTCCACCTCCCAGCTTCCTCTCTGGAGCATATAAAGAAACCCAGTTCAAAACCAAGTATTGGGCCCATGAGTAGTGGGAATTTGGGACCACTTTGTATGGTCCTTTCCAAATCCATAGCAAAGGCTTTCAGTAAAGTTACTGAATTGTTCTGTAAAGGATGGGCAGTTTCTGCAGCATCGGATTCAGACATTACAGGGCTGATCCGCTGCCCTGCCGGGAGCTCGTCAGCAGTTCTCCCTCTCAGCCGCCTTGTATCTGCGCTCCTGGAACGGGACTGTGTTCACTCTGCCTCAATTGTGTTTCATGAATCATGACAAGCCGCTCTGCAGAGATAATAATCATGCTAATCTTGTGTCATTATCTCCTCGAGCATCGGGAATGTGCTCGGTAAATATTTGCAACATGAAGGGACCTCAACAAAAAAGTATATATTCCACCCTAGGCGTCAAGCTCCCCATACACCGATACAGGTTAAAATCTGGCCTTCTGCTCTGAGCTCATCCCCAGCGTAAAGCTAGAGGCTGTGAGACAGACAAATAGGTGCAGGGAGAGGGGCAGGCGCCGCAAGGCAGACGCTGCTGTGAGGAGCGAGCGGGGAGATCTCAGCTGATGTGAACAGGGCTCAGTCAGCAGAGCTGGGCTGATTTACCTTGAGCCGAATAACAAGTTCTTTCGGGTTAAAGCTGTTGAATTAGAGCCATCAGAAATGTACCCATCAAATGAGTCAGACACTAACCACTGTTTTACCTTCCGAGGTGGGTGTTGGTCTCCCTCACACACGTACACACTCTTTCACAACAGAGTCCGGATTGCTGCCGTATTGTTTATTTTGGCCTCTCTGCTCCTCTCTACTAGGTCAGCAAGGGAGCATTAAAGGATCATTTCTCCACCTGCTCCTTCTGCGAAGGGTGGAGACAGCCCTGCTCCAAATGATGATAAGCACGTCAGAACCACAGGGCCAGACAAGCTGTGAGAAGCCAAGTTCTCCGTCTCCGCTTAGCCGTCCAGACCGATGTGGGGACCGGCTGGAGCCTCTCGTGCCCCTGGGCAGCGGGTGAAGGCTGGAGTCACACGAGGCCCATCAGAGAGCTAGATGTGCTACTTTCCAAAGAAGCCGGGTGCCAGCTATGAGCATCCCGAGCCAAGGGGCCCACCCGTGCTGCCGACACGCAGCCTGCCCCTCTCCGAGCACCGCGCGAGCTCCCGCCGCCTCCAGAGACTGCGCCCCACAAGGGCAACGGGAGGGAAGGCTGAGGCTACCTGGAATGCTGCAGCTTGTGGTTTTTTTGACTAAAATCGCACTCTAAAAGATACATTTTACCTCTGCATTACAGCCACGTGAGCACTTTCCTAATAAAAAGCACTCTGAGTGTCGAAGAAAGCTGATGCACGCGGCGGGAAGCTGCCGGGCATGGAGCTCGTGGAGGGCAGATGACGTGGCTGGCGGGCCTGGACGTGGCACTGCGTGTAACCACCTCCTTGCTGACAGGCTGCTCTGCATTGGCCATCAGCAACAGAAAGTGGGAAAACAGAACAGCTTGATCCTTTTGCATTTTCCTTCTTAGTGCTGATTTTCTGTATCCTGCTACCTGCTGGCCTTTCTCTCTTGGCTGTCCTGGAAATGGGGAGGGTGAAGTGTGACCCTCACAGAGGTGACTGAGAACTCTACTCGCTGCTGCATTTTCAACCCTCTTTTTCCTCTGTAAGACTGTGGAGAGGCCAAGTGATTTCCAAAGGGTGCTTAGCAAGCCAAATTCTTACGCTCCTAGTATGTGGTACTCTCTTCTGATCACCATGAACATGTGTGGTCAGTATATGATTTTTAGGGATGCAAAAAGAGGGGGGGGAAATCAAGGCTTTGGATTCCAAGCATTACTACATGCATTTCAGGGAAAGGGTTACTGAACAAAACCGAGGAACTGCAGTTTTCTCTGAAAAGCTCCTTGTGTGCTCTTTTCTTCACGAAGCCTTCAAAGCTCCCTGTGCGAGACAGGACATGGGCTGGCATCTACATTCGCTCATGGCCTTTGCCCACTTGTCTGCTGGTTATGCGGTATAGAAGGTGAGGTCTCTGGAACAAGGACTATCTGTAAAGAGCAATGTTGAATGCAATGCTGAACAGAGATGTTCGGTGTTTTTTTTTTTTTTTTTTTTTTGCTAACTTTCACAAGGGAATGCTTGTCTTCTCATGATATAAGGGGGTGGACAGCTTTTGCATATGAAAGAAACTTCTTTCTTTTTTCTCTCCAGATTGCCTCTGCACTTGCTCTCAGAACTGTCTGATCACTCAGTCCTCAGGTTTTCAGCAGCTCCAGTCCCTTTATTTCAACCATCGAGCCCCCACACTGGGGTTTTCCACAGCAGGATAGTACCGTTCATGAGGTGTGCTTAGCTCCTGAGATTTCCCAGGAGGTGAGATACACACTGATCTCATTATCTTGCAGACTCAGAGCCTGCATCCTCTGCATTTTCTTGCTGAGACACCAATTATAGAAAAGAAACAAAATTCTCCACCAGGGTGGCTATTATTTGCCTGGCCCTCCTAGATTTTCTAGGAGGAAATCTTCGATGCTGTCAGTATTGATCCCCATTTGTTCCTCTAAGCTCATGCAGATGAGCATGCAGGGTCAAACCTTTCTCCACATTTGCAAACTACTAATAGCTTCAGCTCTCAATGGGGAATGTCATGTATTTTGGAGGCTTTATACATCTGTAAGGTAGGGCTGCCCCTGACCGCCGTTATCTCGCAAAAAGTCCCTGCTTTGAGAGAGATATTCCTCTGCTTTTCCCGCAGGGTATCTCACTCTCACTGTTCCTCAGGCTAAGAATAGATTGCCTTCATCTCGATGGCTGTTGAAGCAGCATGACCAGAGCGGCAAATCTCAGTAATGGGCAGGCCAGATCCTGCTCTCGGTTGGGCAGATGTCTGTGCAGCAACTTGGAAGTTAATGGTGCACTAGGGACACCGTGGCGCAGATGAAGCACCATAACAAAGGCATGATGGTGGGAAAACTCTCAGCATTATCTCTGCTTCCCTTATCGCAGTGTAGGGGGTAATTTCAAGTAAGGCTTCATAGGGATTCACTGTGAGCCTGGCTCTACCAGGTATTTTTATTAGCATCCAGTGGGACTGGCTGGAGAATATGTTTATGATGTTTTTGAATGACTTGTTTGCCAGGAAGGACTGAAAGCACCTAGAGTGAGGGCCTGAGTTAAAAATGATCTGGACTAACTGGGGAAACAACCTAGAGGGAAATTCAATAATGACAAAGAGGAAATGTTATATTTAGGAATGTATAAACATAAACATGGCCAAATAAGACCTGGAGGGCACAGAGGGGCCACAAGAGAAATACATTCCATGGGTGTGGTGCTGTAGAAGTTGTTCTCCCTGTCTACTTTGTTTGAGACAAGGACCTATCAGGTCAGTTTGTGTGAAGGAGAACTTACGCCAGGTACTAAGAAAACTTCTGATGCCATGGAAGTAATGCAGCACAGCTGGCTGCCAGAGGAGGCTGCGGGATCCCAGCCATAGGGGCTTAAGAGCAGCGTAGGCAGAGACCCGTCCTGGGAGGCCTCCACGGGGGAGAGGTGACCCCCTCGTCCCCACAGCCCTGTGTGTCCTGCAGCCTGTGCAACCTCAGGGAGTCTGATTCACCTGGCCCTGCAAGCTGGTCCTGACTCTATATAGAAACAGTGAGCCTTGTCCTTAGGTTCTCTCACTTCAGGCACTCTGCCTTTGCCGCTCACATAGTACCCTACTGCCCGCGGGCAGCACAAATAAGGCCTGGAGGAAAAGGCTTTTTGCTCTGCACATATCATGTGGCAGTTGCACAAACCGGCTGGCTCCCTCCCTTTGGAAAAAGAGGCTGTTGCAGCTGCAGTGGACCCGCGGGGTCCCAGGGGGACTCTGCAGAAACGAAAGGGAAAGTGGCCGTCTTGTTGACATATGTTAAGGAGAAACAAAGGAGCACTGACCAGGCTTTGGGAAAACAATGTAAGAGGATTGGATTTGAAGCACTCATGTACACTTTGAACACCAGCTAGTTGCCTGCTAAAACCAAGATTATTTCAGAAAGTTGCCAAGCAACACAGAGGCCATATATTGTAAAGTCTATATAATCCAGACACTAACCTCTTAAAAAAAATGAAAACAGGATTGAAGACCAGATCAGGAAAATACCTCTTTTCTGAGGTCCCTCTGCTCCTTTCACAGACTATTCCTCTCTTCATTTTCTGCACCAAGTCAAATGAACAAAACAATATGGTCAAATGGACAACAAAAGGAGGTAAGAAGTGGCAAAACTCAGCGTGACAGGACTGCAGGAAGTACAGGAATGCCAGTGGTGCTAGACAGTAGCAATACCATTGGAATCTGAGCATTTCCAGATAAATCTTGATAATGCACAGCAAGGCAGCTCTGCTTTGCACTGTTCACATCTCTTTGTCAAAAGGAACTAAGGTATTCGCTGCAACGCTCAGGACAGAGGAACAGGACAAGAAAGAAGTAGACATAATGCTATACTTTTGTGACTTTTGATTCTGCATTTTTCCTTTGGGGAGTTAAAGAACAAAAGGCTTTAAAATCTCTGCCTGGCACAAGGGTATAAATGTTGAAGATGTGCAAACAGCATGTCTGTGTGATGGGTGCCCACAGTCCTCTACCAAACTTCTCTGGGTCTTCTCCAAGAAGTCCTAGCAGCCCTTTCCTTTATACTCTACAACATGGCCAGTGTTTCTCGATGTCACTGTGAACGTCAAGTAATAATTTTGAAACTCCACTCTCTTCTGATAAAAAAGGGTGTTTTAAACTTTTTTTTTCTTCTACATACATATTGTTGGAAAAGTTGTTAGGCCCTCAGCATGGTTAATCTTGGGACAAATACACTTTAAATGGTGCACTGTTGTCTAGCAACTATATTGTAAACAGCCCTCCACTTGAGTCCTGTGGGTAATCACTGATTTCTCGGGGATTAAAGCTTAAGTAACTCTCCAATTTAGGTACGTGCATCAGACCATGGTGTATTATGGCAGATTACTCCTCCTAGCATAGAGCTTGCTTAACCATTTAGAATCACAACAGAAGCCCAAGGGCTGCGGCGATATGGCCACAAAAACAGGTGCTAGCTTGTCAAATAATTAATATTTTGCATTGCAATGTAGAGCATTTTATTGGCAGGCTCAAAAAAATGTGTGTCCTGCAGCAGGGCGGGGTGGCAGATGGGTATCGCGTCAGGTCTCACCTGGACGGTGCCGGAGCTGCCTCAGGTGCACCCGGAGAGCTGCAGCGCCCGCCCTCTCCCGCACTGGCTGCCTCCCGCGGCCGGCACGGGGCTGCACACCTGGAGCTGCAGACCCGCGCGCTGCCACTGCCATTCCCTGGGTGCATCCGCCTCCGCGGATCGCCGGCTGCTGCAGAGACCGCAGGCAGGTGCTGCGGCTGCGTCACTGCACATGGCACCTTCCCTCGTGAGGCTCCCCGTGGCTCGGGCTGTCTGCAGCGGCCGACGGCCCCAGGGTCACGGTGGGTAATGGGTGAGCAGGCTGGCCTGGAGCAGGCCGCGAGAGCAGTCGCTTAGCTGGCTTTAAATGCAATTAAAACAAATAAAATCTCTAGGTTCAGAATAAATCTCCAAATCTGTGGGATTAGAGTTTCAAATGTTGACCTCCCACGCTGAAAGAAATACAGCTCTGTGGGTGTGCAATGCTACTTTTCCCTTGGGAAACGGGGGTTTGACTGAAGGAGTTATGTTCAGGAAGCAAAAGATTTATCTTTAAAAAGTCACATTTTAAAGAGAAGATGGATATGATCTGCAAAGCCCAGCTCACCCTGGGGTTCCCCAGTGCCTCCCCTCACCGGGTGAGCCCCCCTCATGAGGGCTGGTTGGTGGCTCATGGGGAGCAGCTCAAACCTCCCCTGCTCCCCCAGCCACCCAGGCTCTCCAGCCATTAAACACGTAGTCAGGAGGCTGCAGACGCAATGTACTCAGTCTGTCAAAGTGTACAGGAGTGGGTAAGCTGCTGCCCTTGTGCCCCGCTTTCCCCAGCACAGCTGGGCCCAAGGGCGTTGGGATTCAGGCTCTTAGCGCTTAGTGATGATGGGGAGAGCTCATACCCTGCATCCTTTCTCAGACATTTTAAAGGAGCGTTTGTAAGAGGATGCAGGCATCCAGGAGGCTCGTGCTACCTCCAAGAGAGAGGAGCTGCCACAACTTACTATATGAGGCCCTGCACAAACAGCATGATCCAGTGGGGCTTGTTTGAGGTTTTTCTTTCTGTCTCCAGAGGACCTCTCCACTGCCCCGTCCTCCAGTCTCAAATCCCCAAAGGCATCTCACAAGTATCTGTGGCTTCTTTCATCTCACTTATCTCTCCTGCAAGAGCTGTATCTGTTAAGGTTAGTATTTCTTGTGCAATATACCCCATAAAGTGATTGCACTTTGTGCAACAACAACTGGATTCGCTATGTGCTTTGCATTTGTATTAAAAGAAAATACAGCATTATCCATAATATATAGAGAGAGCAGGACTCCATTTCAAGTCCCAAGCTCCACGGGTTTCAGAGTAGACTCTAGAACAAGATTGAAAAGAGTAGAGCAATGTCTTGATCCTGTTGAATTTAATGGCAAAATTCCTATTGAACTGAATCTACCCAAAACAAGCAATCCAAAACCTACTATGGCTACTGAAAATCTGTCAGTTGTTCTCAGTTAGCATTGCATCAAACAGTGTCTAAGATGAAATATTACATATTTGGGTAAAAGAGAAAAAAACTACAAGTACAGCATGAACCCATTTTTGTCTTTAAAACTAAAGGAATTTTTTGCCATATGAAGAAAAGCAATGCTTAGAAAATCATTAGCCGCTGTAAGAGTGACACTGTGGACTGCGTCAGCAGTTGAGACATGATCATTTTAAAAGCCAACAACCTTGATAGTGTCCTTTTGAGATTATTATTTTTTAATAGTGTACACTAGGAAAATTAGAATGAAGCAATCATAAAGAGTGCAATTAAGCACATAATCACAGATATTTTAGACATCTGTCTACTTTTAGACTCTATAGCATTTTTTTGCATCTCACACCCTGCAGCCTAGTGTCTTCAATTAATTTATCATGACCATCTGTGTTGTAATTTTTGCTGATCAGCTTGCCTCTCTACATCTGTTTTTTGGCTGCATATTTCATGACACTTCATCATTTTCTCTGCTAGTGATAAAAATATGGAACTAATATTTGCTCAGTTAAGTTGCCTGGTTAAGATAACCAGCAATTCAATAGAAAACTATAGCTCAGTTAAATAACTCTTTATAATGATGTACAGAAAGGCAGAAAATAAGCAATAATGTTTAAAAAAAAAAAAAAGCCTATCAGATTTTCTAGTGCAGCTTAGCTGTAATGCACAGTGGTAAAAATATTGCTGGTTCTGCCAGCTGCTGCAGTCCCTGCCCCGAGACGCGGCTTACGGGCTCGCTCAGGGAGAAGGGGATATGCCACGGCTGGGAAGTTGCTGCGCCCTGGATAATCTCCACGAGCACAAATGTTTGTGAGAGCCATAGCTACCTACACTCAGTACAGCAGGGTTAGAGGTGTCTGAAGTCCCTGTGCACAGGGGATCAGTGCACATCCAGCCTGCCTTTGCGGGCTGCGCTCTCGGTCGCAATACGCAGCTCCTGCCGGCAGTACTGGGTGGACAGCAGATGCGGCAGGGGAAGGGTTGCATGTACCGGCCTCCCAGGTACATGGACTTAGCGCTGGGTGCTCCTCACAGGTAATTCATGCCACCTCTCTACAGCGAAGCAAACACTGTCTAGTGCTTTGCCAGTATCCTCTGAAATGCCTGAGTTTTGGGACTCTGTGTCAC
Organism: Crypturellus tataupa; assembly: GCA_034781795.1. Lineage (NCBI taxonomy): Eukaryota > Metazoa > Chordata > Aves > Tinamiformes > Tinamidae > Crypturellus > Crypturellus tataupa. The sequence goes on from JAWLRI010000833.1 coordinate 5,617,929, forward strand.
CAAAACTCTCTGCCTATGTGACAAATCTTTCTTCTGAAGCCACAGCTCTGCCTACACAAGTTCTTCCTGTTACTGTAGCTAATATTCCTTTCCAGAGATCTCCTTCCAATCCTGGCCCTTATAATTCTTATAAGAGTCTTATAATTCTGTTTTCTGGGACTTCATGATCTCTAGGTTTTGGTTAACCACAGCACCTATATCATTTTCTCCTCAAAGAGGGAAGGAGAGCAAAAGACTAGCACTAGTATCTGATCCAACGCAACTCAGCAGCTGATATAAGGTGAGAGGAGAAAGGCAGTTCACTTCAGAGCTATCCTTGCAAGAACATCCTAGTATTCTTATCGAAAGACAAACATTCCTTGTGGAATATTAGGCTTCCCATCTCCCCATCTAACAGCTTTTCCTGAGGTCTGAACACCCGTTCATCCAGCTCCATCCTGGGGCACAACATCCAAGTATCTACCTCTTGTAGTGACCCAGAATACTGTAGAATATTTGCTGAGCTGATTTGTTTTAGCCTTCTGGATCAGTGGCTCCTGATGGGATGCCTCCTGGGTGCAGTGACAGCCACAGTAGCTCACGTATCGATCCCAATCATTAAAGCATGAACAGACACATGCTGCACAGCCCCACAGCTTGCGTGTCTCTGCGTGTCATGGTGGAACCCAAAAGTAGCATGTGAGGGGGGGAAGAGGCAGCCCCACAGCGAGGGGGGAGAAAGAGATTCAGCGCAAGAGCCACAGCAGCATTGCCAGCTTTTCCCCAAGTGAGCCTCAGCTACGAAGAGGCTGGGGACTACAGCTAGAGGCTGAATGAACTCTCTCTTTCCTCACAGGGTACTGCTGCGTGGGTGGGCTGCCTGGATTTGAAGTGAACAGCAGGAAGAAGATCTTCCCGGTGAATGAAAAATTGCTTTGCTGAAGAAAAACAAGCACTACAAAAAAAAAAAAAAAAAAAAAAAAAAAAAAAAAAAAAAAAATACAAATAGCAATGAAAGTGGCACATTTCCAAGCTAGGTCGTAAGCCTTTGAGAATGGCAACGCTCCCTCTGTAAGCCCCATTACTCATTGATACATTTGGTGAACTAACCCAAAACGGCAGGCCCTACCACAAAATCCTTGCTTTCTGTCGGTGAATAAATGAGGCTATTTGCGTGCGGTTGACCCATGCAGAAGATAACGGTCGGATGACTACTACCGACTGAAGAAGTTCATCTTTAGCGCCAGTGCCAGAGGCCAATGAGTTTGATGCCGGAGCATGAGGGTGAGCCAGTGAGGCAGGGCAGATTTGGATAAATGGTGCAAAATAACAGTCCCAAATGAGCAGTATTAAAACTTAGACTATGGTGAAACTTGCTCAAGACTGACATGGCAGCTCTGTGAAAAAAATACTGCTAAATAAAGCTTTACTCCACCTATGTCAGAGTGGTGCTACTAAGCAACTGATGATGTGACTTTGATGAGTAAAGTCATTTCAGTACAAGAGTATAAGAACCCTTGGATTCAACTGCTAAATTATGTATAGGGGAGATGACTGACTTTTCTGCTCTGAAGTGTATATATTTCCAAAGAAATGCTCCCAAAGATGTTCCCCAGTCATTGGTTTTTGTGATTCATGGCAGGAATTTCCTATGAATCCACTGTGCTGAAAATGTAACATCTCAGTTACCTGGTACCTAAGCATTTCCCAGACTGAACTTCTTCATCCACATTAGTCAGGAATTGATGACTTCTGAAATAGGTTTTAATGGATAAAATTATGAAGTTCCTTAGCCATTTAAGATGACATTTAATTAAAGCCTACGTTGAGCAGAGCATACACAGAATGTTATAAATTTCTGTAAAGTGGGGAGTCTGCTGGACCGGGATTGAAGGTTGAAGACAGATGTATAATTCTCCATAAAGAATTACAGCAGAAAATACTTGCAAACTCTTTGTTAGTCCATTTATTTGCTCTAATAATAAACTAGGCATTAAAAAAAGCCCTTCTCATACATTTTAATTTCAATGGAAGTGGACCTTCATCTGCAATTGCTGAGCTGGTCCATTTGGAAATTTAGGCTCCTCCTTCCCTCCGTTTTGATTTATGCCAGTACAGCACAGACTTAGATGGGCCGATTCCCCTCGGCTGCCCCTTGGCCCCTGCAGAAATACCGCAGCACCAGAGGTTTGGCCGGGATTTGGCAGAGGACCCAACTTTGCACGCGTTTCGGTAGCATCCCAGCGCTTTCCTTCGCCAAGGCCGTGGCACCATGACCCCCGGCGCAGCTCGGCTTCCCTTGAGCTCGGAGGCATTTGGTCCATGGCCACGGGACCGCATTTGGTCCATGGCCACGGGACCGGCGCTCCGGGCCATGGCGAGCGCGGCACGGAACAGGATGGGCTTCTGCTCCATATGCTTCTCCGCTTCCTCTGCAGGACGCGGCCCCGGCAGTTTGTGGGTGGACGGAGGAGCCATTCGACTCCTCTTGACTGACCTCTCACTGGATGCTACCGCCCAGCACATCCCAAACCCACCCCTCCCGGTTCCCCTTGCCCAGCACATTCCTGGGGCGGCCACAAGCTCCCTGACCGCGCCGCACGCTCCCTTGCAGTGCCGCTGCCCGCCCGGGCCAACACTTCCCCTGCTTTGTCCCCCAAACCAATAAAACCTCTGTGCCTCGTGGCTAAATAAATAAATAATTGACTAAATCCACCCATTTGCCCTGCAGCCGGCGGGCACTCCGCGCCGGCGCTCATCCTCGCGCGAGGCGGAGGTCGCTCCCGCGCCGGGGGCTGCCCACCCGCTCGGGGCAGGCGGGGGCAGCGGGACAGCG
>JAWLRI010000833.1:5620843-5646299 GCA_034781795.1 Crypturellus tataupa
CTAACGGCCGCTAACGGCCGCGCGTGGCGGGTGTAACGGAGCCGCGGGCGCGAGACCCCGCGTAGCTCTCGGTTCCGCGCCGGGTTAAACACCCCGCGAAGTGCGGCCAAGTCCCGGGCGGCCCCTTCTCGGCCGGGGGCTGCGTGTTTTAGAGGCGCGGAGCGAGCCCCGAGAGCCCGAAGGGAAGTGAGCGGCGAGCGCGGCTGTGACCCCTTTAAGTGCCGCTCGCCGGGGCTAATCCGTCTCCTGACGCGGGTTTAAGTTGGCTGGGGAGCTCGGCGTGGAGCCGGGCGCTCTCCTGGGTGTCCTGCTCGCTTCCTGCAGGGTGGGTGTGCGGCTGCCGAGACGGGCAGGGGTCCCGGCGGCGGCGAGATGGGCAAGGAGAAGGCACCGGGGAGGAAAGGGTGGTTTACGCAGCCTGCGCCCGCTCTGACACCTGCCCCGCTAAGCGAGCGCTGAAGCCCTGGGCGCCGTCAGGCTCTGAGCGGTACCGCTAAGGTCAGTCGGGTGGCCCCGGGTCTGGGCAGCGCGTGAGGGACGGGCTGCGCCGCGGCGGCTCTTGGTGCTGCCGCTGACCAGGATCTGGCAGAGGGCAGCAACAGCCCCCGGGGCGCCCTGGCTGCTGCTGCTGCTGCTGCTGCTGCTGCTCGTGGACCAGGTGCCGCAGGCGGGAAGCGCGGGGTCTCCCACAGCTCTGCCTCTTGCTCCCCGTGCTAAGCGTGATCTCTATGGATGAAAACCCAAGTTTTTGTACAGTAAGTCCAGCAGTCTTCTTAGGAGTCCTAGTTTAAAACAATGTGGGTTTTCAAGCAACTTCTGCCACGAGGACCAAACTTGAGCGGTGATCCTAGTGATGTCCAGTTCAAGCAGAAGGCCCACGTAAGTTAGTGGTCCTACTGTGAGCTAAGACTGAGAGGGACTTAGTAAATACCTAAAATAATAAATACTGGTCTTGAGTGGGACCAGTAAGTACTCTTTCTGAGCGATACTGTAGCCAAGATTCATCACTGAAGAGAAATACACGGGCATCAGTTAAAACAGATTCCCACCTTTTGTGTTAAAGACCTGCATTAAGTGTTTATTGTTGCTTTATGGTAGCAGTTTGTGATTTGTTTAGCTTTAGTGGCAGGAAAACTCTGTGTCTCCCCTACTGCCTGTGGTCTCTCGCTTACAAGACCGGTGGGGAATACTTTAGGTCCCTTTGTACTGCACCGTCTGCAGAGATCAGACTAGGCTACAGTACTGGAGCTGCATTTGATGTACCACCACAGTAAGGTCTGAGCCATGTCTGAGCAAAACACCACAGCAGATCAGGGTGCATTTAGCTTCCTGGCTTTGGTAGGTTTAAGTAACAATTTAGTGTAACTCCTATACAATATTTTTATGGTTGGTATTAAACATACTTATTGTTTAAAACATGAGTGGGAATTTGGCAAAGAAATAGCCCTGGTGCTCAGCAGATGGAACTTACTTGCTCTGGTAAGTAGGCAAACTGTAAAATGCTACTATGCTCCTCCATAAGCAGATTTGCAGAACACCCACCCTTTTGCTACTTCAGATACTATGAAGATTATCTTCTGTAAAGAGTCTCAGCTATAATGAGGGCTCTAGGCCCTGGGCTGCTCCTTCACTTTTCGTTCAAGATCTGTAGGATAGGTTTTTGCCTGGAATTAATCAACATAGCTCATTTATTTATTTATTCAGTGAAGGGAATCTGCTTTATATTAGTCCAGCTGCACAGAAGATCCTGAGGCTGTAGCTGTTTCTATCGGCTACCTTTTCTGCTTGTGTTGTTGTTTTCATTGGTCATTTAAAAATAGCTTTCCCACCGACAGCTGAGCCCAGGTCAGGCCAAGGACTTGTTTCTTCTGCCTTCTTGCAATCTAAGTACAGATGTGAAATGCGTTAGAGATACTTTTTTTTGATACTAAAGATCAATACACAAAGAATGTGTTAGAAAATACACAAATGTTGGACAAGTCAGAGCAACATTTTACTTGTATTCTCAATTTTGAAGATTTTCATTACAAAGAAATCTTTTCAGAACCACTAACTGAAAGAAGAAAATGTGGCTTAACTGTATGCAGTGGTAGTTACAAAAAGCCACTCAGATGTTCCTTTGGTGGAGATGGTATCCCTTTGATTTCTGTTTCATCTCACAGCACCTCCTGCAGCAAGATATGCTCTGGCTGCCCTTCTGTTATGGTACGCATGATGAGAGTAGAGAGTTTCACGGGGAGGAAATCGTATGGAGTGTGAACACCTGGCTGCCTGCAGGCTGGCAGCCTGCAGCTCCGCTCCTGGAGCTCCCCTCCTGCACAGGCTCCGGGAGCAGCGGGAGCCACAAGCCTGCGCAGGCAGCTCCAGCCCTGAGCAAGGGCCGGGGGTCAGCAGTCCCTGGCCCGCGATTGCCTCCCCTGAGCACAGTGCCTCTGCCCCTTGGGCACTGCCCTGGGCTCCCTCTGGCACCTGCAGCCATCAAGACTTGACAGTCAGTAACGCTTCATCCGAAGCACCACCTTGATCCCCTGTGCTTCTGTTAATCAAAATTCCCTGCTACTTGAAACTGGGTCATATCCTTGGATATATGTTAACCACTCTGAAGATTCTTTGTTCGCAAATAGCTTGTGTCCTTCAAAACAGTTCCTGTGCTCCTAAAGTGGAATGCAGTCTCTGATGTGGTCTAAAAGCAGACCCCGAGCATCCCCGGGAACGCTTGCTATTCACTATTCAGCAGTGGGGCTGAGGAGAGCTGTTGCATTACTATCAGGATATTTGCATGGCTTTTAAGCGTCTTGATTGAAGATCTCTATTGAATGCCTTTTGGCGTTAATTGTCACCCAGGATAGGTGTGGGCTGTCAATCTGAGGTCAGAATTTCCCCCGAGATTATGATAGCCCAGCAAGCAGTTATAAACACCATAGCTTTCCACTTTGCTAAACAATAAAGGAGATTTCAGCCGGAGGGGAAGCGGTGTTCTTGGAGTCCTGGGAAAGCAAGGCTCTGCATGCAGTGGATAATGCTAACAAGCCTTGCAGAGAGGTGGTAGAGAACAGGGAGCAAGTTCTTCATTACAGTGGGTTATATAAATAAAACTGGGAAGGGGCCGATAGCGATTTCTTAATTAGAACTGTGCTAAGTTTTGTTTGGAACAAAATTGAAATATCTTTGTCACAAGAAAACCAGAATTTGGGATTCCTCTCTTACTGCCTGCATAGGTTTAGCCAGCAGCACCGCCCTGACAACACATATCGTGTGCAGGAAGCCTGGATGTATCAGTTATCACATACAGACTTCTGAGATGGGTGTAGCCAAGCTGGCTACAGTCTACCTTTGAGGTGCAGTGCAGAGAGGTGATTAGCTACCCTTTGCTGTCCAGAGGACACTGGGTTTCTGACTCTTCTGAGTGATGCAATCCAAATTTCACCAAAAAGGAAAATAAAAACTAATTTGGTATTTTCATATGACCCACGGTGTCACATCTCTTTTTCTTGTGACTCCTTTAAAAAGTGGCTGAGATTACCAGCACAATCTGGGGATGGGGCTTGTTCTGCTTCTTTTAGAAACTGTCTTCCTTGTTTGTTATTCTCTGATCTGGCACATGTGGGAAAAGGTTGAGCAGGTCTCCTGGATGAACAAATTCCATCTTTCTGCTCTCTGCTGCTAGTAGTAAGAAACCACCACCCACGAGATAGGAGAGAAGGTATTTCCGAGCTCGCAGTTTGTCACCATGCTTTGCCTGTCTGACAGTGGATTTCCTGGGACTCTATCTATAGCCCACTGTGACAATGTTTCCATTGACGTCACTGGACTTTGGATTAGACTCCTGCTTGTCCAAGCCCTCAAGACTTTCTTCCCTCCATTCTGGCACAGCTGACATGCCCCCAGGACTACTGTAAATCAGTAATGATTATCAGTAGCACTCCTGGATTAACAGGCTGTTAAGGGAAAGGCAAACCACAGGAGACCTGACAAACTGAGAACATACATTTATAGGGGGTCAAGCTGTATTCTTGCTTTGCACAAGTGCAAATACCACTCTGTGCCTACTCCTTTCCAGTCCTGGAAGCCTTTGGAAGCTGGAAGCCGTGAAAAGAATCAATGGAAAGGGAATTCTTCATTTTCAGTTTCTACAGGGGAAGTGGGTGCTGCTGATTTACTCATGGCTTATGAGAAAGCAGTCCTGATATAACAAGTCTTAGCAAACAGTGATCCTGCCTGCAAGAATCTCAAGGAGATGGATTTCTGTCCAGTTCCATGAACAGCTTCCAGTTGCCTAAACAATAGTCAAAGACTAAGTTACAGAAAATATTCCCTTTGGTAGTAAAAGAGCTAGGAAACGCTGCAATCCTGTTTCGGGAAGGGGAGAAACTGAGACCTAGATACTGCTGTTGACTCCTTTGTGCAGCTTCTGGAGCAAGAAGCGGAAAACAGAGGGCGAAATATAGGCAAAGGTAAAGGGGAGAGGTGGAAGTAGTAGGGTAGAGATACAGAATGTGTGGTGAGAAAAGAACGGAGCAAAGCTCTAGAGCAAGTGAGAAGGAGAGAAATGCAGGATATGCAGGCAATGCTGAGAAATAAGGTTTGGAAAGAGCAAGAAGTTTCTTTAGAACTAGAGCTAAAAGAAAACTTTTATTTGAGGAAGTCTCAAAGGTACCTACTAACAATTGCTAAAAAATGAAGGAAATCCCCAAGGCTGTGTGTGAGAGAAGCCAGAATTCCAGATTCCAATGCAGCTACAGCAAAAGCCTGCCTAAAACCCTGGGAGGTGGTTGTTACCTTGCAGTCAACAGCGCGAAGGGAAGGTTTCACACAGAGAATGACACAGAAATCTTGCAATTCAGAATGCTTCTAGATGGAGCTTCAATTAATGACCCTGAAATTTTGCTTGAATAACCCCTGACCAGTTGATCAACTGGATTAAAGCCAGTTCCCAGGAAAACCTATTATAAAGGATCAGAAAACGGCCAACTATACAGCACAAATATCAGATGAGGCAGTGTCTCTTTCTTTTTATAATTTTACCATGAATTCTTGCAAAGTGTACTTTTGTCCTTTTCCTCAGTAAGAAGGTAATTCCGAGCCCTTTTCCTCCCCTTAGGTGGCCACATCTTGCTGATAGTCCTTTGCCTCTTCCCTAATAGGAGAGCCATTCGGAGGCATTGCAGGATTAGCCTGCCTGTGAGCTCTAAATTGAAAACAGCAGCTCCAATTAGTGGAGGCCACAGTACCTCCTGCAGACTGCAGAGCCCCCGTGTTGGGCAGAGTGGTGGCTTTCAATCCTGCCAAATGGAGATGGCTGTCTTCCAGCTCTTGAGAGGAGGAGATGATGGATGAGGGATGGGGAGGGAAACACTCTCATTCAAACAAGGCTCCCTCAGGGGCAGCCAGCACAAGCTGCCACTGTGCATAAAACACTTGGATAAGATTTTCCTTCATTTGAGAACAGGCCATTTCAGTGGCAGGTGAGATGACTTCCTTGCTTCATGCTCTTCCCATTTGGAAGTGGGGGTTAACATAGGAGAGAAAAGTGCAAGGTCTGTTCAGGGTCAGGGGTATCCATGTTCCCGTTGCAAAAGTAAGTATGTCAGTGTTTTATGAAAGCTCTTTGTTAGCCCCAGGCTTGGGCTCAGCAGGCCTTGCACTGAATATATCTGCAATATTTTTCTGATTGCTTGTCCTCTGCAGGACTGCCTTGCCACCCAACGTAAGTGCTAGGCAGGAGGGTCCTCCCTGCACAAAAGAGCTCCCTTGCAGGTGAGACTGTGTGATGAAACAAAAAGACAGTAAGAAGAGCCCAGGACCACATGAGAGCCAGAGTGGATCAAGTCAGAGCCCAGGCCTCCTCCTTGCTCTTTTTCTTAATTCTGACCACTAAATTACCTGCTTGTCTCTCTCCCAGTGAAACAGCTGGTGAGCTAGGAATAGCTGGGAGGAGGCAGAAGCTTGTCTATACTGATTTGCCCCTGTCTAACTCCACTGAGGTTAAATCAGTGTGAGACCAGGTCCCAGACAGAATAAAAGTGGAGTAAGCTAACCCTTTGGCTGGCAAAATACCAAAAGGAAGAGGGCATGCTCAGCCTCATCACGTGAAGGTATAGATCAAAATAGCAATGCTAATGTAATTGCTACAAAGAAGGAGTCTTCATTCCTGAAAACCTGTGCTGCTGAGCAGAGGCTGGCACGTAACGAGATCCTGTACATTTTATGTCAGTAGGATTGCAGCAATTCCAGCCTGCGTTCGCTCACATGTCCTGGGCAAGCAAGCGAGCAGCCACAGCATCATGTGAGAGCAGGAGCTGACTGGTAGCGAGGGCCTCCCAGGGATGAAAGCAATGAAAGGACCTGCTGCTGTTCCTCCTGCAGATGTGACACAGGAGCAGAGTGACTTCCAGCAGCTGCTGACTATGGTTGGTATTGTAAGAGCAATTGTAGCTGGTACTCAAGGCCAAAACCCAGTTGCTACAGGAATGCCTCAGGTGTGCGCACTGTAGACTAGCACAGGCATACTGTTCACTTTTAGGTGAACAACAGATTTGGAGGACATAGGGGGGAAATGTTGTCTGAACTGTGCTGATTGTGGCAATGTTGTTCTTTTTTTCTCTCCCCCACCCCAAATCCCGCTCCCACTGAAGAACGCAGGGCACTATGTCACTGGCATCCTGGTTCAGGTGGAATGAGCCCCCAAACCGCATTTCCCAGAGGAACCCCTCAGAGATGGTGGCCGAGACGCTAATGATGGAGCTGAGTTGGCAGATGAAGCAGGCTGAGAAGCAGCAGCGAGAGCGGGAGAACGAATATCGCAAGATCAAGACTGGAGTGGACTACGGTTGGCTGGTCAGCTACCCAAAGCAGAGCTACGATATCAGCCCGGGAGAACGGCTGCAGCTGGAGGACATGTGCAGCAAAATCCACCCATCCTACTGCGGGCCTGTGATACTAAGGTACAGTAAAAGATCTGGTGATACATGCTCTTCCTTTCCCTCTCTCCCCTTGTGGTGTGCAAGGAGAGACTGAGAGTTTCTTAGAACACCGAACTGAGGCTTGGCATGAATCTCACTGGGACAACACCTTTCTGGAAGAGAGATCTAAGGTTTCCAATGGTATCACTTCTGGTTTATGTTTCTGACCGGCCTGAGAAACTTCATTTTGCCTATGGAAACAGTTACCAATTAAGTATCGTGAAGGCTGCTGCTTCAGTCTTAGAATAGCTCAGGTTGAAAGGGGCATCTGGAGGCATCTGGCTAAACAACATCCCACTCAGAGCAGGACTAACTCCAAAGGTAGATCAGGTTGCTCAGGACCTTGTCCTGTCCAGTGTAGCATGTGTCCAAAATGGAGACTCCACAGTCTCTGGACATTTTGTTTTAGTGTTTGTCTGCCCTAACTATGCTCTTCTGTTGTTTCAAGGTCTGCAGGGGCATGTCCCCCCACACTATCCAGTAGAACCAAAAAGATGCTTTTCAGCCTGGAGGATGCGAGTGGGGTGTGCAGAGACACTTCTGCCTTTTGCAGTGTAGATGTTGACACAGCTTCACGGCCTTGCTGTTGAGCCTGCCAAGTGCTAGATATGGGATTGCTGCTTGCTGTCTAAGTAACCTTTAGTGACAGGGACCAGAAATAGATCTGAGCCTGCAGTAGGCATGCAAACTGCTAGGGAGAGAGGAGTTTGTTCTCATTTTGTTTATTTTTAAACGAAGCATATTTCTCCTCTCACTAAGCCCAGCACAGACAAGGAGTAATGACTCTTACATCACCTTAGCCACAATACTGTGGTGAAGTGGGCCTTTATTATCCTCTTCCCCTTTTCAGCATGTCCTGTGGCTGGAACTATTAAGGAGGCATTTCTGGCAGGCCACACACAGAGCGGTGCTCAGCACCCTGCAGACCTTTGCGACACTCTGCTGGCACCTGGCTTGCCTTGAACAAAGGTGCCTACAGCTTCTGCAGCGCAGCTGGAGGGATGCTGGGGACACTTGTTTCTCTGCTGTACGGCACGGCCCAGCAGGCATGCCCAAGCCCCCATCTTGTCCAGGGCTGGACCTTGGAAAAAACTAGGCACCAGGATTTGCCTCTTGCAAAGGCTGGCAGAAGCAGAGATTCGGGATCATTTAGTGGCCAAATTCTCCCTGTGAAATTTTGCTGGGAATAGCATTTGCCATATGTTTGCTTGCACAGCTCCGAGTCCTGCTGCAAACAACCACTTGGGGTTCAGGATTATTTTCACCTTCCTCAGGGGCACTGAGCACTGCCTGTCTGGCAAGCCAGGATTTCCATGAGAGCTGGTTTCTGTCACTTGGGACGGGAGGCTCAAAGTTCATTATCTGCTTCAGAAAAGAGATTTGCTTTCTGAATTGCTGAGCCAGATCAAACGGAAAAGTGCTTGTGTTTTTCAACAACTTCTAGCTGCTTAGTGTTGTAGATTACGGTATCTTCTGTACAGCCTCCAATCTACTGTGATTTATGACTTAAAGAAGTGGTACCTTTGTGTATAATTGTGTACAATAATATAACCATTAGTGTTTTTTGTTGTTGTTTTTTTTTTCTTGATCACATGTAAACTTGCAGCATTTGTGGCCTCCTCTGGCAGAGTTCCACAGCTGAACTACAGTTTTGCTATAGCAAACTGTCTTCTGTTTTGTTAGTCATAAATGTCTGCAAATGTTATTTAATAATCACTTTTTCCTCTGTTGGAAGAAAGTGAACAGTTGAACCCCCCTCTCCTTCTCTGCCTTCTAAGATGTCTGTGGTTCAAAAATTCCTTATTTTCTAATCTGCCAACAATGAAAAAGCTTGGGATGGGCCAGCCTGGGAGCTGAGCATGTGCTGAATAAGGAAGGAGCATGTAGTCTAACTGAAAGACAGCCAAAGGTGGTATTAATTTCCATCTCAAAGGGAGATAATGCAGACATTTTAATAGCTTGCCCAAAATTGTACAATGTGAATATGATAGTTATGAATTCAATTAAAATCTTCAGACTTCTAATCAAGTATTTAATCACAAGATCACTGTACTTCTGTTGTTCCCTCCTGAATACTCTGTGGCTTTCTAATATCTAGCAACTTTTAGTAAAATCTTCCACACACACACACAAAAAGTTGCATTTGACATCAGGCTTGATCCTTTCTCTACACTCTTGCCTTTTGAAGAGCTGATGTCCTTTTTGATCCACTCAACAAACATAGTGCTTAAATGCCTCAAGTAGCGTGTGTCTTGGAAGATGGCAGAGCTTGTTCTGTTTGTGTCATGCAGAGGCTGCTTTTAAGGGAGATTCTCAGCAGCGAGCCAAAGCCAAAACAAAACGTTTTTGTAGGAGTTGTCAAAGATGTCACTTTTGTCTCCAAAAGACTTAATGATTATCGAAGTTGTCCTTTTGCATGGCCACAGTCACATCTACTGATAGGCTGTGTTTCTACACATTTCTTCGGATGTGGAGGAGGACAGAGAGAAGTATTTTCTAAAGGTGAGGTTTTCTCAGTTTGCCTGTTTTGTAAAAGTTTTATTTTGGATCAGTAGAAACTTTTCTTAGTCTCTTGAAATTCTAGAAAAATTTAGATGCATTTCAAATATCATCACTTCTCCATCAAATATCTGGAGAGTCTGATTCACTTCATACATATAAAGTGATCCTATTCAGATGCAGCTTAGCTGTAGTAAGAAGTTACTGGGTTGGAGACTTGCTGCTTATATTTAAAATTAAATCCTTGAGCCATTTGAAGGAAAGGACAATAATTTTTGTGAGGTCCATAGTACCTGAGTGCCACGGTTAAACCGAATGAGTAGACTACAAGTCTGCAAATACAAATGCTAGATTTTGCCATCTTGACTCTGAGACATAGTTCTGTTCAGCCAACTTTTGGTTCCTCTGGCTTCAGCAAAAGTTAAACTGTTGGCTTCTGGCCTTCTCTGCCATTCTCTGCCCAGAGAGAAACAAATAAAAAAGCCCAGTATGGAAAAGCAAACCCACACATTGGTGATCTGCAGTGTATTAATACCACAGGCTAGGAACTGTAATTTTGCAAGCATTATGTATAGGGGAAGTGGATTTTATAATATGCCTGACTGTATAACAAACAACTAAAATCAGAGAGGGATTTTGTTTACCATTTTGAGCTTGAGCTGATGCATCTTGAGTGCTGTGGTTAGTGTGAATACCATGGTCCTTTGGGAGTCCAGTAGCCTTCTCTAGCAAAGCTGTTCATAGCTGTACAGTATAACCAGAAATATTCCTCAAAATACAGATTCAGGAGTCAGCAGCTCATTACTAGCACTAAAACTCCCACGTTTTTCTTTGAACGACTAAACCTATTTAGAACTCCCAGTTCAGACAGGCATTCAAGAATGCACTTTACTATAAGCACATTGTTCGAGTGCACTGACTTCTACCTGATTTAGCAGGTCTTTTAAAGTTCAGGCCATACTGAGGAAACCTACTACACTGGGGGCCTAAAGAACAAGGTAGGCAGGTGACAGTGCTTAAAAATATGCCCATATGTGCCAAGCACAGACAGAGTCTTAAAATCTAATGGCTTTGAAATGGGAATTTGAGAGGTCAAAATGTAAAAAACAAACTTCATTGAACTATGATTAAATTGCAGCCTGAATGAGGGCACAACTCATCCCTGTGTGTGCATGTACATACCCAGCAGGCTGCTGTGCTGGCTCAAGGTTTGTTGACAGTCACGTCTGAGACATTAGACTTATATGGGTTAGTCACTAGTAATATCATAACCTGCTTCACGAATAAAACAGATAAACTCTTCTGATGAGTAAGGAAACCCTATTAGGAGATTTTTCAGATAATTTCAAATCAGGCAATGGCACAATCTTATTTCACACATTAACTTAGTAACTATTTCATGCATCAGCCTATGCTAGAAGATAGGTGAGGTGATTGTGCAGTTCTGCATGCTTGATTCCACTGAGCAGCACTGTGTGGGGTTTGGTTCCTAGCATGGCACGCAGGTACAAACCCACATTCTTTGATTCCAGTGGCTTTACTGATTTTGTATGATGTGTAGAGAGCCGACCACTGGATTAGCCAGTGCATCAGCTGGCTATCACTGAGAGCTGAGGAGAGCAGCCCCAGGTGCACGCAGTGGGCTGCAGCAAACACCTCCTCCCTTCTGCCATATGGCCTGGGGTGGCCTCAGCCCCTGTAAACCTGTCCGCTCTTCCTAGTGGGAGCCATGTGGTGTATGCACACCTCAAGCTGTGCATGTGGTTGGTCCTCTGCAGAAACCTGCTCATACTGGAGATGAGTGGTTATTAAAGGAGAGAAGTTAGTGCAAGCTGTAGAGGTGCCTTTTCCCTTTGCCCTCTGCAAGCCAGTGGCTTTCTTTAGGTGGTGGGCTGGCTGCCTTTTGGATTGCTTTCCGTTTGCTCGGAGCTGCTCTGATCCATATAAGGTAGCTCTTGTGTTGGTCCTGAAAAGTCAGAAGTAAATCTGCTCATCTGCAATAGCTGCGTTCACCACACGATTCTTGCTGCTGCAGCTAAGTAGAGCACAGACAGATGGCTGTGAAGGTGGAACGTATCCTGATTTTAGAAAACTATTTCTTTCAGTTCTTAGCAACACAGAGCATCTGCTTTAGAGTCCTGTACCTACAACCATTTTCACTCTTGTTCTCAGAGTCAGTCACAAGTTGAGCAATAGCTCAACACTTATCTGGCGACACCAGCAGTGTGATACAGAGCCTCCAAACTAGAGGTGCTGACACGGCTTTTGGGTGCACAGTTGCCAACACTAAGGAGGGTGTATACTTAGATAGATAGATATATAATGACAGCCTCTCTCTTTACTTAATGGAGATACAGAAATTGAATGAGTCATCAAATTCATCTCTACAATAAAAGTTACTTCAATATACTTTCCCCAGTATAATAATGTGGAAAAGACTTGGATTGTGATGGACTCATCTGTCTTAAGCTTCTGATTAGACAAAGGGAAAAGTAGCTCTACTGTGAGGACTGGATTCTTGGCTCTTCCGTAATGCAGCTGAAGTGCCTCTCCAGAAGCAGGAAGGATGTCTGCAATGCACTGCAGAGATCTGTTACCACTGTATGTGCTTACCCCCAGCAAGACCTGCTCTCCTGCTTGTCCAGGTCCTGCACATGCACGTGAGCATCAGTGTGTCAGTACTTATCTGCCAGTCTGAACTGCACTTTTTTGCATCCAAATATTCAAAAATCCTAAGTTTTTTTTTTCTTTGTTTTGCTTTGTTTTCTGTTTGGGGCAGTAGAATTAGGAATTGATGATAAACAATTTAAATGGGTGGGGAAAATCTGAGGTGACTTTGGCAGAGGTTTCAGTCAAACTTGTCTGGCTTGGCCAGACAGGAAGGCACAGGGGCTGTGCCTTCAGGATCATGCAGTCCCTCCACAGCTGTACACATAACTTCCAATACTTGCTATAAGAGAAGCACATACATCATGGAGTTATATATAATTCCAACCCCAGGCTTGCACAGGACAAGTTAAGTGGCATAAATGCACAGAGTAACTTTTTGCTATCCCGTTGGTTTTCTTACTATCCCTATGGTCTGGGGTAGTCTTTTTGTACAGCATTAACCTAGGACTGAACAACAAATCAAGCAGCAGAATTTCGTTCTATTATCTTCTGACCTGACCTGTTAGGCTTGTTCAGATATTGAATATTCAGTGTTCAACTACTAATAGACTTGTTCAAATACTTGTTCAAATTTTACTATGTGTCACGAAAGCATTCTCTTACTGAAGAACTAGAACGTGCGGGCAGCCCGTGTGCACCTTGGAGCTGGATCCTACGCTCTCTGGGAGCAAGTAGGAATGAAGGTTGGGGACTAGATCACCCAACACGGCATCAGGAACACCTTGTCCTCCTCTTGGCCCAGCTCATGCCTTCATGAAAATAAGTACCCTTCTTGGGATCTCAGCTTGCTCATCTACATAAGAAATGGTGATAATGCTTTGGTTACCTAGTTTAATCATTTCCCTGGTATTAGGCTACCTTAATCAGTGGCAATAAATCATTTTGCCCTGTGGCCACTGCACAATGCTATAGGGAAAAAATATTGGGGAGTTTCCTTGGTTTATCCTCAGTTTCTGCCAAGCAGCAGTTCAGGAACTCCTTAAGCCAGAATTTGCATTGGGACTATTATGTTTAATCAGCAGTGATGGACACATTTTCTGAAAACTTCTCTAATCAGACCATTCCTTAAGTTACTGATAGCAGTCAGTTCTGATCTAATTAGCATTGTATGAAAACAGCACTTCCTTCTGCTCCCAACCTGCCACCTTCTCGCTTTGTTTGCTGCTGCCTATTATTTCTTGTGCTTATGAGAAAGAGTGATTCACTGTTTCCTTCCATTCTCTGGTTTTCTTCTGATTTTGAGAGACCTTGAGCATATCTTCACGGCCCTTCCATGTGGTTGGTGTTGTTGTTTCCCCTTCAGTCCAGGGAGGCCCATTCTGCACGGCAGCGCAGGTTCCAAGCTTAATTCTGTGACTTGGCAGCAATCCTTAATTTGACGTTTTTAATCAAAGCCGTGCCTTGCCTGTGCTTTCAGGTTCCGGCAACTCATTACTGAATATGAACCAGAAGTGCAGGAAATATCACGGCTCTTCCGCTCCGTCCTGCAGGAAGCCGCCGAGAAGATCAAAGAGGAGGAAGAGGCCAAGAAGCTCGCCAGGCAGTGGAACACAAAGAACAAAACCAGCCTCTCCTTAACGACGTTTAAATCCCGCTCCAGGATTTCCCCGTTCATCAGTGACATCAAGACCATCTCTGAGGACGTGGAACGGGGCACCCAGCCTACGAGGAGGGTTTGGAGCATGCCAGAATTTCGGAACACCAAGGATTACTGACTCTGTACAGAACAAGGTTTTTAGACAGTGATCTTTTAAACTCCCAGTTAACCCTTTTTTATCTCTGCCATTTCTTCTTTGTTCCAGCTCTCTTTTCCCATCTGCCTCTTGTGGAAGCTGTGTCCATAGTAACTGCTGCTGACGCACGCGGTCTGTGACACAATTTATTACCAAATATGTTAGCCTTTCCTTTCATTGCGTAGGACTCAGTAACCCAAAGGACAGGGGTCACTATCTCATTTTTATTACCGCTTTCTTGTGGAAGATGAATTAGTTTTGTGATGTATCTCTCCTCCCCACAGCCTGGATGTAGTTATCATAAAAGCTTCTGGCCAAAGCTAGAGAGCGCTGTTGACTACAGCGCTCTTGCTGAAAGCGAGGAGGCTGCTTGAGTGAGCAGGACTTGCAGTATCAGGCCTCCGAGTTAAAACTGAACTTTCCTGACTACTGGACCTTCCTTAGTGCTACAGGAGGAGCCTTTTCACACGCAAACACAGCAATGCTTTTGATCAGATTTTTTTTGCTGACGATTATTTACCAATCAAACCTAAGCAGAAACAGACCCAAGGTTTTTGAGATGGAGAAGCACTTTTGCTCCACAGCAACCAGTTTGTGAATGCTCAGGTTTCTTGGGTATGTTCTTTTTCATGCAGGCCAACGTCCTGGAACCTGACATGTGCAGATTAGATAGATAGAAATCTAACAACATGGTGCAGACACCCCAAGCACCTGCATCAGCGCTGTGTCAAGGCCATTGCTCCATCCTTGTTGTTCTATGTTTTTAAGTGCTCCATCCCATGTCCAACCAATAACCCAGGGGTCCAGATTAATACTTATCACTGAACTTGGAAGGGTGATGGAGTATCACTGCAGAGAGGAGGAAGCGAATCGGCTTTCACCTACAAGGCTCTTTGTACAGGCCAAGGAGTTGGGGTCACTTTAACAAGCTGCTGCCTTGAGCAACCCAAGAGCTCTGGGGGATGAAGGGCTCTTCCCTAATCCTTCCCCCACAAGTGCTCTGCAGGGAGGTTTCTGTGGCCCATGACCTGCCACTAAGGAGAACTCAACTCCCCAGCCTCAGGGAGAACTCTCACTACCAGGGAAAAGGGAAGAGCACTCTGAGAACTGTGGTTCCTGGAGAGAAGCTGAGCGCTAGAAGGCTCTGTGGAGGCAGGGAAGCAAAATCTGCCTGCAGGCTTGCCTTCTGGAGAAGCCTTCTCGAGGACCCCCTAGTTCTGTTGTTCCTTTTGCCTGGTTCTGACTCCTTTCCCTGGGGATCGTTGCAGCAGCATGTGTGCACTACAGCCAAGTACTACCCTTTGAGGTTGTTCCAACCCTGGGATGAATTCCAGCATTTGAAATCTATCCTAGACTACAAATCTACATATTCTTCCAATGTTGAGGGAGGCCTGCATAAAACAACCAACATCAACTCCTTTACAGCTCTCTAAGACTGTGGGGTTTGGGCTCTTCTATTCTGGCTGATTTTCATCAAAAACCTCAGGGCTTCGAGCACCCAGTTTGCGCTGGGCTACTTCCATTCCAGGTCAGTGGGAGAGAGGTTAAAGCCTTCTGACAATCAGCTTGGAGTTTTTCAGTCGCGTGTCCTTGTGCTATAATATGTGACTGGGTAGATGAGGTAAAAACAAAAGCTTGTCATATTTAGCTTAGTCTTAGCTAGCTAGAAGCTGTGTAATATTTAAGCAAGGGATCACCACAATTTGAAAAACAAAATATTGATCTTGTTTTTTAGAAGTTAAGCATCTTTGTATTTATTTTCAAGACACTGTATGGTCCTGAAGGCCCAGATGGGGTCCTGACTTTCACCCTATGGCATATTTTTTTTGCATTCATGTCTGTTTTGACACCTTCAGTATTGAGTGTATTGACACAATACGTGCTGGACAGCTAGGAGTGGAGGGTCATTCAGACACAGTGCTGTAAAGCTCTTGGTTACTGTACAGCTTCTGTAACGTGCTCACTCTTTCCTGAACAGAACTGGGAGCAATTAACTTTCCTACCCCAAGTACAAGGGAATCACCTCAGGTGTGACTACCAGAGCACCCTACAACCATAGTTTGCACCTCATTAACAACCTTCAGCTAACACATAGACACTGTTCTTGTTTTATAGTCATCCAGAGGAGACAAATGTGGCCTTTGGGCAAAGCCAGCATGTTCAGAAATCAGGCTGGATCATTCATGTCTCAACTAACCTATCGCTTCCGCTGCCACACGACAGCTCAGGCAGGATCACGCTCTCACTGTACCTCTTCTGCAGGTTGCACCTGGCTCACAGTAGCATGTGATCGTACTATCCAGTGCTGCTTCTACCCTCCCAGAGCATCGTGTGTGCCGGGAGCTGGCTCCCTGGGGGCTGTGTGCCCCTCTGCGCAGCATGCAGAGCAGCACGGGCTGAAGTAGAGATGCCTTTTGCATGAGGTCAAGTCCAAAGACCCTTTGCAACTGGTGTATGGGCAAAGAGACAATGAGGCTGGACTAACACTGACCGTGCACAGCTTGAACATCAGCCCCACAGCAACAACTGTCCCTCTGCAGTCCTGCTCCTCCTGGGCTGCAACCACAAACGGACATTCCTAACAGCCTGGATGTGACCCTCTTCACTGTGCTTAGCCTCTCCTAAGAGCTAGTCCATGTCCTGATTATTAGAGTAAAACATCAAATAGAAGCACAACTCCATGAACAAATGAACTGAACAAGGCTCATTCCAAATCCTGAACTATTGTTTCATAACTGAGCAAGGATTTTAGCGTCAGCCCAGCACGTGGGCCAACAGTTGATCGATGCCAGTGTTACAACACTGTTCAAAGGCCGTTGTGTTGCCCCTTCATTTACTATCCCATCAGCCAAGGACAACCTCTCTACAGCCCCTCAGCTACACTGCTCAGCGTCAAGGGCAGAAACTCACCTGAGAGAGACTCTGCAGCCCTGCCTCTGCTTACAGGCCTGACCCAGAGGCCAGGCTGCCCTGCGGGGAGCTGAAGTGGATTCCTCTCCAGGATCAGCCAATGGTTGGGTGGTGCCAGCAAGTCCTGGGGTATGGCAGTGGGCTTGGCAGGAACTACCTGTCTGCTGAAATTGCACTGTTTATACATGACATCATGAAGTGTCAAAGGGAATTAAAGCAAAGCAGGAAAACACAAATCAGCTTTTTGTAGCTGTTATTCTTAATTAAAGCTCTCTTGAAATATAATCTGTCTGCATCTCCCCAAACACAACAGCTGTTCCAGTGCCCTACTGCCCAACTGTGTATGTATCAACAGAGGGGTAAAGAGACTGCAGCTAAACAGAAAACATCCTCTCACCACAAGGTATAAATGTAGCTCTCTGCGTTCTACCCTGCTATTTCTACACAAGGAACAAACATTTCCTAAGGTTTAAGGAGACAAAGAACTAGAATAAAAACAATGGCAAAGTTCTGAAATTCTCTGAAGCCAACTGGCTTACAGACGCAACCTTTAATTAAAGGTTTCATCAACATGCTTCCAGGCACGTCTTAGTTTAATCAGTATTACCACAAAATGAGAGGTTATGAGTGACAAAATGGACATTTTGTCTTCTGTGATCCCAGGTACTAGAACTCCTCCTTATTTGCAGAGGCCCACAGCTGCAGTAGGGCTCCTAAGTGCTGTATATGCAAACCATACATGTGATAAATGAGAAGTTCTTTTTGCCTGCACAAACAAAGCCTCAGCAAAGCGCAGATCACACCAGCACACTGGGGAGTTCAGGCAGGCCAAAAAAGGGACTTCCAGTAGGGACAACATGAGCTCAGAGGGTAAGCTAAGAGCCGGGGTAGTACAGCCTTACCCAGAGCTGCTCCTTGCTAGAAGCTGTGAAACCCCCCAAAGAAACAAGCACACACTTCTGTTTCCTCACGTTTCCTCACTCCAGGCCACGGCTTGCTGTGCCAGCTCTGGAGAGGGAGGATTAAGCCCCTCAGTCCCCACCATGCGCCAGGCAGCGCCACGACCCTCCCGGCACTGCTGCCCACGCTCACCCCCTGCAGTACCAAACCAATGCGTGTCCCACTGCCTCGCGTGGCAGTGCAAGCGCACTGACCCCCGAGCACTGGGGGCCTCTTGCAGGAGCTGCCCTCAAAACACAACTCTTGTTACAGTTATTTAGTGACTGTGCTCTTGGAGGCTCCATCAGGTCAAGGTCCATACACAGCAGCGCCTCTTCTGCAGCACTCGTCCTCGGAAGCGTACAGCTGCATAAAGCAACAGACTGCACCTCATTTACTCTGAAGATAGTTTAAATAACCACGTGTGGCACGATGCAGCAACAGGAAAATACTCCTCTGGTTGTTATGTTCTGGCACTGGAGCTCCAAAATTATTTAAATGGTTGGAGAAGGTTAGAGCTGAGTTTCTAAAGAATTCAACAATTCCAGGTAATGGCAGTGCAAGGAGAATGGCTGGTCCTTCCAGGTTCCTTTGCTCCTGTTTCATTCGACAGCTGTGAAGCTAAAGGCTCTCTGCCTCTGTACACAAGATGTGGCATGAGAGGCTGTTGTCTGTCCCAGCCAAAAGGAAGGGAAGCGAACACACATGAAGTTAAATTAGTAGGCCAGCAGTAACAAATGTACCCTGTAACCAAACCCATAATGAGGTCTTGAACCCTTCATTGGATTTCAAAATGAGAAAGTCCAAAAGTAAAAACAAAAACAAGTTTTCCCTGAGGGTCTATCTGGATGGCAATGCCATCTGCCAGGACATTCCAAAAGAACCATTAGCCAGAGAAAAATAAATAAATAAAAAAAAACAAGCAAACAAACAAAATAGCCACTTTTTAATCCAGCCTTTCCTCACGCACACACATTCCTTCCACTTGCACAGCCTCGGCCTCTGCTGCCGTCTTCCGTAACAGCCGCCGCCTGGAGCGCCGCACCCAGCTGAGCAGACGCCAAGCACAGCTGGTCCTTGTGGCAGTGCCTGATGCCTGCAGCCCCCAGCACGCACTCTGTTCTCACCCACGGAAACGCCTGCGAGTTTCACAGCTCGTGAGCCACAGTTTAAGAACATCATAATCAAACAGGAAAAAATAAAGCACAAACAAAAAAAGAAAGCATGGTGCTCAACAGCCAACTAAATAACAACCTCTCTTGAAAACAAATTTTGACCAGATTTTGTCCAGATATGCACATATATGCAGCTGGGTGTTTGCTGATTTCTTTAATTAAGAAGCAGCTCTTGAAAAGCTCAACCTCCTACAACTTAAAATACAAATGAGCGCCAGACAGCAGGATATTCAGGTGTGCCCAGCACCTCACAGTCTTTCAGGAGAACCAGGTACTACTTAAAATTCAGCCATTTCATGGAGTGCCTGAGCAGAGCAAGACTTGCGGAAGCAACAGCAGGAGTGGTAGGTTTAAAAGGTACAGTCAGTATTGGAGCTCCACCCAGTGGTCATTCTATGCTGCCCTGGATATAGAAGCCATCCAGTTTTCCTTGTGGGAGACAGGAGGTGGATGACTGGTAAGCTCCTGTAACATCTGGGACACAAACCATACAGGAACATCACAACTTGTCCAAGCTTAACTGTTGCCAGTGTGGAGCACAGGGCAAAACTGCAGGCCCCACTCCACGCTGCAGGATGCTACATCCTAGCTCAAGGGAGGCAAGCACCTCCTAGAGAAAGTGGTATCTTATTAGGATTTTGTCATTTTGATCTCTTGTACATTTTGCACCAGCAAGAGAGTCAAGTTCACACAAATTGTAAAGGAAGCAGAAGAGTAATAAAGGACTTTCTAGTTTCTCCCTACTGACATTTCAGAAGAGTGTCGCAAAAAATGTTTCCCTTACAAGTTATAAAAGTCAAGGAAATACTAGTTTTTAACGTACATCTTTTCACGAATCAAGAAGGACATAGGCACTTGCTCTTTGGAACCAAGATTTTAGTGTCTTTTTTAGATTTTAGTGGATTTTAGTGAAGAGTTACATCTCTGCAACAATTAAAAAAATGTTTCACAATAAAAACTACAGAAAAGACATGCTTTTGACACCTCTAGGGAGTTTCATACATCAAGAGTTCAAAAGTTATCCTTGAATGATGGTCTACAACTCCGATTTACCCAAAATGCTCAGGTAGATGCAAAAAGTTTTCTTTTTGTTTGCTCTTGAACAAACTCCCCACACTGACCACTGCACATGTCATGTTCTTGTCAAGGAACATAAGGAACATCAGTTTTGTCTCACAGGGGACTACCAGCACATCTGGAGGGTTCCTGTCACTGCCTGCCTCTGGATCATTCTTAAGGCTCTTTCTTTTAGATCAACATATGTGGTGCATTTTGAGGTTCCTCAGACAGAGAAAGACTTGAAACACAACTAATAGGATGAGAAAGGCAGACTAGATCTCTAAGAGTTTTAGCCCCACTATCTGAAACTGTAGATGTGGTGGCCAACTATTGACTGTGAGTGCATCCTTCCTTCGAAGAGTTGAGCCAGCGAACAAAAGCAAAGCCTTTCCTGCTTCTATTTCAGGGTAAAAATACTCAGCTGCCTGTATTACTCCATAGTATTTTACTGTTACACTTTCTAGTGAAAAAGGGTAATAAAGTGTCCAGAGAAGAATCATATCTCATACTGTGAAAGAAAATAATGTATTAGTGAATGAATTCTCAAAAAATCATTTAGGTAAAGGTAGGTTCTATTTACAAAAGTCAGCTTGCTCTTTAGAACAAGTAAAACCACTACTGGAAAAAAAAGAAAAAAATGGAAATGCCTCATCTTTCACATAAACATTTACAAATGTTCTGTTCCATTTAAGCTCCTAGAAACATTAAGACATTTGAAATTAAGAGTGCATTCTGCATGCAGCTAAGGTAGGAATTACATTATTGGACCTCAGAGTATCATTTTTTATCACTGTCCATCACACTCTTCGGCTCTTCGGCATCACAGCCTGTCTATTACCTTAGTATCTCAAAAGGAGGGCATGGATCTTCGTTATCAAGTTATCAGCTACTCTTCTTTCTGCCTTTAAAAGGGACATCCTGATTGTCTTCATAGCAGGAGGGTCTGGTCTTGCCCAATGGGGCGCCCTTTTCCCTGAGCTTCCTGTTAGAGTTTTTTGCTAGGCATGATGACCGTAGGCTGGGTAGATCTGCAAGTCCTTGCTCAGCACTCCTTCCATCATAAGGCAGAATTCAGAAACTCGAGAAGCTCTGCACGATTCCGGTCTCTCTGTAGAGCACAAAAGGAGAAGTCAGGGGTTCCACAGACCTGCACTCAAAGGGCCCTGGCTCCCTAAGCCTCCTTCATGCATGGGCTTTCACAGCTCAGCAGGCGGCACAGCAGATGCTCTCGCATTCCAAAGGCTGGATATTACTAGCTACTAGCCAGCTGGGAACGTCGAGAGCAAGTGCCAGGCAACAGGTACTCAGGAGAGATGCTGCAGGAGACAAGCTGTCACTGCCACAATTTCATGACATTGCTAAGTGGCTCCCTGCCGAGGCCCCATTGGGTTGTCAACATGCAGCTCACAGGCCGCTCAGTAGGGAGCTCACAAGCAGAACAGATGCAGTGCTCTGATGTCTGAGACAACCTTCTCCAGTCTGACACCTTTTTCATTCCTTTCCTTGCACTGTACACATAGCAAGGCACCATGTAAGATGCAAAGAAGCATGATAAAAATTGCTCCAAATAGTTAAAATACTTGGTTCCAGTATTTTAAAGTTACAATTTATAAAACAACTACTGAATCTTAAAATGCTGTGACTAACAAATGATGTTCAGATCAGCACATTCATGCCTAACCCAAGCAAAAAAGGGACATCTTTGATATAAAAAGTTGTAACAAGGAGGTTACCGGGACCAGGCTAGTAAATCAGATTCGACATACTTTAACATAGACTTTAATGCCACTAAAAGTAGCTTTGATTAAATTTAATTCAGAATGCTTGTATTTTGGCAACTATGGTATGAATTATGCCAAATTAGAATGCAAACTGGATATCTCACCAAAGTAACACTTTACACATATTGACAAGCATCATACACTCTGGTAGATCACTCTGAGGGGTGGAAACTGCTGAAGACAGCCTACTTAGTATTTACGCACTGAGTCTAAACACCCATATCAATAGCACAATGTCCCCAGGGGACCTTGGCAAAAGAAAAAACCCAAACAAACAAACAACATACCCCCCAAAAAACAACACAGCAAAAACTAACTACTTTGGCAGAATGTGTGAGCATGGGGATTCAGCACTATCATCTTTTTCTCTTCCTCTCTAAATAATGGCTAGTGTCACACTCACAGACACAAGTAGATGAAAGCAGCAGCTACCACACCTGATCAAAAGAGACTGGAAAGAGAGGCAGACCAGTAAAAACAGTGCAAATTACTCAAAGGGAAAAGACTCAGATCAGCTAAACCTAGCAGACAAATTCTAGATGCCCAACACAGGCATCCTTTGGTTGTCTATCTGTGCTCAAGTACTTCAAGCCCATGCACATATCACAAAACATATCCGAAAGAAAGAATTTAGATTTCTCAGATGGCACCACAGCCATCTAAAAAGCTACATGCAACTTAAAACTCTTAAGTATATGATTTATTCCTCCGAAAAAGACTAATGTTAGAAGCAAACAACAAAAATATACAATTGTTCTTTGGGACACAGAGCCTATTTTCAACCATTACCTCTTTATCCTTCTTAGTCTTCTTTATTTTCATCTTTATTTTCTTTCCTGTTATCATGCTGTAGTTCTCATTCTTCTTTTTGTTTTTAAAGAACTAAAATGAAATCACACATTAGAAGAAAATAAGTTTTGCTTTATTTTGAAATGTTACAAATCTTATTGCTATAGAAGGTAAAAAAAAATTTGTCAAAAAAATCATTTAATTGCATAGATGGGAAATATGTGATATTAGATGCACAGGAACATACCTTGGAAAGCTGGACAGGTCCCGCCTTCTCTTTCTTTTTCTTCTTTTCTTTCTTTTTCTTCAGTTTGTTCTCCTTTTTCCTCTTCTGCAAGTATAAGATATATATTCCAACTGTTTACATATGCAAGAGAGAATAAGCACAATCCCAAAGTAGCCTTTTGTTGCCCTGGCTAATCAGACAGCCCCTACTGCTGCCCTTACTGCAGCTGAATACGTGCACAGAAGTACACAGAAAGTACAGCAGCAGTATCTCTTTTTCTAATGTACTCCAAATATATAAAATCCCAGAAAAGAAGGTCCTATAGAAATGATAAAATTAAAATAGTAAGAACCTATTACTCTCTTTCAGTGACTGTACAGAACTTCTGCCAGTGAAATTGCTCCTTGAAATCTGCTTCACAGGACCATAGTAACAGATAAAAACACTAAACCTTACATAAGGTTATGAAGATCTATTTTCTGTTCAGTTAACTACTTATTTCTCTCAGCAAACATTTACCTTTTTGTTGTGTTTTTCTTTTTTCCTTTTCTTGGACTTAGTCTTAGGAGAATCTAAAAAAAAAAAAAAAAAAAAAAAAAAAGCTGTAATTTTAATATTCTGGATTTGTTTTTACATCTAAAGCATTTACAGCATAAAACATACAAAAGATTCTATATGCAGTGTGTACAAAGAAAATGCTTTAATTCACATGAATATATAAAACACTGTCTGAAATTATTCCTAAGAAATGCAATGTATTAGCTTATCGCCGCTTACTGATGTAACATGGACACTGAAAATACATAATTTCCGCAGCAAGTACTGAATTCACAAATAGGAACATTTTCAAAAAATAGTGTCAAATGCTTTGAATCAGTCAGTGAAGTAAGCAAGCAAGTCTACTAATCACAGAATCATAGAATCTTTAAGGTTGGAAGGGACCTCTAGAGATCATCTAGTCCAACCTCCCTACACGCAGGGTCACCTAGAGCATGTGGCACAGGATTGCATCCAAGCAGGTTTTGAAGATCTCAAATTCCATATGGACATTAAATTCACTTGAAGGGAAGTGCAACTAAGTCTTTATTAATCTGTGGCATTAAAATATCCCCTTTTCTTCCTTCTCTACTTTAGGTATTCCAGCATTACCAAGTTGTGTACAAGTGAATACAGTTTAACTGGGCTAATAATGTCAGCGAATACAACGAAAAATCCATTTCAGTGCCTACTCTAATGTATCATATTCTAAAAGGGTAATTTGTTCACTTTACTTATAATAAAAATATTTTTTAAATAGAACATCAAAACAATACACTTTTTATATAACCAGCATTGTGTTTCCCTTGAACACATGAGTTGGACTCTTACAGAAAATTGCACTTACTTCCAGACTGTATCTTTTTCAAAGCATCAAAGTTATTTGGAGTAAGTATCAGCTTAATATGAAAATCCTACAACATTTTGATTAAATGCCACTGTACTCAGCCATTCACATTACTGTACCTTTCACAAGTCCTTATATTTAAATATTTGAAATTTTAAGGTCAAAGTAAGACCAAGACAAAAACATTAGTCCAGACAGCTGAAGTTGAAAAGGATCTATATTAATTTAAAAAAGAGAGCTTTAAATATATATGGTAGATTATTACAAAATAACATTTCTTTGAATGAAAGAAAATGCTTTTATTCCTGAAGGCATTTAAATGAACACAGGAATGTGACATACAGTGTGTAAGGAGGTCCCTTAACAACA
Source organism: Crypturellus tataupa (assembly GCA_034781795.1). Taxonomy (NCBI): domain Eukaryota; kingdom Metazoa; phylum Chordata; class Aves; order Tinamiformes; family Tinamidae; genus Crypturellus; species Crypturellus tataupa. The sequence continues at coordinate 5,645,340 of JAWLRI010000833.1, forward strand.
CCAAAGGTTGTATTGACAACAGTCTGAACGGGCAATATCTGTAATTATCACTCTGTAGTAATTCTGACACATTTAAAATAAGCTGTAGAGGTTCCTGAGAAAGCAATTGATGGTGACCACCATTTGTGCCCATGGAAGTACCCCAGGACAGCTTACCTCTGCTACTGGAAGAAGACCTCGATGACGAGCGTGACGAAGAGGAAGAGGAGGATGTCGTGGAGGTACTAGAAGATGATGTGGATGACACTGATGATGATCTGCTTCTACTACGTTTTCGTTTCCTTTTTTCTTTTCCTTAAGATGCCACAAGGCAAGGCAGCAGTGAAGAGACAAGCATGCGAACAAGTGTGATCTACAAGGACGACTTTTCATATGAGTTAAACACAGCAAATCTCTATCTTTGAGAGCACTTTCTGATCTCTTCTCGTGTGTCACTGTCTAATGTCATCAGCAAGTGACAACACTAGAAATGACACTCAAACACGTCACCTCTCCTACAGGGTGGCACGGATAACACAAGTGCACAGCAGCAGCGCGACACCTACCTCGGGCTTTCAGGTCTTCTTGCGATGGTGTCCGCAGGGACCTGCTCCTCTCCTCCTTCCTGCTGTCCATGCCTGCAGACACAAGCACATTCAACAGCTTCGCTCCCCAACGCCTCAGGGCAGCGGCAGCAGCAAAGGGGCAGCCTTGCAGGATCTTCACCATTCCTCACAGAGCGCCTCGCGCGCTGCAGCAAAGCCTTGCTTGGGGCTCGTCAATCAGGGACTGGTGGATAAAACCTTGGGTTGGCCGTGACTTCTTGCAAACATGAGGTTAGTGAAAATGCTTGGGGGGGCTGGAAGCTGTTTGGTTCTTTTTGTTTTTTTGGGAGGGGAGGAGGGGGAAGGACTGAAGTTGCACCTAGGCCTCTTGGCTGCCTGCAGGCCCTCGCTCGGGGCCCTGCTTGCCCGCAGGCCG
>JAWLRI010000833.1:5654977-5670236 GCA_034781795.1 Crypturellus tataupa
TTGTGGAGTCTCCTTCTCTGGAGATCTTCAAAACCCACTTGGATGCTGCCCTGTGCCATGTGCTCTAGGTGACCCTGAGTGTGCAGGGGGGTTGGACTAGATGACTTCTAGAGGTCCCTTCCAACCTTAGGCATTCTATGATTCTATGATTCATAGAAGAGTGCTCTTTGCTGAATTACTGTATGTGAAAAAATTTACAGTACCTCCTTTTTTAGGATTATCTGAGAACAGTTTTGGAGGCAAGGCACAGGATAGTCAGGACAATCATTTTTTTCATGATTCTGCGGAAAAAAAAAGGGAACAAAAAAGGCAACAATTTGAATCAGACTCAAGGAACACCATATCAAAGGTGATACACAGTATATTATAGGCAAGAATAGGCAAATATACAAAATTTACATATTAATTTATTCTTGCCTACAACATACAATTCTCTATTTTTATAAAGTAGCATATATAAAGGAAGCTATTAATTTCTGGCATGCAGAAATAATCACAAAAGTGCAAGTGCAAACCCCATGCCAGATTGCTGTTCATAAGAGAGCTACAGCAACTGGCATTATTTATTTTACGCATTTATTATGCTTTCTGCTTCGTGTTCTTGGCCAAATGCTGTTCCATAATTTGTAAAGCCTCATTATAATGCTGGAAACTTTTCAGTCTGCAAAATTAAGGAGGCAAACATGTGCTATAGATTCCCAGGAAACGTTTTATGACCTTACCTTCATGTTGATTAAGACCACATATGTATTACAGTACTGACACATTTCTTCTCGAAATTTACAGTGCTGACTTAAGTGATCTTTCAAATCTTTCCGAAGGACTTGATCACAACATCCATCATTCATGCACTGCACACTCTCAAACAGACACTGCTGAAGATGTTCCTGCAACATGGAAAGGTAAATTAATACATAAGTGGAATGAACACCAGAATAGAGAAGTGGTTCACCAGTGTCTTCCCTGGCCTAGCACACACATAAAGCATTTGGCAGTTTGGTAACAAACTCTAAACACTCTTCCCTAGTACCGCCTCAAAAGCAGAGTAAGCAGATGAGCCTGCAAGCCTGGAGAGCCCTTTCTTTAATTTCCACTTTTTATTCAATTAATACATGAGAAAAAGCCAAAATGTCTGATTCCTCTTGGCAAGCAGCCAAGAAGCCTCCACCTCAGGGTGTGCAGGTGCAGACAAGCTGTGTGTGATACCAAGGCCACCTCCGAGCTCACTGCTCCAACCCCACTGCGCACGGACCCCGGAGCTGCCACAGCACCGGGCTAGGAAGCCCTGCTGAGAGGGTGGCCATGACACCAGGCTGAGTATCCGTGTGCTGGAACCTCCAGCATTTTACCTGTTAAGACTCTCCTGAACTCAAAAAAAGACAGATGCATCACAGCAAGATAAAGGCAAACAGTTCTTGTTAAATACTTTAAAGTAAAGCTGGAACAAACTTACAGCTATGGTATTTTCTGTTTGTTTCTTATATACAGACAGAGTAAGTCATGATCTAGACACTTAAACCACATTGCTACAACTCTGAAGACAATCCCTGAAGTTGACCTTAAAGCACACATAAGAGTTTGTATGAAAATCAAAGGCCTCTGAATTTGATCAAGTGAACTAACCTGATATCGTCCCAGAATTACTTTTGAGTTGCAGTCAGGAATATTTTTGCAAAACACTTGCAAGTTAAGAACTTCTCTTTTACAGCAGTTGTCTTTGAATACCTTTAAAGAAAGTTAGTTAGTCTTCATATGAAGTTATCTAAGATGTTACAAAGAACAAAAAAAGACAGCAAAACATCACAAGAAATCTGTTAAAGGCAAATGTGAGGATTCCTTAACCACAGGCATGATTCTTGACAATTCACCTTGAAAATGTATACTAAAAATATACGCAAAAATGTCAATTTTCTGTTCCTATGAGGAACATTATAAACCTGTCTGCTGCTGCATTACTCAAAATTTGCACAGGCTAGGAGACAGTGAGGGAAAAACAGCAACTTCATAAACATTTAGACTACAATTTCCTATTATGAGTAGAGAAAGGAGATGAAATTTCACCAGAAAATACATCCTGGTAGGATCAAGTAAGTAACATACTTTTAAGGACATTTAATCCAATCCAAAAAAAATCTGTAGTTTACAAAATAAGAAGCGTGAACTTGTCTTTTACTTCAAAAAGTTACCAGAAATTGAATTAAGTCTGCAAGACTAATAAGGTGTATTGAAAAGAGTCAAACAGCAAATTAAAGCCTGGTCAAACGCAAAATACAAGATCCCCCAACAAGATGGGGATTAAGTAGTAAGTAAACAAACTCTCCACTAAAAGAAACATTAAACACTAGAGAAGATTTAAAACTCCATGAAACTCTTGGCCACTCTACAGGAAAACATAGAGGACTAAAATGACACAGGATATAAAATAAAGCTTTAGCTATGCATCCTTGCACACTATTTCCCTTAAAATTGTTTAGGGGACAAAAGCTGCTTCGCTCCTGAGGACTAAGAGACTAAGATCTATCTTTTTTTAGCTTTCTTGCTAAAAAAATCTTTCTTTTCTTTTTTTTTTTTTTTTTTTTTCCTAGTGGATGCTGACTGCCAAAGCAGCTGCAACTACAGCCACTTACCTCATGCATTTTTATTGTTTCTTTGTCGACCGGACAGGTGGGTACTGCATTCAGTTCTCTAGATCAAAAGAAGAGTCATGTTAATTTCCAGAGCAGCTGATTTCTTTTACAAAATTGGGCCATGCTACCACCTGGCCCTGGTAGGAATCAGTAGCAGACACTTCAGTATTAAGAAAGAAAATCCTCAAAATGCATTTAGTTCAATTTCAGTATTGCAAGGTGCAAGTGGGAGGATTTTCTTTAAGAAGCTTTTCAAATTGGTCAGTAATACCTCGCAGTCTGAAATTAAGTATGTGTTATTTCAGGATCTATTGACATATGTTTCTTAGTCAGGTCAACGAATGCTTTATACCACAGCGATATGCGGCTTGAGAAATCATACACGTTCTTCTTTGTTCCATTATCCAAGAAATATACACCTGATTGAAAAACACCCTGTGAACTCAGAAGTTACAGAACAGAATGCTAAATCAGGTATATCTTCAGTGCTCACAAGACATACATTTGGGCATCTCCATAAGTACCAGACAGGTAGAATACAACTGAGAATAGTCCTGCTATGTGAAAAATTGAAGTGAGCAATACAAAACCCTGAATACAGAGAATAGTGGGAAAAAAAAAGCATGTATCATGAGAGTTTCAAGGAGGCAATGTGAGAAAATATATTACAATCCTACTTCTGCACACCTGAAAACAGTTATGTGCAAAGCCTCTAGATAATCTGAATATTTTCCATACACAGTGTTCTTTCTTCAAATAATACTTATGCAGTCTATCCAGAGCAAGTACAAGAACCTGCAGGTACAAACAGGAGGAATAATGCCACCACCTCTTGATTCAGGCAGAAAATTCTTCAGTTTCCTACATTTTAGTCACTTTTATAACAAGTTAATTTATGTCAGCAATGTTAAACTAAAATAAATGCTACACGCTGTTCTCATGTCACAATGGTATTTTCCTTTATGAATCGACCTTAAAGTTATGTAAAAATAAATCTTGGATAGAATGTGCCTTGTCTATATTCCACTCACGTGGGATGCACTAAGAACCAAACCGAGTTTCAAAAACACATTGATCTGGCCCCTACAAAGCGAAATTCTGCCCATAGCACTAAGAGGATATTAAGCTGCAACAGTATAGCAGAAAGCAGAGTTTGTGCTACAAGTGCTAATAAGATGTTTTTTAATTAAGAGGACTTTGTCACTCTCAGGCCATCTGTTGCTACCAAATGTCAGATCTGGAGTGATCTCCCAGTCTGCATTCAGACGGCTTTGTCTGGCGCAAGCCGCACGTTCCTGGCTACGACAGCAACATCGGTTCAGATGGTTCCTGTCTCAAAAAGCTCCCCGAAGTCCTACGGTAAGTATGAGAAAACACTTACTGAGGCGCTGTCCATGGGGAGGCGACCCTGAAAGATGGAGTGACTAACATGAAGCATCTAAAATATGTAAAAGGTAAAGTGTGAAAGCCATCTACATAATTAAGCTTCTCCATAGCTCTCCTGGGCCAAATTCTACTGCAGATGTACCAAATGACACATCATGAATTTCCAGACAGGTCTGTGAAATGTGTAAACATATTTCATGGGCAGATAAATCCCAAGCAGTTGGATGCCAGCAACCTTATGATCTCACTGTGGTATCAGATAATATAAACAGCAGTTTTGTAACTCCGCTAAAAGCAAAGAAATTATGTCAAAGCAGATAGTTTTGATCTAACCACTGGTACAAAACCCATCAGAGTTTAATGCAACAAACTCACCTGAACAGCACAGTGCTAGACATAGTGCCTTTGTATGCTAGACAGCACCTCACTCAAAGGTGCTTAAGTTTACACCAAAAATTTCCTTCGCTGACTTTATAAACATAAAAATTTCCATGCGCTTGTCAAAATGATCCCATATTGCTTGGCCCCACCAGATGAGGTTTACAGAGGTATCTTTAGAGCATTAAGAACGCAGTGACCAAGTTCAACAGCCTTTCCATTGACTCCTGCACTTTTTACCAGCTCATTGCTATTATTTCGGCATCTGCAGTTGATTTATAGCAGATGCCAGCTTCTTTTTAATCCAGGGAAGAAAGGGAGCTTGTAAACAGAGAAAGGACTTGCACTAACCTCAGGGAAAGGATACACTGCTGGCAAAACCGGTGGCCACATCCCGTCTGGTGCGGGTTGTGCAGGACCAGGCGGCAGTGGGCACACTTGTACCGCTCCTCCAGGCTCTCCACAAACCTGTAGTCAACGTCAGGTTCGAAGTCTAGGGAAGCACCACTGGCAGAATTCTGGCGTGTGAAGATGTCCGAGAGACCAGTGAATTCGTCACAGGCCATGGAAGCTACCCTGGAAAAGCAAATGCAAAAAGAATCCTTTAAAATATTTACAGTCAAATCACCTCGGCTACAGCTCGCAGCAGACTGCTTGTTATTTGAGCAGTTTCATTTACAGAAGGTTTCAGCAGATTTCAGAGGGAAAGGCAGCACCAGCTACAGAACAGCAGTGCAGAGAACTATAAAATGATGCACCCTTCATTACGTGACTAGCCTGAAAAAACCTTTTGGAAAGAATTTCACAACGTGAAAATTATCCCCCAGAAGAGAGAATTTCTTCCTGACTTTCCCACAGCAGCTGCTAGTCTCAGAAAAGTTAGAACAGCCACAGACACGGCTGGGGACAGCAGAGGTCACGTCTCAGCCCAGCGCCTGCCGGCAAAGCCTACACTTAACGTAAAAGCCCACCCACGTGGCCTTACTTACTCATTGCACTGGGTCAGGAAGAGCACAGCGTTGTGGTTAGCAGCAAGGCGCACATCAAAAGGGGAGCAAAACGATTTTACCTTCAATTTCAGTGCAGCAGAAGCCAAAACCTCTAAACTTGCTACAACACCACACGTGTGTGCCGGGCCTCGTCCACACGTACCCCACTCCCTCCCAGGCCAGCAAGTCCCTCCTGGCGGCACCAGCAGCACTCAGGGCCACCACGTCTCCTCCATGACCTCGCGGCTGGTGTCCAGCAGCACGGATGGCGCTCCTGCTGCTGTGCAGCCCCCTCCCACGATCCTGCATCCCACAGACCACCGGGAGATTCAAACCTCCTTCAGGTTTTAAACACTGAGCCCGGCAAATGGGTCTCCCACTGCTCTGGCACACAATTAGGGACAGCTTCTCTTTCTCTTATCAACAAGGGATGCAGCCCAGAGGAGCTAAAAATCCTGAATCCTACAAGAAATCATTTTTTTTTCTAATGCTTTTTCTCATTTCCATAGCATCCAACCTGTTGAAGGAGGATATAGCCCACTTGATCCTAAGGATTTAGCAAATAAATTCTGCGCCCTGTAGAACTCCACCAAAAAATCTGCTTCTACCAGTTTGTCTCTTAGCGTCTGCCTTGTGTATAATGTGTTTCTGGATGAGCTAAACAACATTATAAATATTTTAAGGAAGCACATAGAAAAGGCTAAGAAGAGACACAGTTACCAACTCAAAATACCATCTAGAAACTCGCTTACATACATCCCTTTGCTAATTAAATCAACCACATTTATTTCTATCTCCTTCTGAAGAAAGAACACATATACTCTATATTTTCCAAAAATTCGGCTGAAATGAGAGCCCTTTTTTCCTCAAGTGCCTTGAGGCGCACATATCTCTCCCCCCATATAAATATATAAATATATAAATATACATATATATGTTCCTAAAAAGGAGTCTCCGAGCAGCTTGCTCCACAACTTCTGTTGTTGAGGAGAGCCTCTGCTCCACCCCTACTGGCTTGGGGAGCCCGTGGGAGTTTGGGTTGGCCAAGAGCCCTGCGGCGGCACCACTACCTTGTGCCTGGGCTTCCCTCTTGTTTCAGTCTCATTCTTCAGGCATTTTGGGGGCTTAGGAGATGTTTGGGACAACTCGAAAAAGGGTCACTTTGATACGCTGCGACCGCGAGGCTGCAGCCACCGCTGGACACTGCTGCTCCACAGAAACCTTCGCCCACGAGGGTCTCCGTGCGCTGGGGCGGCGATGGGATGCGAGCGGTGCGTGTCTGCGCCAGGAGTGGCGTCACGCGAACCACGACGGGCGCAGAGCGCGGTGGCGACCGAGCACGGACGTCACCCGGCGTCGGCGGCAGAAGCTCCCCTTCCGCTTCTGCCTTCAAGCGCCGGCCGGCTGCCTTCTCTGAACCAAAACCAGAGGAAAACGCTCTGTGCGAGAGGGAGAGCGCCCCGGGTTAACTGAATCAGCTTCCTGCGGGCGCCCGCGGCGCCGGCGAGGTGAGCTTTCACTTCTGCATGCTGCGCAAGTGTCCCGGCTCCGCGCGTGCTGCAGTTGCGTCGCATGCAAACCGCAAGGCTGCCTTCAAATCCCAAAGCCCTAGTGGACTCCTGTGGCACAGTGATGGTCATAGCAGAAGTGGGATGCACATGGAGTAGTGTTGGCACTGCAACGTCACTGGAAAAGCATGGGATAAACCAAACACTCTGTGGACACAGCAAATCCATACATCAGGTGCACTGTACTTCTATATATAGAAATAAACTGAACTGATTCTGGGCTCACATGAGAGGTACTTTGGATCACTAGAAGCTAAGCCCAATTTTACAAATAATCACCGCACAGTAGGACCTCAACAAATTTCTGCACTCACAGCAGACTGCCTGAAACACCTTCTTTGGTACCGGGTGGGGAAAAATTCAGGGTGGAAAATTTTCATAATAAAAGTAAACTGTTTAAAATGTGGGCTATGCTGTTTTAACTACCACCACACCAAGCTGAGGCCCAACATTTTCTATCTAAATGTGTTTCTGTCTAAATGGGTCCTGTCAGTAAGATACAAGCAGCCCATGTTAGAAGGAGAAAACTCAGCATGGGTACACTAATTAGAACGCAGCTGTTACACGAACACTCTTCACAGCCACATTAAAGCAGTGGTGCTCCTCGGATGTCCCCTTCGCCGTGATGCTGCTGGTCATGGCCACCAGCAGCCACATGGGAGGAGAAACACTGTGCAATACGTACACCACACTGAACTAGCCTGGATGGAGAAACACTTTCGGCATCAAAAATGTACTTACTGCACTCAGGGGGAAAAAAAAAATCTCTATAATGTGGTAATTCTTAAGAGCCTATGCTTGCTGTCATGTGAGACCAAGCTCCCGACAAGAGCGATCAGATTACCACAGGAGCGCCAAGCGCAACGGCCACTTGGGCAGGCCCAACACTGTGCTCAGAATAGACCAAAACACTCAGGATGGCAGACCCAAGCGTAAGCACTGAAAGCCATCCTGTCTTTTAGATGGAGTAGGGCAAAAACGTGAACTGTTATCACAGATGTGGTCATCTGGGATCAAAGAAAAGATGTCTCCCGGTCCGGCTGGGTAGCAAATAGGTGGGTAGTGCTGGCCCAGTCCCTGCCTGGTCCTCTGTGTACATGGAGACTTGTGCCTGGCTGCCTTCCCAAACTGCAGTGTCACTCAGCAGAGAGTTCTGTGGGGACTCCCATGCCTACGATGTTTCCAGGATGATACACAGAGCAGAGCACAGAAAGAGATTTCTACTTGTGCTCTCCCACATCTAGCTCAGTGATGTTCCTTTGCTTCATGACACTCAGCAGGGACAAGGCTTAGAAGACTCATTCCCTCAATCCAAAATTATCTTTTATGGCATATGAGAAATGTATGACTGTCTTAGTCAAAATGTGGGAAAAAAATGTAAAATTCAATATACTTTACAATTCTTTTTATTGGGAGTTGATAGACAGAAACATGATGGAGGAGAATGTAACTTGCATTAAATTTACTCTCTCTCAACTGCCTTATGACCTAGGTAGATTAGCTGTCTATTTTAGAGTTAATAACCCAGTTATATGACTTACTAATAATATAAGGCTCCTCCACACAAACACTGCTCTTCGAGAAAGAACAAGCCTCAACACTTAATATACAGACATTTAGATGTAATAAAGTCTGAAAAATGACTATAAATATCTAGGCGCTTTAAAATAGGCATAAATTTAAGATAGAGCAGATTATATTGAGTCAGCTAAAAGCAACAGATGAGGCCCTCTGATGTCACCACAGCATCATCTTTGTCCTTTCGAACACAGAAAGGTGACAGTGTTTTAACCAGCAACAATGAAACCCAGCACTTGTGGGTCTCCCTTAGGGGAAAGATTCTGGGTGCAAATTTGTGGCCTCTTACATGGGGAAAAAGACCCTTTGCTGCATCAAAGCTCACTTGTCTCCAGGGCTCCCTCCTGGCAGCAAAGCCTAAAAAACAGCAGTTCAGCAGCCAGCGGCATCCAGCAGTGGGGATCCGATCCGCATCGTCTCTGATGGATCCCTGCTTGGGGACCCACAAGGATGCTGCTGCAGAGGGCAGCAGAACCAAACTTTATTTCTTTTGTACAATGGCAACTTTCATTTCATTCAAATCCCCATATCACCTTATTCTAAAAACAGTGAAAGCAGCTAATCTCCATAAGCAAATTTTCATTAAAGAGGATATGACTGTAGGGTTTTCTCTGTATAGATTTACTGCCAAGTAGTACAGTAAATTCCCATAAGACTAGACTTCTTCATATTTACAGACATAGGTACACTCCAATACAGGCAATATTTTTAAAAAATAAAAATTACACCCCTATAACTAACAAAGTGTACCTGGTGCTGAAGTACGTTTGATTTTCTGGCCGTCTGGCTTATTTGCTACATTTGCTATTTCTATGGCTCTCCAATCATTAATTACTGAATTTCTACTATAATATCAAGAAAAACTCTATACATCTAACCAACAAAAGAATATTACAACAAATATGTACAAGATGCCTTAATATATTTGTTCCTAAAATCCATGCAGTCACTCTCTAGAAAGGTTACATTCAAGATCTACTAAAAAAGTCAGTGAAACACTTGGTACTTAATAATCTCGCTACCTAGGAAAAAAAAAAGAAAAAGAAAAAGAAAAAAGAAAAACAACTGTCTTCCTTCTCTGAAGAAAAGCTTTTCAATATCTTAATATCTACATTTCAACTTGATAAACACTAATGCTCCTGAAGTAAGTGTCTACCTACATAGATCTTGCTTGATCAGGCTAACCTACTAGAAAGCAGAGTATTTTTTTTTCATTTGTCAGTCACTTTAAGCTTCTTGATCAATACCTGGATGTTTTACCGCCTTCCTTATCAACATCACAACTTTACACTAAAAAGTTCCCACTCAGCGTTGATGATATTAGGCATCCATATGAGTTCTTGTAGCTCTTTGTCTCTTCTGAGGAACTCAACCCAAGACCTTTCAGATTCTCCAACCTTGTATTAACAAACTTGCATGATTTTCAAATATCCATTTGCAACAGCTAATATCTGAAGAGCCATTTAAAAAAAAATGGCAAGTAATTATAACAGCACTAACAGTAACAAGATACTTTTCGATAGACCATACCTGATCCTTGATGAGGAGAAAATGAGAGCAGACGCGAGCGAGAGTGTGTGAGTGTAGGCTTTGTGGTTAAGCAGTATGAGCATTTTAAACCAGCAAGGGAGTGGAAATCCCCCGACATAGCTTTGAAAAGATCATGTCTAAAAATGTTTCAAAGGGCTAGGACAAGCGACAAGCCATTGAAAAGTAGTTTCTCTTAAGGTGCTGCAGTGACTGCAGAACTCATTTCTTGGAGCTGCATAAGGCTACCGGTAACTTTTCTCACAGTTCTTGTTTTCACATTAGTATCATCACTTTCAAAGAAAGAAAGGAGAATGTGGTGCGACTAAAATCAAAATAAGTGGCCAGCAGGAAACATGGGAGGATGCAAGGAAAACCAAGGTCCAATCCTGAAAATCCCACAAGTATCCCTTATGAACACAGATGGAGCAACTCATTTTAGGAAAACCAGGGACTGCTTATGCAAAGGAACTGCACTAGTTCAACCTGAAATTAGCACAGTGATTGATATTGCACTGCACTAGCTTGCTCCAAAATGCTGCATGGATGCTTGACATCTAAAGCAACTTGCCAAGTGAGGTAAAATCAATTTTATGAAAATAAATGCTTATATTGGGGTTTGTAATAATTAAAGTAGCTACATTCTCTATTGATTTTATAACTTGAACTTAACTGCATATGTAGGAGTCCTGGCAGCCCTTGTCTCCACAAATTCTCTGTATGTTGGCTTCCTTTGCCCAAGCAAAAATATATTTCCTTTACTGCAGTGCCACAGGGTCAATTTAAATGCTCACTCATTCCTTATTCTCCTCTGCCGCCTCTCCTGTCTTTCTATTTTTATCTTTTAATTTCGTTTGGAAGGTAAGGAAAGCAAAGCTATCAGCTTGAGTATTGGGCCTTGCTTTCTTTGGCCAATTAGATATGCCACCAGCCATTAAAAAAAAAAAAAAAAAAGAGTGATAACAACCTTTTTACCCTCTAAGGTAAGGCACCTACAAAAGTAATATTTTATTGGATCCTTGATATTTAAGACCCTAGTCTTCTAAAGAAAGTTTCTATCTTGTAGAAAAGACAGCTCATGAGCTTCTTCCCTTTCATTGAAGGGCACTTCTAACCTGATTCAGTGTTCCCTGACAGGAGGCATTGCCACAACCAGGCATTCTCCCCGCTCCTTCGCTGGAGCTCTGGAATGGCCAGGCCGCTGTTGCAACGCTGCCAAGGAGAAAAGGCCATTGCTGACAACAAGAGAAGACCATCATGTGAAGACCAGTTGCTTCTTGGTCAATTAGACTGATCCTAGTTGTGTTTCTAGAGGCAACCTAAGCGCTCTTCTGTGGTTAAGTTTATTAAAGCAGAAGACACCCATGTGTCACTGCAACTCATGCATGTCCTCAGCATGTGTCTTGGCCAGGCTAGGGCCTGCACACAACCTCAGCACTGAATAGCACTAGGAGAGCAAACCAACTTTGCAAGGACTTTCCATGAAACTAGGCGAGGAAGGAGAGATCCCAGGCAGCTCGGCACGGAGGAGGCCGCCTGGTCACCAGTGAAGCTCCAGGAAGCACCAGCTGCTTCTGGGAAGCTTTGGGGAAAGCCCCAAATGGAGAAGTTGAGTAGGAACAGGATCTTACTTTTAAACAATTTATCTCTGCAGATGAGTAGAAAGCAATAGAACTGGTGCTACCGTTCCCGCACATCCTTCAGCGGCCAACACGGTGCAAAGATCCTGCAGGTGAGGGCAGGAACTGGCCAGGGGCATTAGAAAGTTTAGCTCAACTCAAGGGCATGAAGGAAAGCAAGAAAACAGACAGGAAGAGTACGCAGGAAACAGAAGGAAGGAAAAGTAACAAAGACAAGAAAAACAAAAAACATTACTGAAAAGAAGTAATAACAGCAGACGGAGAGTATGACAAGTACTCTCTTGAACTGAAGAGTATGAGAGCCAAAGCAAAGTCCTCATCTCTGGTAACAAATAATTAGGTCACTACATACTCTGCAGGTCTGGGTCTTAGTGACAGGCACGACTCCATCAGCTTTTAACCTTACCTCTCCTTCCAAGGAGGATGCTACCTGTCCGAGGGGATAGGGACGCTACTATCCACCTTGGCTTGCCTGTTAATACCCATTCAAGGCCTACAAGAATCTTGTGCCTGTTTTTTGCACTCCTAACCATTTAAATTAGTCTTAATGAGTAACTCAACCAGCAGGCATACCAAAATCTCTGAATAAAGTCATCGCTTCTTCAGCAACATTGCATCCAAATTACTAGGACAAACTAAAACTCCGGCCTTCAGAGCAAATCAAACATGATGCTGAAGAATTACAGCAAGACAAAAGGGGGGTTCGTGCGGGCCTTGCAGTCCCCTGGCTCAGCTGCCCAACACAAGATTTAATGCAGGTGACACTCGGGTAGATGAAACTATGATTTTTTTTCCGTTAAGGATAGTGCCTAATACCCCTGTACACCATCTCCCATCGAATGTGTGCTCCCACAATCACTTACATCAGCTGTCTCTAAGACCACATTAAGAAATGAAACCTGTGATTTTTGTGTCTTTCACACTTTGAAAGGCAAATAATTTCAGACGCCCGGACCATTTACCGTTTTGGGTAGAAACTTTGTTTCTGAAACCCACATATATCCCCTCAAAGCAGAAGGGACTGCAAACCATGCGTGACTTAGCAAAGCTCCTGCGCAAAACTCACTTGCAGATCCTTCCTCTCCTTGAGGTTTGTTCACATACTAGAGGGATTTGCATAACACCAATAACAAATAACTTTTTCTTTTCAACATTACAATTCACTAAACAAGCTCAGAGCAACGTATTTCCCTTACAGAGCCCTGCACGTAGATGTCACTATATCACACGTATGAATGAGGTTAGTTGGTCCCTCCCCACAGAGACAAACACACTTGAGAGCACTCTGGGCAGTCCCAAAGAAAACCATTGCGGCTCGGGGTACAGGCAGTTTCTCACATACTTATTCACTTGCTGCAAGACCGAGCTGTGGTGACGGTGGAAATTCTTGAGCCATTTGTATTAACACTAATGTGTGACTCAGCTCTCCTATCTCCCTGAGCACCTCCAGGCTAGGAGGCTCATCCTGCCATGGACAGCGGGATGGTGAATGGGCATGGGTGCAGGAAGCATGGGCTGACCATGGCAGCATTCACTCCTCACAGGCATTTGTGAGGAAACTTGGACACAAAAAGCCAGGGAAAGGTGAGGAGAAGACGTTGCTGCTCCTCGGGGTGCAGCTCATTGACAAAGTGGGCACAGTGCTCTACCAAGCTGGCTTGGGTCCCAGAGCACGATGCTGCGGGCAGGCCAGGAGCGCTGCTGAGTCTGGGATGTCTGCAAGGTGCCTCTGATAAAAAACTGCCAAAAAATGTTTCCTGCTCTTTGTACTCCTTTGAGATTCCATTTCTCAGAGGCTCCTGCAAAAACTCTTAAATCTGGCCCCCTCTTGGACGTCCTTGTCCCCTCTCGGATGCCTCCTCATCCTCTCCAGACTCCACCCTTATTCCTGTGGCACGTCCTCCCCATGCCCTCTGCAATTTCTGTGACTTTCATGAGCTTTTCTCTCTTCCCAGTTTTACTCTGAATCTTACCTTTTGGCAGTTAACACCTACCTAGACAAAATTTCTTTGTCAAACCCACACGAGGCAGAGTGCCTTTCTGCACAGCTAAACTCTCACCCTCTCCTCCAGTATCTCTGAGCTAGAGGTCTATCAACTCGTACCTCAAAGAAAACCTTAACTCTTTCTTCCCAACCAGCCTTCTGCAGAGTCCCTCCCTCAGCAGCCTTGAACGGACATGTTCAGCCCCTATTAAACTTGGGTTCATAACATTAGAAGTTGCCTTAGACTTCAAGCTCTACGTGTCACAGACTCCTCTTTCTGCATATGAGACATTCGAAATGTATTTGAAGATGCATATGGGACAAGAAATACTGTAACTAAAACTCCTCTCCAGGCTTCCATCCTCCTGCTTTCCAGAGCTCAGGCCTCAGGAAATGCAACCTTTATGTACTTATCCACCCAGAATACTGCAGCAGCGATCACCCTCTTGTCCACTTGCTCAACCACCTCCCCACTCCCTGCCCATCCCTTCTCCATCTCCCCATTCTGCGCTGCATCTGGAACTCCTTGTCCTAAGCCATCCCGCTCCGCCTCCCCGTGGCCACGGCCACCTTTGATGGTTTAAAAGGGCCAATTTCATCTCCGCCTGGATGACCACTCAGGCTCTGCTGTCTGCTCGGCCAAGGTTTCGCTCTGCCTTTGCTCGGCCCTTGATGCCACGCAGCCCCAACCCGCGATAAAGCCCCCTCCATGTGACACCGACACCACATGTCACGGAGGGCCACAAGAAAGGGCCTGGGCCCCCTGTGGCACGCGAGCGCCCTTACTCACCCCACCATGCAGAGTAGTAACGCGATGCGCTCGTGCAGACTCGAGCAAAACGCCAGCCAGGTCAGCAGCCAGCGTAACCGCGGGACGGACCCTCCGGCTGGAAACCCCTTGCTTATCGTTAGTTAAGTCTGCTGCGCTGTGTGGAGGCGGTTCGAACGCCTTCCAAATGCAAATGCTGCCTTTCTGGAGACGTGCCTGACCTGAATACACCATGGGAGCTATTTTTAGGGCACAACTGCAATCCTTCAGTCATCCCAGCTTTATAAAAGGGGAACTGGGAGGAAAGCTGTTCTTGGCTTACACCGGGAACAAGCGGAAAAATCAGGGCTGGCTAAAGCAATCGAGCAGCGCAACACCACGCGCTCCCCGCTTTTCCTGCTCAATCCTACGCGCGGCAAACGCGTTTGCTCCGAGCCCGGCGCCGGGAGAAGCCGGCGCGCTGCACACACGCGGAGGGGACATTTCCTGTCCGCGGCGCCACCCGGCGCAGCAGCGACGCTCCCGCTCCCGCTCCCTCCGGCTGCGCCGCCGCGGACGGCGGAGCTCGGGGAGCAGCCCCGCTTTCACTCCCAGTCCCGGGCGCGGGTTTGCTCCTCGCCGCCCCCCTCGCCCAGCCGCGGCCCCCGGCAGCACCTCCCGAGGCAGAGCGGCGGCAACGGCGCCTCCATCTCCCCAGCTCCGCTCCGGAAAGGAAATAACCTGCCGGGGGGACACGTAGGAAGGAAACACATAACAAGAAACTCGTGAGCGCACCCACTGCACCAGAGGGTTTTTTTTTCCCCTTTCCTTCCC
>JAWLRI010000833.1:5670336-5682402 GCA_034781795.1 Crypturellus tataupa
GCCGAGCCTCGCAGCTAAAATAGCCAGTCATTCCCGAAAGAAAATCCAGGATTCCCTCCAACGAGGAGCCTCGAATCCCCGTGTACTTACAAAGATAAATACCTACCTTGCGAAAGAACTAAATTAGCACTAAATTCAACAGATACATCCGCTACGGCAGGAATAGGGTTTTTTAGTATTATTTGCTTTTTTTGTTGTTTTTGTTTTTTTCTTCTTCCCTATAAATACTGGTTTAAAAACCCCTCCTCATACTGACTGACAGAATTCTGCCATGCTGCCCACAAACAAAATGGCTGTGGCACCGAGTTTTTTGGTTCCTCCCACCGTGCCTCCCCCTGGCCTCCAGGAAGTGCTAGAAATCCAAAATAAAAATCGGCACGAAAAGTGCAACGCCGCGGAGCGGAGCTGCTCGCCCGCGCCCGGGGTCGCTCGCCTTGTGGCGGGCGCCCAACGCGGCGCGTTGCCACCGCTGGGTAATTCCAGCTTCCTGCTTTACACATGGATGAGGGGCTTTCACCTCTGTTGGCAGCCTTTCAAACTACGTGGGTTGGGGAGTCGGGCGTTGCGGCAGGTAGCGCTGCCTGGGCCGCCCGCGTTTGGGGTAAAACCTCCCGTTTTACCTCGGTAAAACCCGCGCGGGAGGGGCAGGGCTTCGGGGCGGGCCCGGGGGAGCCTCGGCGCAAGTGGCCCTTTAGGCCCCTTGCACGAAAATAGTCATTGTGTATTATTTATATTTTTTTAGCATTTGTCATTCGAAGTAATCGGGGTGAATTATGTTTTCTGTGGGAATAATCTTGGATTATCTTGTATTTTTTTATGACCTTGTGCAGTTTGGCATACATTTACTTTTTTTTTTTTTTTTTTTTTTTTTTTTTTTTTACATCCAATCTGTAAAAAATAATCAGGAAAATATGGCCTATTTACATTAGTGGATTATAAAAATGTCAGTGTGGGCTCCTCTCTGCAAGCCCCCTCCTGCTGCCAGGCAGAGCTGAGCTCCTGCCGCATCCAGATTCCCGGGCTCCACGGGCCTGATTCATTTCTCCTGGGAGTCTCTTTGCTGCCTTCAGTAGGAGTTACAATGGAGACAGGCTGTCAGACCTGCTCTGCCTGATCCATTGCTGCATAAAAAAGATATGAATTTGTATTCCCATCCACTGCTATTCTAAACCTTTTTCAAAGGTTTAGCTGGAAAAAATAGTTTTTTTTTTTTTTTTTTTTTTCCTGAAGCACCTCCACTTTCTGGGTCTTAAATTCCAGATGTTTATCTGCAATGAACTTCAAGCAAATTTTGTCACTGTTATTGCTTGTTTGCATCATTGTGGTGTCTAGCTCTCTTAATACTGGACTATGATATAGAAATATAGGGCAAAGAGATAATTCGTGCCTGGAAGAGCTCAAAAGTATAAGACAAAAGACAACAGATGGCTACAGGCAGATGAGAGAAACAATGAGACTGTATTGATCGGCAGGAAAGGCATCGTTCCCACACATCAGCAGCCTGACACATGTTTCTATGTGTGCATCAGGCAAAGGAGACTGGTTTGAAGGTTGGGTTTGGTTAAGAAAATCAATTGTTTTGGTGGATATCTAAAGAAAACCTCAACAAGTGGGACAACATAAAAGATAGTACAAAGGTGCTTGTTGGAAAAAACAGCAGATGGACAACAGAAGTTAAAAAAAATTGGCATTTTCTTTTTTTTTTCTTTTTTTTTGTTTTAAAGACAGAAAATCGATAAGGGGGAAGTAATCCATGAAAGCCTGGAAAATAAAAATGTAAAGATTGTGCTTGATGGAAGAGGAGTCGAGGAAAGGATCCGAAAGGCAGTGACATCAAAAAAATGACAGACCTCTTAGCAGTTAACAGGTCCTGGGAATTGAAAAAAAAAAAAAAGAATATAGAGCAATTTAAATTGCCTAGGCCTAATAAGATGTACCTGCTGAGGTTACTTATTTTATTAAAAAACTCAGCATGCTGTTTAAGGAATGAAGATGTCGATCTTGAGCATTAGTTTAAGGACTGCGTGTCCATTATCTGAACTTCTCTCCTAGATTATATTTAATGAATTCACCTGTATGATGGCAATGTTTATTATATGAACACCTACTCACCAAAGTCCCACCTGACTAGTTAATGCAAGTAGATAGCACACTTGTGATAGGGACTAGAATGACCAGGTGCTCTGGAAAGGTTCCTTTCCCTCTTACCTGTTTTTCAAGAGGCTCTTACCTTCTTGTGGTTTCTTGTAAATTAAATGTTCGTTGCTTTTTGCTATAAACTAATCTGAAGGGTGGAGATGCAGGAAGGGCCCTACAGTCCTGCCCTACAGCACAGGGGAGAGCAGCTACACTGGGAGAGCGGACCATGGTTTTGGGGAGAGGTATGGCCCAGAGGTCCATTCTCTTCCAAGTGAGTTCTTCCCCCTATAATATGGTCTTAGGTTGCTAAACTTTTTTCTCTTTCTTTCTTTTTTATCCACATTTAGTAACTGGATTGCAGCAGCTGCACATTTGCATTTTCTTTTTTTTGTAATTCGTTTGCATTAAATACCTTAGATATGATTATGTTTACTATAGTAATTACGTGAGGAACTCTTAAGTGTGTTGGCTAGTCATTATGTATTTTGGGGCTAGATGTATCAAGTTAATGCACCTCAGTAAATTACCTCAAATGAGGTAGGCCTTGGTAAATGTTTGTCAGTATTATGCTGTCGAAAACGTGAAATAATTTGACTAGGTTTGTTTGTTACAAGCTAAATTAAACTGATCTACCGCAAATTTCCTCCTAATTTAAAACTTACTACTGCTGTAGATCAGCTGTTCTGTGCTAACTGACACCATAGAAATCTCTTAGGTTTGATCTCATCACTCAATTCAACTGAAAATAGTAGGTATCAAGCGCTAAAAGTTGAGAAATAAGATGATGAATAAAATTTACATTCTTAGAAAACTTATTCAGAAAAAAAAATGTTGATCAATATGTTCTCATGCTTTGAGAAGTACCCTTATTTAAGTAAAAATTCTTGTTACTGAGAGTAGCTCCAAAGGACATTACCATGCTGTATCTATTCTGTGCCTCTTTTTTTTTTTTTTTTTTTTTTTTTAAGTTTTGTCCAACGTTCAGTGAGAAAGTTCATCTTAAGGCTTTACAGAAGAGCCTGGCAGTAGATTTAACTCTAATTGCATAGTTTCTAAATAGGTCTCTTATTTGTACTCTTGCAATAAAGAAATTATATAGGTTTGCTTTTTGACAATCTCTTTTTCATGTCTTTAGGAAGTAGAGTAACAGTCTTTTTCAGTCAGTAAATCATTAGATAGACAGCGATAGCTGAAGAGAATACCAAAGAGCTTTTACAGTTGGTACTGCTTTTGAGTTTTGAGTTTTTCAGTGGAAAATCAATGAATGATAATTAAATGTATAAATATTTTGCATTTCAAGTCAGTAGATAAAGTTCACATAGCTACATAAATGCTCTTGAAGAATGCAAGACGCTGATTTGCTGTAGTATAGAAAATTCACAGATTATAGCATAAGAATGGATTACTCATACCTGCCTAAGACGTAAGATTCTCTGACTTAATTCTTATGTGACACTTCTTATGGCCATTTTTTCAAAGCCTCCTGTCTTGACTGAAAATTTATGGTTATGAAAAATACCCTAAAATCTTCAGTCAATTGTTCAGTGATTACTTGGCTCACTCAACATTTAATTTATGGCTTTCTAACTTTTAAAATCTCTTTATCCATCTCTTGCTGTCCATCTTATGCTTTTATGCAACTATATGACTCATAAAATATCTCTTTAGATTAAAATGGATTTGATCTCGATACTTCCTTCATTTGTCTCCAGTTTATCAGTAACTTTCATGACTCAAAACAAGGACATCAGAAATGGGCGTAACATACCTGTTAACCTGCCATGCTATTTGCTAAATATTGAAGTAAAGTTACTCCTGATCTCATTTCTGCGTATCCTAAAGTTTCAGTAGCTTTCTTGCTGCATAATCATCATGGCTACTCATGTTCAACAAAATACAAAATTTCTGTATCCTTTGCAATCTCATTCCTTTTCATCCAATGCTTCTCCTTTCTGTTAATACAATGTAATGTTATTCTTGGAATTTTGCCTTTTTGTCTGTACAAAAACTTATACTGTTAACTTGTGCCCAACTTAAACAAGTGATCCAAGTTGCTTCTTATCAATGACCCATCCTCTACTATTTTCCTGTCATCTATACTGTTAAGTAGTGTGAGATGCATCAGTAAGGATTTATTTTCTCATTAATCTCATTTCAGGCAGTGTTTTTGCTTAGTATCAACTGCTGGAGCTCCATCGCTGAATTTCTTTCTTTTTGCCACGACCATGTTTTCAAATACTTCATGAATATTCCAGTTTGATTTAAATTACAGAAGCATCACAGGTAGATGTGTCCCTTACCATATTCACATCAGAAGTGTGAAGTTCTGCTGGTGATAGTTCAGATGATTTTAGCATAATATTCAGTGATAAAAGCTGTGGAACAAGAACCAAGTAAATACAGGTGGAAAAGTAGTTGGTTACAAAAATGCATAGGAGTCTTTTGGGGGAAAAAAAAGAAAAAGAAAGGTAAACCTCTAAAGCATCTGTTGCTGTTGGCTGCCAAAATCTGTCACACAACCCTAAAAATGTCTTCTTTCTCTCATCTTCTCACCCTTTCTCCTAAATTATTTCTATGAAGGTCTGAAACTCAGACCAAATGTACACATTGTTCAGCTTGTGATCTACACATGTGCATACCTTAAAAACCTAGAACTTTTGGAAAGTATTTTGTTCTATTTTAGGAGTTTACATACATCATGTTTTTGAATTAACATTGTTCCTAGGAAAGGTCCTATACGATAATACACCTATTAAAATCAATTTTTGCCCACACTGTGTTGGCACAGATGTATTTCAAAAGCTCCTGCTCCTCTAGCTCCTGGATTTAGGTTTTAGTTGTCTGTAATTAACTGTTATTAATGTTGAAGCTGATAGGGAAATACTGGGTTTGATTTTGGAACAAATTCAGAAAAAAATAAAGCTTGCTATAAAACTTTTCTTTCAAATTTGACAACCGCTTGACTGGGATTGTTCTGCATACTTGCTCTTTTATGAGTTTGAAAAAGAATCACATCAGCCTTTTTCCAGGTCTTGAAATTGTAGATGGGAGGTTGCTTAGTGCTTTTAAATCCAGTAAGGTATGAGGGCTTTGTTTTCATCTTTTTTTAAAAATTAATATTATTATTTATTTCATCCTTTTCTTTCAAAATATTCATTGAGCTATTTGCAAGCACAAGTAACTACTAAAGCATCTTCTTACTTGAATGCATTTTTTTGAACGTATGCAATGCTTCTTCTGGAAGTATTGAGAGTATTGTTCCTGGACTGCAAAATACAGCTGTTGTGACCACTCTTGTTTACTGTGTGCTGTGCCAAAGCAAGGCAACGTGCAAGTGGTTCTTCTGCTTTATTTAATATGTTTTGTTGTTTTCTCTCTCAGGTTTTCATCTTCTGACAATTAAGAGGGTCTCTGTTGGATTTTAGTAGATGAGCTGTGTTGCAAATAATTTTCCCAGATGATTTATTATAGTCAGGAAATTTCAGCAGAAACGTCACGGATTCAGATAAGTGAATCATGGCTTCAGTCCATCTGTGTTCAGCTGACTTGCCTGTTGACTGGTTTATGTGTTCAGCAGATTTTATCTGTTCCTTTCTGAATTCTCATTTGTCATTCAGAATAAAGGGCCACTGTTGAAAACATCTCAGAACTGTTCAGAGTCACTCACAGTGTTCATTTTCACTGCTGCTACAAACAAATGCATCATCTGTTGGCACAGGCAACATATCACAATTCAGTTTTCTTTTTTGAAATGTTCTGATGCTGATGACATGCTGAATGGAAGCCAGTTTAGTCAGCAGAAGTCTGATGAACATAGAATGAATATAGCAAGTGGAATTTAAGAAAAGCTTCCAATTGCATACAACTTTGAGAATATTTAAGTCTGCAAAGACTAAAGCAAAGTCCTTAATGTTTCAGGATTCAGCAACACTGGGAACTGTAGTCATAAGAGCTTTAGATTTTTCTACTTGTTTCTTACAGGGTGTAGCCTTTTAGAGATGATGCTGTTCCACCTTAAGCGCTTTTCACCTAGTACCCGGAAAGAGAGAGGATGAACTCTGGACAATGAGCTTAATGCATTTGTTGGTCATCTTATAAGAAATTCCAGAATACAAGGGAATAATTGATAAAGATAAGATAAAGATACCAGAGTATAATGGCTGTTGTATCATATCATTATTAATTAATAATGTATCATATCAGTATTATATTATATCATTATTATATCATTATTAATTACGGTTATCATATCATTCATATATCATCATTAATCATATCATTATTAATTACTGTTGTAAAACAATATAGTTCATATGCCACTTGTTGTATTACTACATCACATGCTCAAATGTGGATCTGACATACCTGTTCTTTGTTATTATTATTTTCAGCTGCTACATTTTAAATCACTAAGAGATAAATACATTTCTTAAGAGTTTTTTGCCTAAATTTGCTTAGATTTCTTTTTGTAACCTTAATTCCGCTGATCAACTCTTCTTTGCTTTTTCACATCCTTGACAATTTTCTAGAAATTCCAGCTTTTCACAAAGATTTATAACCATTTTCCGTGTACTGGTAAAGCAATGCCTACTCTTTGCCTTCAGAACTTTTTCTGCTGATAATAAAAAAGCTAAGCTGTCCAAATCTAACTAGATTGGTTAATAAATGTAACCAACCAGCAATAGAAAGTATGTATCCGTAGACCATGTTGCATGGATGCGGCCTTTCCATGTAATGGCTTGTGTGTCTTCTGTGAAGCTTGTCCTAGTTTTTCCTTCTGCAGACTTCCTACCCTGACACACGTACTGCAGAGATGATAGTAAAAATCATGTCATGTTGAAGAGGCAGGGGAAGATGCCTGCTTCTTGCCCTGCTTCTTCCACTTAGGTCTTGCATGGATCTAATGGCAGCAAAAGACTTTCTGACTACTAGAATTTTGAAACTATTTGGGAAATCAGCAGCCTAAAATATAGGAAAATGTTATGTTCAGTGCTTCAAGAAGTAGTGGGGAGGAGGAATAAACAGTAATGTGGACTTTCAGCCTAACTCTGAAGGATTCTCGTTTGTACTGGAGTACAGCTCTCTAACAGTAAGTAATGATACTTCATAAATCAGCAACAACTTTTGGGTAGCACTTGTTTTCTTCTTTATGTTACTGAAAGTGAGAGGAAAAACAGGTAAATGTGACTGTTGACTAGAGTAATCCTGTAAACAAAGATAGTCCAGGTTTGTGCAAAATAGGACAAGGCTCTTCCAAGACCTTATTTTTAGGAGTATTGCACTCTCATGAGCAATGGGTCACACAGTAGCATAACTGCAACCTTTGCCAACCAGCTAGAGATACCCTGAAGTTACTTAAACCTATTCCTTGTCTGAATTAGGTCTTGGTTGTCCTATCTCCTCTTCTCCTTTGATCTTGTCTTAGGAGCAGTTCAAAAGGCTTACAGGTTGGTGTCTTTAGTATGGAATCATTTTCTTGTACTATTTTACATACAGCAACATTCCATAGAGTTGTTTGAAAGGCCTAAACTTATGAATCCTTCAGCTACTTGCTGTTTTTTCTCAGTTGCATCCAAACTTAAAGGAAAATGAGTATTTTTTTTCTCAGACACATAAAATATGCGTTTGTGAATACTAGTTTTAATGAAAAGAAGAAACAAACACCAAAATAAACCTTATAAAGCTTTTTGTACAGCTCAAATGGAAGAGGTGAGGACTAGCCCTGGCACTAAAGAAGGGTCTAAGAACACCATATTCCAAAAAAATCAAGACAAAAATAAAAAAAATCTAGCAGCAATGGCCTGTGTTGTATTTTGTTTTGAAAAGTCATCATCTGAACCACAATAGATAAAAAACATGCCTGAAAATAGACACTATGCTGTATCTGTTATCTCTTCATTCTGCTACAGACTCTTCAAATCAGTAACCCTCAGAAAAATAGTTCTCCCATGTCTGTAGGCCAAAAAAAAAAAAAAGTACAAAACAATTTCAAGAGTCTGCCTTGCAATTTTTTTCCAAAGTATATCTCAGTATCTCACTAACCTCACAGTGTAAAGATGATCCTTTTTAAAGGAACGGTAATGCATTACATATGTTTTAGACTATTGCCTAATAGCTCTATGGTTGTTATTCAATTCTACTTCAGTGTTTTACATTGTCAAGGACTCGCTCAAGCTATTAGAGAAAAGTGGTTACAAAATCTTTTTGATATTTGCTTTATAAAAAAAAAAAGCTATGAAAAGAACATCTACTTTACTGTAATAACATCATCTGTTATTAATCCAAATTAACAATGAAACTTGTGATTGCTGAATATATTTTCTGAACTATAATATAGTATTTTTCAGCCCACAATGCGTGCTTGGTATGTATCACATAGTGAAACTCCCTTCATGGAATTATTTAAAATACTGTAACTTTCTAGGGTTTTTTTTTTTTTTTTTTTTTTTTTTTTACAGCTGATAATAAAATAATAACAATGTATGCCAAGGATAAGAACTTGTGGCTTTGTGTTATGTCCCATGTTTTGTCATGGTTTCCCTGCCCATTCATATATTGCTGAGCTGAAAGCAACACTGCTTTTGCTGAAGGATATTTTGGCACCTAGCACAGTTAATGACTGGGAGTAGCTGGTGCATTACAACATATTCTCATTTCATAAGAAGCTGGTACCCCTTCTAGTCTTAAACATTTGACTTCTAGCTCAGATTGTAATGAAATTATATACAAGACCTTTTAATTCCAGGACTAGTTGGTGAGACACTCTCTTCTAATTTCTGTACCCTTTTGATATGCATCACAGTAACTGCATCGTAATTTACGAAGATGCTAAGAGGGCTGTAGTCTATTTCATGTGCTAATGCTGCCTGGTGCAGTATGTGTGATACTGGTCATGGCAAATTTGAAACTTTAATTTCTCAGTCCTATTTATACAATGGTTGCTCTGACCCCTCTGCCAAAGTTTTTGACCACTGAATTGTAACTGGACTGCAGCTCTCTTATCCATTCAGATCCTAATATGAGTCCTGATGCCCATTCTGTTGTATTTAGCAGCAAAGGCAAAGTAGCAGTATCTGAAAATTGAATGATAGAGAAAACCTGTGTATGAGAGCTCTGCAGCCTCGTGAAAGTGGATGATAGTAGCACTTCATCTGCTATTATCTGCGCATAGCATAGTTACTTGATTTGACAACATATACTTGGTGTATCTGAGACTAACGCCAGAACGCTTATGTACAGTGTGACAATTTCTATGTAGCTAGGGGAAGGACTGGGAGATCACAGTGGAGCTTTAGTGTCTACTCTTAGCTAAATTTAAATGAATTGATACAAATTAGTAGACAGCTGTTTTTGTTTAAGCATGAAGAAATATATATATATATACATATATACTTATTGTCCTCTTCTTATTTCTGTTTTCTTGTCTCCAAAATGTTTAATATATTTACTTAATGGCTAACTGAAACTTCTTAGAGAACTGATTATAATAACTTTCAGGTGTGTCTTTTCTTTATGAGAGAGAAGAAAAATTAATAGATGCTTAGAATGTAATTGTAGTTGCAGTATGTAATTGTAATTGCTATTTTTCACAACATTTGTTATTTTGTATTTAGACGTGCGGTGGTGACTCTTCCCCCCCTATACCATATTTATCTATTTATCTTCCAATATTGTAATATTTTTACTAGTTTTCCTAATCTGGACACCAGTCTTAGTGATTTGTAGTCCCCAGGATCACCTTGCGAGTTGTTATGAAAGAACTGCAGAATTGTCACATTTAACTTCCCTGGTAGTGAAACTCTTTTAGAAATGTCAGGTCCAGTGTCACCACATTTTGGAGCCCAGATCCAGAATTTAGCAGCAGAATTTATCTGATATTAGTGCTGCTAGCTAAGTAAGCTTCCAAAGAACAATTTCCATCAACTCACTAAATAGTTAAACTACTTCTACCCATAACGTGACCTATTTGGTTATTGTTATTTCTACCTACAAATCTAGTACAGCTTTTGAATTTTACAAAGATTCCATTAACATATAGAATTCTCTATTGCCACATAGTTCTTATACATGAACTAGATCCTTCTTCTGCTGTTTCTCACAAGCGGTGTGGTCATCCAATCCATGCAATAACTGCCTCTATAGCTCTGCTATTACAGATCCTCACTGCTGGCTAACATAAAACTGAGACTAAAGATAATGTCTCACTGAGGTTTTTGTTCTCTGACCTGGGCGTGTGGACAGTTTTCAGATGCATCTAGCTGGAATACAAATCTGCTGGCCAGCTTCATATTGAAGAAGACAAAGAGAACTTGGTTAGCAGGAGAAAACAAATGGAGGATGGATGAAATAAAGATTCTGCTGTAAATACTTACAAATTTATTTATTTTAATCTTTTATTTTTATTTTTAAAGGGAAATTACTTTTCTGCTTGAACAATTCTGAGATTTGCTTTTACTCATCTTTTCATCTTACTAATATAATTGTTATTAATAAATAATAAACAACATTAATATTAATGATAACCATGATTAATATTAATAATATTAATAATATTGATGTTATGATTATTATTACTTATTGGTAATATTTATTCAGCATAGCATTATTCAGCATTATTCAGCATACCTCTTGCCAGTGTAAAAACTGGTAGTATTGGCACTGGAAGCAACATGCAATTGCACTTTGATCTTGGATTATCTTAAAGCCTGACTCTCAAGTGACAATGAAGACTTCAGCTTACCAAGGCACTTTTTGACGTCCTGCATTGCTCGTTTCCTAATTCCACAGCATATGCTGCGGTTGGCCTGTGCTAGTGTCCAGCTGCCTTGCTACTGCTTTGAGTGTACGTGTACATATTGTGCAGAATATCTCTCTGTCAAGAACTAAATGTCCACAAAGGAGACAAAGAAACTTTATTTGAATAAAGGGAGAGTCCACTGGGGCAAACCCCTGTGGGGTCTCGCGAACTATAGGAGATTGCAGCCTCCTTTTATCCTCATTTTCTGACCGAGGTAGGCCCTCTCCTTTTCCCATGGGCTAAGGTACCCAGAAGTTACGGACTTCCCGGCCCAACTAGCATATGTTGCTCCTTGATATGCTCCCCCTCCCTGGTCATATATCGCATGTCTAATTAAAGTGACTTTATGCCTCCTCTGATTGTGAAAGTTAATATTCATCAGCTCATTACGCTTGCGCCGACTCTAGGAAGGTTCATTCTGTGGGCATTTGTTGATAAGGATCTCTCGGCTGCCCCGCTTCCCCCGAGGCCAACAGCACCCAGTGGCACACGCACAGCACAACCGACCTGCCTGTGCTCCCCAGTCCTGCTCGCTAAGGAATGCGGAGTATTTCACACCTTTGTAGAGACACGGGCTCCTTTGTTCCGCTCAATA
Source organism: Crypturellus tataupa (assembly GCA_034781795.1). Taxonomy (NCBI): domain Eukaryota; kingdom Metazoa; phylum Chordata; class Aves; order Tinamiformes; family Tinamidae; genus Crypturellus; species Crypturellus tataupa. The sequence goes on from JAWLRI010000833.1 coordinate 5,681,868, forward strand.
TATATTCGAGTGCTGAATAAGTAACGACTAGGACACGGTAGTATCTGAGCTGGCCGTATTTTGTTACAGCGGTTTTTAAAACTTCATGAACGACGCTGTGGGGGTCCGCCGCGCGGCGGCCGCTGCGCTGGGCGCGGCGCGGGACCGTTGGAGCCGTTAGAGCCGTTAGAGCCGTTAGAGCCGCGGGCGGTGCCTGCTGCCGCGCGCCCGCTCCTCCCCGCCCCGCGGCTCCCCGTGCAGAGCGAGGCGGGGCTGCGGGCGGCGACGCCCAGTGGTGAGCAACAGTGCCGGGGAAGGAGAGCGCGCAGGCACTCGAAGAAAAGGAATCAGCACCCAAGACCGCGGGAATGGGATGAGGCGTCCACGGCTCCATGCGGGAGCAGCATGGAAGAGGTCGCCAGTCGTGGAGAAGGTGATAGTGGCAGCAGGTGCTGCCACGGTCGACATGGGAGAGCAGGGGGACAACGCGAGTGTGCGTGCGGCCGTCGACCAGCAGGGAAGCGACCGGGCAGCGGTCAGCCTCGCTGCCCGTGCA
>JAWLRI010000833.1:5682502-5700431 GCA_034781795.1 Crypturellus tataupa
CGCCCCCCGGCCCGCCGCGCCGCGGAGGTGCGGCCTCCTGCTGACCGAGCCGCGGCGGGGTGGCTCGGCGCCCTCCCGGAGCGCCTGGTGCTGCCTCTCCCTGCTCGTCCCCGCTGGGAGCTATCCACACAGCTGCCGCGCAGCGCCCGTAACCGCCCACAAAAGCGTTAAAGCACCGCCGCGCCCCACTGAAGCGCCTTGCTGCTCCAAGGGCCCTTTCAGCCCTAATTACTGCTTATTTGGCTGGTAATGCCGGTACTTGGAACCCCAATGGTGGTGGGGCGCGGGGGGGGGGGCCTGCAGCTCCTGACGCCGTGCTGGGAGCGAGGTGGGAGATAGAGGCCAAGGGTAAATTACAAAAACACGCTCTACGTTTTTGCCTAATCATAGAAACCGGGCGGTTGCTAAGGGTTGGTGGGTGCCCCAGAGCAGGTGCTCTTTGTCAGGTCTCGAATGAGCGCTGCGGTCTATTTTGTTTGTTTGTTTTGTTAGTTCTGGAGCAGATACCACCTGAGGAGACATCCAAGAAACAACTCAGCAGCTCTCCTAATGCAGGTACCACAGTGAGACAAAGCTCACTGAGCTCTTTTAAGCGTGTAAACTACACTTAAAGCAGTTCAAAGGGAGTTAATTACTCATGAGAAGGAGTGTGGATATGCATTGGGTGTGATGTGTGGAGCTGGCTCTGTGAAAGACGAGTAAATAGCTGACTTTTTGTCTTAAAAACATGGAAAGAGGCCTTTATCAATTATGGGTCAGTGCTGTTTTTACTGATGGGATTATATTATTAATACTTTTTAAAATAGTTCAAGCGTGACTGAACTAGTGGTTCACTAGTGATTGAAGTGTGATTCAAGTGACTGAATAATTCAAGTGTTTTATCGTGGTAGGATTATCGCAGAAGTCATCCTGAAAATATCACAGCTGAGAGTTTAATATTTAGATTAAGTAAAATGGAGTTTTGGCAGTCTACAGAAAGGTAGAAATTAGTTTAGTTAATTGAACCACTGCCTCACTTTATTTAAAATTTTACTTCATTTATAAGTTTGAGAGAATTTCTATCTGCTGAGAAATGGTCGCAGAAAATGAAAGTTTTATTTTTTTTTGTCATAAGTATTTAAACTTCTAATTTTTGACTTGCTTATAGAAAAAAAACGATTACTTAGTCTTATGTTTATTGAACACTTTTTATTACTGTTGAAGCATTTTTTTACCTAGAGCTGTTGAAAAAAAAGTTGCTTTTGAACATATTAGAAGTTATTTCGAGCTAAAGTAGAAGCATATAATCTTATGGTGCTTTGTTTTATATGTGTATACGTTTATGCACACTATACAATAACTTCTAAAATATTTTATATCTTGTCTTTTATATTCATTTGTTACAGATATATCGTCATTACAAAAATAATATCCTTAAAAGGAGATACTGTATTTTCTTGTTTGCCTGTTTATTTTTGTGTGATTTAAAAATAACGCGTTCTTTATACTGATTTGATTTCTTTAACACTATATTTGGAGCTAGACATAACTTTTTCAGCATCATAAAACTGGATGGACTGTTATGGGAAAGATCAGAATGTGTTATCCTTTTTATTATGTACATAAAGAAATGCCTTTTCATTAGATGTTTCTCTATTTCGTCTCTTTTTAGTGTTTTCTTATAGTTCAGACTGAAAATCTGCTGGTTTTCTGTAAGGATGTGTGTCAGGCTTATTTCTCTCCATTAATCTCTTAGGGAACTTTAAAAGGCAGTTCATATGACTGGATGTAGGTGTCTATGTGAGTAAAGACTGACTCATGTCCGCTGATGTAATTTTTATTGAATAAAAAGGAAATCTAGTGTCACTGGCTTATGCATAGGTATTTATAGTGCAGATCCCCCCACCACTGAGTTAGCCTAGTTCAGTTGTTCATAGGGGCTGTCAGCAGGGAGATGGCCTCATCTGTCTTGGAAGGTAGATCTGTGAGTTGCTTTTGAACACAGTGCTTTTTAGCAGAACTTTTGGTTCTGGATTGCCAGGGAGTGCAGATTTGTGTCAGGAGAAAGTCTGTATATACCACAGAATTGTATTCCTCCTCACTGGTATTTTACTAGCCATTACTGAAGATGTAAGCATAGTAATTATTATATGTGGTATAGCAATTAAGCTAATTATAGAAGGCTCAGCTGACTGTACTTTCCTAATTATTTGTTTTCTAAAGTTATTTTTTCCTTTTTAATCTTTTTAACCATTCCCATAGGTATTTACTGTATTGCCAATTTGTTGTCCAGGTAAACTGTATCTAAGAAACAGCTTTAATGGAGAAGCATATGGCTTTTCAGTTTTATTTGTTTATTCTACTGAGGAAAATGAACAGTAAGAGTAGAGTTATCCTCTGTCTTAGATGAAGTAGAATGTTATTTTGTCTGCTTTCCTCATGCTGAAGGTGACACAAAAAGGAAAGGAAGATACCAACTGATGTTATGTTGCCTAGGGAAGCCTAAGCTGAAAGAAGAACGTGCTGAGAATTACCAAGAACAAAGGAACTTGAAAGAACTTAGGTTTTCTCCTTTCTGGGCAGTATATTCTTTTTTCCAGAAACTGGTTCTCAGTGTCTGAGGAGCACTTTGGCATTGTGTGGTGTGCTAATGTTAACCAGGTCTGCCAGTCCTGGTTAACATCAACAAACTAAGACTGTTACTGGTGTTCTTCACAAGAAATGGGCAATATCCCACTGATGCTTCTGAGGAATAAGAGAATTCTAATTACTTAATGCCTTGAACCTGGAGGGCAATAGTTGGCACACCTGTAATTTAGGTTAGATCTGTCTCTTGGGTCAGAGGCAGCAAGCTCTAGATTCTCACTATTTTCAGTGTAATATTACAATTGCCCCCAGTTAAGTTTCTTAGAAGAATTTTAATCCTTTTATTACAAGGTCATCAAGAGCTGTTTTCTCCTCTTTATCATGTTTTAGTTTGAGCTTCACATGCACATTTATTTTGATTGGGCAAATTAAGGAACATTTTTTAATGAATGATAGAAGAATGATGGAAGATCACACCATAAAATATTTATGTCTTTAAATTATACTGGAGGAAAAATGAATTTAAACGTAAGCAATTTTTTTACCTTAGGAAATTCCCCAGGGCTGAGCAGAATTTCCAGAGTCTTTGTTAGAGACTGTTGAAGTCTGGTGATGAATACTACACAACATTGTATTTATGTTGCTAGATCAGTGATCAGATCTGCTAAGTCATGTGCGTTTTGTAATTTTTTTACAAATTTACAAATTAACTGTTTGCCTTTAAGCAGAATATTTTTATAAATAATGTATAAATAATGTAAATAAGTAAATCTAAATTTGCTATTACATATATTTCCTCTCTATTACCATCCTTTTTTAATTTTTGTTCTTTATCTCTAGGGCAACATCTGACCTGTTTACTCTAGGTTTGGAAAGCACCAACCCCAGCAGGAAATCAAGAAAGGAAATAACATCCAGCACTACTGCAGAAATGGTGAAAGGATCATCTACTGTTCAGAAGGCTTCAGCTCTAGTACCTTCTAGTAATACAAAGAGAAAAAGCAAAAAACAGTTTTCAGAAAATGTAAATGAACCTATGGTTTTAGAATCAGCAAATCTAGTGGAATCTTACATAGATCAGTCCTTACAGATTTTAAATAAAGATGGTGTGCTGGATGACCTGCAGATGCTAGGTGATATCTCTAAACGTCTAAACCAGGTAGTATTTTTTGTAAATTACAATTTTAAAGTTCTTATTAAAATATTTGCACTTTTAAGAAAAATTTCTTAATTTAAGGGATTTTACTCTTAAGGTAGTTACCGTTTTCTTGCAGATTATAAACTCATTGGAAAATATTTATAAAAAAGATGTGGAAGTGAAAGAGGAAGATGCACAAGAAGACTCAAGTGTATGTAATGCTTTAATAAATGAGATATTTTGTAACCTATTACTTAGAATTATCATATCACTGTAAGTGACAGTTATAGTACTTTTTGTAGCTTACAATGCTATTCTGTGCCTATTAGTAGAAACTCTTTTTTTGTAAAATTCCTAGTCTGAGTAGCCCTTTAATAAGAGGAACATGTAAATGTTGATATAATTAATAAAATTGTGTGCACTAGAAATTGGTTTCTTAAATATGGGGATATAATTCTGCATGGTTCTGACCTCTAACACTTTTTCACTGAAACTATAGTTGGTTTCTAAGTATAATTTTTGTCAGTGATATATTTGTTTTGTAGATACCCCTTATTGCACCTGAAATAGATGCCAAAGCACTTCAGGAAGTGTCTGAATGGCTTATTTAGCCATTCCAACACTTTGAAATATTCACTTTTGGGAATCACAAATTAAACAACTAATTCCGCCCAATTTCTTGTTTAAGAAGTTTAGATACTTAACTTGGTACTGTGAGTTCCATTCTTGAATCTGGATGTATACTTGCTAGGAGCTGTAGCTGTATTGATTATATTGTTGAAGTCATTGTAACTGACCCCAAATTCTTTATATATGTGTTCGTCTATAAAAATATATATATATACATATATATACACGCACATACACGTATATATTTATATAAGCGTGTGTGTATATATTTTTCACATCTAAGTATGGAGTAAAGAAAATATATTTATACTTATTTCTGACATATATATAATGTCCTTGGATCTACAAATTCAGACACCAGGAAGTCTGCTTCTGTTGGTGTTTCCTGCTTCTATAGATACAGTAATTAACACATATATTAATTATTGCAAGTTTGTGATGATAGAAACCAGTGACTTCAGGTAGCAGTGATCAAACCAAACAATAGATTTTTGCACCAAAAGTCACACTTCAATGTAGATAATTCAGAGGAATGTTCTAGGGGGTTCTGCAATGAAGTTTAAGTTGTTCATTAATGTGAAAAATCTAAAATCCATAGAAACAAATAGCAGAAAAAGACCAGAAATAGCTATGTCAGATAAAGGGGGAAAAAAAAAAAGTTGTTGAGTATGTGATTGAATTTGTTAATAACAAACTATGTCAAAGGTGAAGTCAATGCCCAGTCCTCTTTATAGTAATTGATAGATCAAGGAATTATTCCAAAATCTGAATCTGTACTTGGCTTGGCCATTGATCTGTGAGTGGAAGATGAATGGATGAAACTAGGAACAAGATAAAAGTTCTCAGATGTGAGGCATAAATTGCAAGTCTTAGGTAATAATAAGTGGCCAGTGATCTTTATTCTATTAAAAAAGTGCATTCATCATAGAATTGCTTTATGTATTACATTAAATTCAGGCTATTCCACAGTGAATTCATAGCAGCTGATGGCCATGGAGGACTGGAACGGTAGATAAGAAGTTTGATATAACACACCTTCGTTGTGCATATGTTATCAGATTTAATATATACGTTATTTAACTAATAAGAGTTCTAGAGTAGTTAGTTAGAGTAGTTAGTGTTTTATAATGTCAAAGTGGTCAGCAAGAAGCAATGTAAAGAACTTCTAAATGGGATCTTCTATGGAGGAGATAGTGCTGTTCTAACTTCCAAACTCTTTGTTAGGGCCATTTGCTTGGAAGTAATCTGGATGGTCAGTAAGTCATAGAGTTGTAAAGCCCACAGTGGAAGAGGGGAGAGAAAAAAAAAAAAAAAAAAAGCTTCATACTGTATTAGCAGTTAAGATGAATGGATGCAGAATCCAGAGAGAGAGGAGAGGAAAAAAAATTAAGAGGTGAGGCTGATGTTGGTATGAGGTGGATTTAGGCATTCTGTGTCTGTAAGCACTTAAGAACAAAAACCTCATGCCCACAATACTGACCACTTCTCTAAATGTTGATCTCATAGCCCCTTGTTCCTTGGAAAAAAATGATAATTTTATTTTCTTGCTATCAGTTGCTATGAATAAAATGAGCAGGAAAGGAGAATCAGTGCTTAAAAGGTGTCCCCAGCAGCAAATATTTGTCGTCTTCAACCAAGAGCAGTTTCTTGTGGCCAAGTAGCGCACAATTTTTGCTAGCTAAATTTTGCTAGCTCCAATTTTTGTTAGTTAAAGGCTGAAAGGTCCTTTGAGCTGTTGATATTTTTGGTTGTGTTTGTAGTGAGTGGATATGTCAGTTCACCTCGCAGCCTGTTACTCCAGAGAGGTGCTAGCTTAACCTATGCAGCTTTGACTGGGCAAATGTGGCAAAAACAGACATCCTAGTAAATGTGATATGGCTGGTGTTTAGCCCAAGTGTAAGTGTGATAATGGTTGTAAAGTGTCCACCTTGATTTATTTTTCCCATTGTACCACAAGATTCCTGACTGATAAAGAATTCCCAAAGCAGAGAGGTTGGTTCTGTGGTGGAAATAAAGTATCTGGGGAAGGGCATATGAATTAAATCTGTGCTAATAATATTGTCTGTTACTTGTAGGCCAGTAACATTTCCAGAATTGCTCTTCTAGAGCTATATCTGTGGAAGTTCAAACCGTCTAAACTGTTTGTCTGCTTGCCAAGTCGAGCTGGTGCAGTTTGGTGTAGTAATAGTGCCAAGTTGCATGAGGTTTTTTCAATCCTATCCAGAGTCACAAGGCCTCTGTTTCCTTGAGTGTGGAGGGCCTATCTCAAACTCTACCAAGAAGCACATACCCTGCAAAGGAGGTCTGTATTTTCTTTATGTTTGAGGTTGTCATGCTGTCTCTGTTTACAAGACATGATTTAAAAATATTTTTCCCCAAGTCTTATTCCTGTGTAATTATTTTTTTCTAGTTTTAGTTCTACATAAGCAAAATGTTGCTTGATTTTTTTTTTTTTGTGTGTGTGTTTCTGTGCATAGTGATGAGATTTATGGTGTGTGTAGATAGGTAGGATGTGAAGGTTTTTAGGCCGTATGAAGGCTGTGGAATTGGTGTTGAAAGACTGGGCTAGGCAGGAATGTGGGGAAACTGAAATAATTGTTTGAAGGTCTAGGGTTTGTGCTGTGTGCAGGATTTGTGAGAAGGGACCTGGATGAAATGGACCAAACTTGAAGGTGACAGGGACAATCAGAGAAACTTTGAATAACAGAGGGAAGGAACAAAATTAACAAGTCTGGAGACACATTTGGGAAGAGTATAGTTAAACTGTACAGGAAAAAGATAATGCTTTTTTTCTTCCAACAGCAGAAGGCTCATCAGGATATGACTGAGTCACTGCTGTGTTTCTCAGTAATCTCATCACAGCTAGAATCATCATTTGATGAAGAAAGAGAAGTATGTAATGTGAAACTTTTCGTAAATTTATTTTCATTGCATTGTAATGAGATTTAAAGAATTGTGTCCACAGGTTTCTACTTGTGAAAAGTGTTCACAGTCCTGCTTGGGAGCGTGGATACGGCCCCAGTGGTTTCATCTTCACATCCCAACCTGATCTGGTTACCTGCCTGTCACTTGCCCCACTGCACTATATTGCCTTGATTTGGGTAGTGTACCACAAAATCCTGTGGTTGAGGGACTGAAACAGTTCCTATAAATGCTGTCAGCAGTGACACCATAGTACATTCTTAAACAAAAATGTATAATTAACAGTAATCTTCACAGCTTCATAAACCTTCCCACAGTTTTATGCAGGGATGAATTTCACCTTTTGTGCTTCAAGTGCTGAAAGGTTGCATTTAGAGGGCTTTTTTTTTTGTTTTGTTTTCTTTCTTTTTTTTTTTTTTGATGAACTCATTTCACCTTTTTATAATACATAGGATGAGGAAAGTGGTAAGTTTAATACAGGTGTTTGCCTTATGTCTGTGTTTTGATTAGTAATAATAATTGGGCATCTGTGATGCTGCTGAACTGTTAAATTAACTGTTAAAATTACAGAATCACAGAATGGTTGAGGTTGGAAGGGACCTCTAGAGATTATCCAGTCCAACCCCCCTGCTCCAGCAGGGACACCTAGAGCATGTGGCATAGGGTGGCATCCAGGCAGGTTTGGAAGATCTCCAGAGAAGGAGACTCCACAAGCTCTCTGGGCAGCCTGTCCCAGGGTGGAATTCGCATTAAAAAAAAAAAAAAAGAGCAATACCTTTAATTTTCAGTATACTTTTCTCAAGTGTGGTGTTTTTTTTTTCTTGTGTTTGGTTTGTTTGGTTGGTTTTTTTAAATTACCTAAATAGATATTACCTTAAGTTTTGCCCTGTCCTAGAAATGTATTCTGTATTTGTTTTTCATTAATTTCAAAAAACCCCACATTTTTATATCAAAAACCTATGTATGAGGATGTGGATTAAAATGTTGCTTGAAATATCTATAATATGCACTTCACTCCTTTAGAGCAAAGCAGCTGGGATGTTTTGATGAATGTTGTGCATGTGAAAAGTTTTTTTTTTTTTTTTTTTCTCAAAAAAAACTATTCATATTTTGTAGTAAGATGACACCTAATTTAGTTCTTGTAATATAGATCTGTGATCAGTTCTAACACAAATGAAACTTTGACTAATAATAAATTACAAAAAAAGTATAAATTTTAAACATGGGACTGCAAAAGTTTTATTTAAAGTTCTTATCATAATTTCTTTCTTTTTTTTCCCCCCTCCGTTCCCTTCACTTTCCTATGGCCAGATATTAGAATCTTTAGCTAAGGTAAGAGGTTTTTGTTTGCTATCTAAGAAAATGACATATATATATATATAGTCCTGTTTCAGACTAGGAGCTTAATATGTCAATGACTGATAATCACATTTTTTGTTGTTCTTTTAAGTGGTTTAGAAAAGAAGCCCAACTGATGGAAGAAGTAAGTGAAGCCATGACAATTCTTAGCTTTGTCTCTGTTTTTGTAAGTAATACCTGGGAGACAATAAGAGTCTGTTTTTCTTTTTTTTTATATATTTGTCAATGTTATTGATAGATCATGTCTTTTCCTAGATGTTGAACTTTTCTGTGAAAAGGTTATAAAAACATCTTTTATGCACAATGTTATATATAAAGTTAATCTTTTGCATGACTTTTAAATTACTTTCATGATACTTTATCAGCAACACTGGCTATAAGTAAAAAAAATATATTAATTCTTCTATTTACCATTATGGTAAACATGGGCAGAAGTCAGAAGAATTGTAATTATTTACTACTAATTTATGACTCCCCCTTGAAAAGTGGTGAAAGTTGTCTAAATAGTTGCAATAAAATGTTGGTATTCCAAAAGTTTATGCATTTGATAGAAAAAGTATATTTGATTCCTTCAGCTTTACTAGTTAAGCAATAGATATCTAAGGACTTGAATATTTCACTATCTGATTATATTTTAGCTGGGAGAAGACGACCATGCTGCAGATTCTGTACTTCCTGTGACTGACAAAAGTGTAGTCGAAGGCATTTCTAAAGTGTCTTTGTGTGTCCAGAAGCTTGAAAGACTGAAGAATTGTATTCAGAATCTTCCAGGATATGCCTCTTCTCTCACTAAGCAAGAGTTTAAGAAAGACCAGTAAGATCACATTTAGATTAAATCCAAATCTAAAACCTGTGTATTTGACATAAGTTTCAAAGAAGGATTTAGGCAGACTAATGCAATAGGGAATGTACAAATGCAGAAGGAAAAAAAAATTCAGGGATCTAGATAAATGATAGAACTGCCTTTTGAAAGGCTAAGAGAGAAAGAACGTATTACTATTAGCTTGATGTAAAAAGGTGAAACAGTAGGAACACTTTAGAATTATGTAATTAATGCTATTTGTATGTATAGAGAAGAAATGGATGTGGAAATTATACACTTAAATACTGTGAATAGTGTGTAGATCTGACTATCAAAATGTTTGAAGTAAAACATTCCTCTTCGAAGTAAAAACAAAGTTCTGACTGCTCCTGGCTATTGAAAATACTGCGATAAGCAGGAGTGAGGAATATTTAAAATAATTGAACTTCATTTTTTTGTGTAGGAAGTGTTGGGTTAACCACACTTGTTGGAAATCTAGTTTCTGACTGGATTCATGGGGGTCCTGTGATCCTGTGAACAAATGAAGGGTGACGGGTAAGGGAACATATAAAATGGCAGAGGTGAGAGTGAATAGACTGCTGTGGAAGTCTGAGCTGCACAAACCCAACATAATAGTTTCAGTAGGGTTTTAGGAGGCTCTGCACGTAGGAGAAAGATTATGATTACTCAGAAAGTCAACAGAGAATGGAAAATGCTGCAAGTTCTTAGAGCCTTGTGGTTTTAGCTCATGGTGTAGCAGCTTGTGCCTTTATCCCTGGATCTTCCTCATTATGTTCCGTGTAAGATAACTGTCCCCTTAATACTCAATTTGAAGCCCTATACATATTGACAGGGACAAGAGAAGAAATTTGAGTACTGCAGTGTCAAGTCATAAGGACCCAAGGATTATGCTAGAAGGTGAGGATGTTATCTCTGAATTTTTGAAAGGCAGTATGTTTTAAGTCAGTGACTGTAATCACATAAGATGTTGATAATAACAATAGAAACATTATATTCGTATTCTGAAAAAAAAAATGCAAAATATACAAAGTCCTGGTATGTGTGCACAGATCTTGAGATATGAGCAGAATGGTAGGTAAAACAGTAGCATGGGATTTCCCCAAAATGCCATTATCCCAGATTTGGCACTTATAGCAGATGCTTTTTAAGCAAATTTGTACCCCAACACTAGTGTCTTCTGACCTGCCTTTTTATCTGAAGTTATTCACAGAATTGTTGAGGTTCGAAGGGACATCTGGAGACTTCCTAGTTTCAACCCCTCTGTTAAAAGCAGAGTCTGTGAGAGCAAGCTGTCCAGACCCTGTCCATTTGGGTTTTGAATATTTTCAACGATGGGCACTCAACAGTCTGTCTTGGCACCTTGTTCCTGTGTTTGACCATCCTTGCAGTGAAAAAGCTTTTTTTCTTCATGACACAGTTGCAGAATGATTAAGGTTCAAAGGGGCCTTTGGAGGTCATCTAGTCCAACCCTTGCCCCTGTATATGCAGGAACACTTGGAGCAACATATGCAACACTTAGAGCATGTTGCGCTAGAGCACCTACATCGGGTCCAGGTGAGTTTTAAGTATCTCCAAATGAGGAGACCTTTTGGGAGGTCTTAGGCTGAAAAGAGAGCTGGCATTCCCCATGCTTCAATTTGTGCTCCTTGTCTCTTGTTCTTTCACTGGATAACATTGAGAGCAGTCTAATTCCATATTCTTTATTCCCTTCCATTTATACTCTGTGATAAGGTCCCCTCTGACCATTCTTTTCTCAAGACTAAACAATTTCAGCTCTCAGCCTCCTCTTATAGGTCAGATTCTCCAAGGCTTTAATCAGCTTCATGACCTGTCCCTGGACTTGCTCCAATATATCCATGTCTGTCTTGCACTAGCAAACCTGCAATTGGACACAGGATTCAGGATGGACACAGGATAGTCTCACTAGGGCTGCATAGAGAGGAGAAAATTACCTCCCTTGACTTACTGGTGATGCTCTTCTAATGAAACCCAGGATCCCATTGATTGTCTTTGCTGCAGGAGCTCATGTCTGGCTCGTGTTCAGCTTGTGCCACAGGGCCTCCAGATACCTTTCTGCAAGCTGCCCTCACCCTCAGCCTGTACTGGGGCAAAGGTATTTCCTATTCTGCACTTCTTTGATGACCTTGATGGGACTAGTGTTGGCCTATTTCTCAAACTTGTTGAGGTCCTCCTGAATGGTAGTACAGCCATCTAGTGTATCAGGAAATCTAGTTTTGTACCATCTGCAAACCTGCTGAGGATGTCTTGTACTATAATCCAGGTCATTACTAAAGATACTAAATAGTATTCATGCCTGTGTCAGCCCCAGATATGCTTGGCTAGAGACTGGCCTCTAGCTGGAGGATTTCCAGTTTCCAAGATGATTTGTACCATAGAATCACAGAATGCCTAAGGTTGGAAGGGACCTCTAGAGGTTATCTAGTCCAACCCCCCCGCACACGCAGGGCCACCTATGTTGTACCATCACCTTCACAGGTGAAGCTGACTGTTTCGCAGATCCTCCTTGCCTTCCTTGAAGACAGGAGTGGCATTTGCTTTCAACCACACCTCAGAATCTTCCTTTGAAGTGACATTGGTTGGATTCCTCACTCACTCTGCTGCATCCCATCAGGTCGCAGGGATGTGTACGTGTTCAATCTTTTTAAATGTTCCTTAAACCGATCTTCCTTCATTAGGGATAAATCTAGAGCAAGGAAAATTTTTCTCTTAGCTTCACTTGGGATTCCTAAAATTAAATCCTGTCTGTAAAGACTGAAGTGAAGACTGACATTTAGTACTTCTTTTTATGCTTCTGTGTCCTTTGCCACCTCATTCAGCAGCAGGCTCACATTTTCTCTAGTCATTTGCTCCTGATAGATCCGTAGAAGGTATTCTTGTTATTTCAGCACATTCAACTTCAGATAGACTTTGGCTTTCCTAAGCCTGCATACTCAGATGCTGCCTTTTTGTCCTCCCCTGTCTCCTGACCTGCATGTGTATATGTTTAACTTTTGTCAAACTCAGCTCCCTGTTCATCCATGAAGACCTCTTGCCACCTTTGACTTCTAGGCTGTTGGCCTTTCTTGAGCTTGGAGGAGATATCCTTGACAATCAGTCAGCTTTTTCAGACTCTTCTTCCCTCTGAGACCAGATCTCATGGGATTCTTCCAGGTAGATCCTCCAAACAGGCTGAAGTTTGCTCTCCTGAAGACTGGGGTTGTGGTGCTGCTATTGTGCGCTTCTCAGAATCCTGAACTCCCTTTTCTTGGTTGCTGCAGCCAAAGCTGCCCTGACCTGAACATCCTGATCAGTTCTTCCTTGTTTACAGTTATCAGGTCCAGCTCAGCCCACTTTGGCTGTGCTTCCCCTCTGACTTCCCCTGTCAGGAAGCAGGTATCTATTCACTCCAGAAGCCTCGTGGACTGTTTGTGCTCTGTGTTGCCTGTGGATTGACTGTAGACCCCATGCAGATCAGAGCATGGGAACATGAGATTCTTTCCAGTCATCTGAAGCTGTAAAACTTGCTCTGTCTCAACCAGATAGCCCAGTGTACTCCAAAGTTTAATACCAAATTCTAATTTTCTGCAAGAAGGTGAAACCACATAATGATGACAGTTTTTGTCATGGATAGCATTACTAAACATGCTTTCAGTTTTATGAGTTAGTGATAGAAATTAAATGCAAGATTTTATTTGATTTTTTTTTCTCTAAATTATGAAGAACTAATATTTCTTTTTAAGAACAGCAGGGACAATGACAAAAACGTTGTTTTTCAGATCTTGTGAAGAAGCATGGAACAGAGGATGTGATTAGTATGACACAGATCTTTGATAGTGCACCAGCACGTAAGGCTAAATCTACTAATATTATATTAACATGTACATGTCAGTCAAACTAGTTTACATCATGAAGAGATTTGAGTTCTGCTGTCATGCTCTTTTGTTCTTTATCATTTTGGTGAATCCTGAAGAGATAGGTGAAGTTCAGGGCAGAAAGGGGAAGAGACTGAGAAGGGGGTGAACAGGATGAAGGAGCAAAATACATATAACAAACTGCAGATTTTGTCGTCTTTAAAAAATTTTGGTTTTGTGACTGTGTTTTCCAATTGAGTTTGACTTCTGGGTTGGCAATTAATTTTCCATCAGATTTCAATCCAACTCAAAAAAGGATGATTCCTGCAGTCCCTTTTGTTATTATTTTCATTTGTTTAGATGCCTCAGATCAAAGGAAGTATCAGCATTTTAGTTGTGAAGATCTCATGACATAGAGCTCATTTTCTTGGAAGCTTCTTTGAGGGTATATTGGAAGTTTATTAACTTCTCCCTAGAATCCTTCACCTTTCTTTCTCCTTCACCTCCAGCATGGACTTCAAAGGCAGGCATGCCCTATTTTCACTGAGACTTTTCCATTTTAATTTGGGTTTTTAGTGAGCTTCTTTGATAGAGCTGACCTGGCTATTCTGTTTTGGGTGGTGGTGGTGGTGATGATGTGTGTGTGATTTTTTTTTTTTTTTTTTTTTCTTTCATTCTTTCTTTCTCTCTAGAACTGTTCAAACAGTTCTCAGACCTTTCCAGCATTGTTTTGGGCCAACGACAAACCACGGACCATAGCCCAGAATATTATGTGTCATGTCACTGTCTGTGCACAAACTTCTCGGGCCCCATATTCTGTGCATGTCTTTTTATAGCACAAAGGCTAAAATTACCTTTTCACTAATGACACTGCTACCTCTCAGTAAGGCTGGAAGGGTACTGGCCACATGACCCAAATTCTCTTTCAACTCAAGACAGTGAGCAGCTAGGAAGGCATTTAGATTTAGGCAAAGACAAGTAATCCATATGGGAGGCGGGAATTATCTGAGAGGAGCTATATGGCTTTCAACTTGTAAGGAGATGAAAATGTAGAGGGACAGGGTGACTAGTGGGATGACATCCTTAGAGCATCACACTTAGAACTCAGAATTACTTACATGGACAGCATTGGGCAAATTTTGTTAAAAGGACAAGCAGAAGGGCTGGGATAATGGGAGCTAGAAGCTGCTGCCACAGCTTGCTCTCGCTGTGTTGACTTGATCTTAGTGTGGCTTGGAGAGAGTTGCTTTATACCTGAAACACAGTAGTGGTCAAGGGTTTTCATGAAGACTCTCTTTGCTCATCTATCTATCAGTTTCTGGCTGGGAAGCACAGTTTGGCAGCTCTGGGGAGGGATGGAGAGCCTGCAGGAACTGCCATCTTTTTGGAGCCTTCTGTTCCTGAACCTCACTAAACTCATAATCAGAGTACACCGGGAAAATCTCCTGCAAGTCATCTCTGACACAGAGCTTGGATCTGATTTGGCTTAAATTTCAGTGTATTTTTTTTTTTTAATATATATGTTGTCTTGATACAAAAAATCTATTTCTTTTCTCTGCAGAGACTTTTGAATCAATGAATTCACGTGTATTAGAAATAGTTAAAGTATTTGAAAGACAAACAAACAAATTACAGCGGTAAGAATTCCTTCTAAACAGATGGTTATAAGTGTTACCTTTGAAAGGTAGTAGAAATGCATTGTTTATTCCAAATCATTGTAGATATGTAGTATTTTACATACTAGATTTTCAGATATGAAAATCAAGAGTAGGACTTTTACCATCCCAGGAAAAAAAAAAAAAAAGCACTTTGTATTCAGAAAATAATGATTGGGAAGTTGCCATTTAAGACATTTATGCTGGGTTAAAAGTCATATAAGTTGTTTAACCAGGAAATGTGACATATTTAATGTAAAAACATAGTAAATAACCATGCAGTGCTTTATAAAATGCTATTTAAAATAATTTAGCTCACAGTGCTTTCTCCATCAACAAGTAATGATGAAAAATTATGTTAAAAGAATAGAAGAAAGTTAGTTTTGCATTTCTCTTTCAGAATTTCAAATGAACAAAATCTCTTGGAAGCTGTAAGTATACTGTATTAACAGTTTAACTTAAAAATAAATACAGTAATAAATAAAAATATGACTTTAGATTTATCACCTGCATTAATCTGCATCTTGTGTTGACCTACCCGTGCTCTAAGGTGAAATTTTCATCCATTGCAAGGGGAAAAAAATCATATAAAAACACAGAACAGAGTTCATAATTCAACATGGCAGAAATAAATCAATTCTGGGACAGAATTAAGGCTTTGAACTCACCGCTTGCTGACTCTCTCCATGCAAGTGCTCTGCATCTATTGTTTTTCCTATTTGCAGATAGCGCAGCAATTTTTCCAAAACATGTTGATTTTTTTTTTCCAGTTTGCTAAGCATTTAAATATTTGGAAATCTACTTGTATAGATTTTATGCTGAAATCAAGTCACTTTGTTTCTTGTCATAAAATAACTCACTGTATCTATGTTTAGAAATATGAGAAGATAAAAAATGACTATCAGTTGTTAGCAGAAGAGAAACAGATCGTAGAGAATGAACTTAAAAAAATGAAAGAGGGAGAAAGCCTAGAAGTAAGTAAACTGAAATGTTGTAATTGTATGAGAATGATCAAAATAAGTGTATTCTAGAAAGAAAATTAAAAGTACTTGGAAGAAATACATATACATTTAGTGTGTGTATATATGTATGAGCATGAACATACACACAGACGTGTGTGTGTTTTATGTATGCTTGCTTACCCTATTTTGCCTATTTATCTAAACAGGATATTGAGTTAAGCAGACCCTTTCTCTGACACACTATGGGCATTTTTAAATTAAACCCTCTTAAGTTTTGATGGCTGGTGAATGTTCTGTATTATAATTCTGCCCTGAGAAATTGAGGCAAAAGTGGTAGAAGAAGAAGTTATATGTCATCTTATGATGGAATAAACTATCAGTTAGAATGGGTTTGTTAGACTTGGATGTATTCAATTCTGTATTCTTCAGAGTCCTTCACTGTTGGGTGTCTTGCTTCTTATGCCTGATGTGAACCTCTGAAACATATGCTCTAGGTGACTCAGCTTGAGTAGAGGCTGGTCTGAGTGACTCCAAAGGTCCCTTCCAAGCTCAACCATGTTGTGATTCTGTAACGCAAATGAGCTGGAGAAGCCTATTATCAAGGTCAGGACTTCCTGCAACATATGCAAACCTCTTGAAAAGGAAAGATATTTTTCTCCTACACGGATGCACTCGCTTTCAGGTTAAAGATCATGTACTGTGCAGGATGTGTAAGCTACAAGCCAGAAAAAGCTCTGATTCATTTTGGTTGCCATAGATGACCAGGCAGTGCTCCCTGTGTTAGGGGACCATCACTATGGTGGCCTGACAAAGTGGTGCATGTTTGGCTCTGTTTTATGGCCTGGACAATGCAGCCTTTAGTTTTTGTTCAGGTTAAAGAACTTAATAAAGTCCAAGCTTTTTAAGCAGAGACCCATTTTAGCAAATGCTCCTTCAAGACCTGAGTGATGTCAAATACCCATATTGGTCGCTATACAAATACAATATGATCTGGCAGACTGGAAGAACTGATGAAGCTGGAGCATGAGTGGGACTGAAGCCCTGAATTACAGGGCACAGCACTGGAGGAAACGGAGAAATGCTGAGATTTTCACTAGAGTTTGTCTAGGTAACAGTAGGAACAAGAGTGAGAGAAGGGGGCCAAGGACAAGGAGTGTGCCTTGCAGACTGAGTGTAGAACAACTGAAAAAAAAAATAAATAAATAAAGATCAATAGAGCAAGAAAAGAAATACGGATTGCACAAGTTAACCTATCTTTCACTGTGAGCTGTGGGAGAGAAATGGAGTAGTAGAATAGTTCTATCTCTAGCATTTTTCTTTCCTACTGACTTATTTGTAGTATAAGACATTGTTCTTTGTTGCGATTTTGTGATAATGTAATTGCACGCAATTTTAAATGTATTTTAAATATAAAAAATAGCCTTTTTCTTACGTCTATATATTGTATATAAATTTTACAGCAAGAAGAAATAATACCAGCATGCAAGGATACCTCTGTAGCCAAGCCGGAAAAAAAAAGGGCGAGTAAGGAAAAGACCCCAGCGGCCCCAGCTCCGGCTTTGGCGGCCCCGGAGGCTGCTGCCGCCCCCGCTGCTGCCGCCCCCGCTGTGAAAGGAAAGTCTAAAAGGTGAGAGCCACTTCTTTGGTTAATTTATAACAAGAAATCTGAGCAACAAGTCTTAATCTGACCATAATCAATATGAAGAAAGCAAATAAGTGAAGTAAGCCTTTGTAATTCACTAATATCATGTCTGTTTTTGAATGGAAAAATTCCCCTCTGTAAGCTCAGATCCATGTATTTCAGGTTCCTGTCCTACTATGGTTGGACAGGTTCCTGTCCTTCTGTAGCTCTAGTTGATGGCTGTTGCTGAAATAACAGTAAGAAATTTAAATTGATCCTGGACTGTCTTTTCTCAGGAGTTACTTCTGATTTTCTTAAAATAATAATGTGCGGAAAATTCTCGCTGTCCAGAAGTGAAATGTCCAAAGAGGAGACAGAGGAGACCTAAGGCTTTATTCGAATA
>JAWLRI010000833.1:5700595-5765964 GCA_034781795.1 Crypturellus tataupa
CTTTGTCCTGCTCTTCAGCCAGGCTGTGGGGGAAGCTCCTTATTTGTGAAAACACACACCTGAGCTTTCCTCACAATAATAATGAAAAAAGGAGGGGCTTTGAAGCCTGGTCCTGCTGTCCTAAGAAGTTTCTGGTACCATCTGTTTGAAACTCTTCATAATTTGCATATGTCACCAGGCAGGTAACTGTGACAACAGGTTTGGGTGGTTTTACTGAACTTTCATACAGTGCTCTGAAATATGTTATCAGGGAAGATGAAAGGGGAAAAATCTATTTGTATGACGCTTGGGAAGACTTGTGAAATCTTGTGGGGAACTTCTGCTACCAGTTGAGCTAAGAAAAGCTGAAGTGTGGCCCCAGGGATAGGGTACCTGTCTTTGGCCAAACTGAGAGAGAGATGATGGAGCAGATGCTAGACCAGAGAAGAGAAAGCAGACGACTCAGAATTGAGAATTAACAGAGGAAACAGCTCTGTGAAGAAAAGGCTGCTAAGATATGAGAAGAAATCAATGGCTCTATCAAAGTCTTTTTTATTATTATTATTATTGACATTCTTGTTCTTCACTGGAATTGCAGCTGAATAAAAGATTACTTACCTTCAACAGCTACAAAAATACATAGTAGCAATAGCATAAGGATTCTTTTGTGTCTAGAAAACTAGACACAAAGTAGACTAGCAGAAACTGCAGTTAATTCCACCTCTGATCTCTGACTGATACTAGAACCTGTCCTACTAACCAGCTAAAATTGAAGACTTAAGTGGTCAAAGTCTTTCTGATGAAGATGTTCAAATATTCTTGCTTTGAATTCATATTCTAAGGCCACTTGCCTCAGTTACACTGATGTAATGTTGTTGAGGAGAAAGTTAAGAAGGTCTAGGATTGCTGAAAGTGTGCACTCAATCCAGAGCTGCACAGGGGATGCCACTTCCTTCTGTCAGGATCCCTGAGCACTCTTGGCCTTGGACACAGACACGGCTCCATGATAAAGCCTGGATCCTGGCACAAAGAATCTCTGCCTGGGAGAAGCAGCACTGAGTATCAGCCTGAATTCTTGAGGGGGAAGCAAGTTCTTTCATTGTAGGACATCTGAGAATTTTCTACAAGTTTTATTCTGACTATTTCTTTGTTATAACTTGCTGTTTGTCATAACTTGCTCCCAGTTGCTGGCTGGGAACTTGGATTTTGTACAGTTTTTGCACTCCACATGTGGTTGCTGTCATCTCTTCTTCCCCCTGCCTCACCACATTCCTTGTGAAGATCAGTGTAGCACTTCTACATAAGAGAATTCCAAACATCTTCCTCCAAAGGGACTGTAGGTGCTGGCATTCCATGTCTTTACAAACTGATGGATGGTGAAATGTGGTTGAGTTGTAGAAAACTCATGTTTGTTCTTTTATTTTTCTGTATCATTCAGTTCTAACCTAAAACCCTTCTGTCCCTTCTCATCCCTCTTATTCTATTAATTAAAAATATATATTTATCATTATCCCTTTTATTTGGTAGAGAAACTTTTTTATGCAAAACTGACCATGTTATTTAAAGCAAGATCTTAATCTTACAAAGCACAGTCTGTTGACTTGCATATGACAGTTGACTGTTGAATTGGCGAGAGTCAGGAAAGTTCAAGTCCAATATGCTACTTTCTAAAGCCAATTTAAAAACTGTGTCTATGTTTGTAATGTTATACTACAGGCTTGGATCTGTAAAACAAAATAATTAGGGCAAAAGATTCCCATTCAATTTGGGGGCTTTATTTGGACTCAGTCTGGTTCCATGGTGTAAATGACTGTCAGTGTTCTGAGTGCATTATGTTTGCTCCTAGGGTTCATGTTTTGGTTTAATTTTCTCCAAAAAGAGTTAAGCCCATATTCTTTGAAACATTTACCAGACGTGAACTGTAGTAAATTAGAAGAACAGGGAAATTAGCTTCAAAAGCAAACTTCTGATTCAAAATAAAATGGTAAAGTAGATGCGTTTTGTCTCATATTAGTGGTTTAAGTGGCCAGAATTACTAAGGCAAAACTTTTCATGAAAATTTTTCTTTGCTCTCCTTCTAATGGTTGTGAAAGCACAATAGACTGCTTTCCTATGAAGCAAGGTTACTGATGCACATAGAATTTCAGTCAGTGATATGCAGCTGGCTTGAAAGTAGGATAAATCAGGACAGAATAATGCCTTTTTAAGGAACAGGTAAATTAGAAAATGCCTCTTTAAGGAATAGGTAAATTCGAATTGGTTCTTCTCACTGAAATCTTTGTTATTAAAATTATTTTATTTATATTAGTATTTAGTGAGGTTTAATTTTAAGACAGTGATTATATAAAAATACTTTCTTGTTTGCAGACGCTCAAGGAAAGCATCTTCTGCTCAGACTAAAAAAGAAAGTGACAAATCAAAAATGCAAGAAGATTTACTTAAAGCTCAGGTAAGTGTGTACCAAATACTATCTAGAAAAAAAGAGAGGTGTGGATGGGCAGTGTAACTCGCTGTCCAGGACCAAGTCATATCCAAGAATCAGGCACTGAAATTACAGATGTAGTTCTCTGTTTTGAGCATTTATGTATTCCATGACTTACCTCTTTTCCTATTACTTTGGAGGCATCATTTGCATCATCATTTGCAGTGTCAAATGAATTGAGTGGCCTGAAGTGCTTTACAGCCCTTGTAAACTGGGTTGCTGAGGTGGAGACATTCACAGCACATGTGACACTCCTTTTGGACAGTGCCCATGAGCATAGGAGCTGGGGGTGCACAGTGAATATGAGATGTGATGCAGTGCAAAGCAGCGCATTGCTGCATGGGTTGGGAACCATGTCATGTCCAATATAGACATGAGCACATGTTAGAATTGGAAAATCTTGGAGAATGAGATCCCTTCGTTTGAGGGAGAGAGGAATTTTGGAGGCCTCTGGGGTGGCTTCAGGGTTACCAACCCCGTTTGTCCAAATATGTAATCCAAAGTACCAATATGTAATCCAAAGAAGGTGAACACATAGGAAAAGAATGGGAATTATTCCTGTAGATACTCATGGTTTAATCGCCCCTCGAGTGGAGGGTTTGGTTACACAGAAATTGTGGTATGTTCTTGAAATCCTCTCACGAGTTCTGTGCCTCCAACTATTACAGTTTTACTTTATAGAGGCATTAGAAAACTTGAAAGGGCTTCTGCAGTTCTCATTTCTGCAGCCACTAAAGAGAGGCCTAGAAAAATTCTGGTGTTTGGCTTACTCTGTAGAGTCTTTTTGAAATTTAGGCAGCCACATGGAGGTTTTTTTACTTAGCTGTAGAGAGCTCTGATTGTCTAGTACTTAAAGCTCTATTGACAGACTGAGTTTGGAGAGTAAGCAAACTATTGTCATAGAGAGTCTCTGCTTAGGTTTGCCCTAAGAATTTGTGCCCTTTTGTCTGGTAACTTGTATATATTTTGAAGGTGGTACTTGAGTCATCCACATTGTTAATAAGCATATGGACAATCACTTGAAGGAGAAAAAGGGTTATTTTCTAGCATCTATAAAATCTCATCTGTCGTTAATGCGTGTTCACACCATGTGTCTGTCTTCCCTTTATGTAACCAATTGACAATGTGTAGTAAGGTTTTGCTGAAAGAAGAGAATCCCGAGGCAGAAACACACCAAAAATGTTGATGTATTCCCCCGTTACACTATCTACATGAAGCACAGAAAGGGAGAAATGGGTTTTGCCTGATTCCTGCTAGGATTAAGTGTGTGATTTTTGTGTTTAGACACCTCCTATAGGGCTGTTAAATTATATGAGCAGCACAGCTTGAAGAGTCTCCACTTACTATTAAGTTCTTTTCAGAATTCTGTTCTTTCCATGAAAAACATGTATTCGCATAACTGGTGGATTCTCTCATTCCGTGTGTTGATGTTCTTTCTACTTTAAAATATAATTTTAATTTATAGTGTGTAATTGTGTTTATCACTGTAATGTATATAAAGGGCAGTTTTTATCTGTGAATACAGTGTACTTTTTCATTCTTATCAGTTTATGAACAGTGTAATATTAACCTAGAATATAGTGCATTTAGTGGCTTATGTAGTATTTGAGAATCTTACAAATATCAATTAAACATTTCCACATCCTGGGAAAGTAGGAGAACATTATATTCATTTTACAGATGGGGACTGAAACATGGAGAGTTTTTAGGAATTACCTATGCAGCTTGGGAGGCCTGAGAACACAGGATTACTGTGTGTCTCTAGCAGCATAACTATTACTTTCATGTGAGGACAAGTGTAGGCTAGTGCCAGTACATGTTCACATATTGACACATTTAACTGCAAAACTGTTCAAGGCAAATTAAAATGTCTCAGTACTACTGACAATAATCTAAGTGTTTCAAAATGAGTTGGAACATAATGATTTTTACTTATAGAAGTATCACATCAGATTGATTTTTTTTCTTTAATTTATGCTTGCTGACTCTGAAAAAAATTCATGATTAGTGTCTTATATTCAAAACATAAACATGAAAATTGCAGTGTCTGACATTGTCTTCCTACGTCACAGGAACATGTGCATCTTCTTCAAAAAGAGAAGTTAATCCTTGAGGAAAAGCTGAAAAGAGCTTTACAGGTACTGATTTAGAAAATACATTTTATATATATATAATATATATTTTAAAAATATTTTAAAGTTCCCATTATGTCAGAAAAATAATTCATAATGGCAGTTTTAAATAGAAATATATAACTAGCTTTTTCCTTTGAAAAGCTCTCTTCTGTGCACTTCTGCATCTGAAGGACTATGAAGTATAATGCATTTAATGTTAAAAGCATTTGCTCATTTAGCAACTGCCATGTTAGTTCACATCAGTCTTCTGTTAATCTCGTATCCTTAAGAAGTTATAACAATACCAGATACTTCCAGGAATGAAAAGAGAATTTTTCCCATGTTTTTTTCAATGGGTAGATACGAGTATGTCTTGGATAAGGCAATGGAAAAGATGCACATTTTGGGAGAAGTAGTACTTGAGGAAAAGTGTGCCTTTCACTTGTCCTATTTTTGGTTTGGATCTCTCGCTTTAATATTATCCTTAAAAGGATCTTTTTTTCCCCCTCTCTTCTATTTTTAAGCTAAGTAATGAATAAGAGAAAAGGGCAAATTAGTATGAGATTAATTTCACTGAACATTAATGATCTGCCACGTAGATGTTTGCATCTGAGATAATTAGTCTACTAGGCTCTTTTTACAGTTAGCAAAAAAAAAAAAAAAAAAATCAGGCTCACCTAATGAACAATTTATCTGAACTGTTTTAGGTGTTAATTTTAGGATAACATTGTATTCTCAAAATGTCCATTTATTTCCATAGATTAAAAGGATGAACAAGGTTAATTTGAGACTAATTAAAATGTAGACATAGAAGTTAAATGAGATTCATATTATGATTTCACATTATGTTTTGGGGAAGATGATAGATTTTAATGAATGAAAGAAGTCTTAACTAGAATGTGGCTTTGAGCTCTTGAGAAACTTTCGGTAGTTTCTTTTGAAAACTTAATTCAGCTTTTATATTTTCAGCATATTCTAGCATGAAAATCTTTAAATAATGGTTTAACCACTTGTTACATATTGCTTCTATCTTAAAAGATGCCTAGCTATAGCTGTGCTGTAGATATTTAAGTATATATTTGACTGGAAATTCATTTTTAATTTAATGTATTTGGGAACATGCTTGAGTTGAAAATGCTTTAAGGAAATATTTAAATATACTGAAGTAACAGCAAATAATTTTAATGCAATTTTAATGCAAATATTTTTATCTTCTAGGAAGCTGAAAAGGCTAATAAGCAGCTTACAAACTTAGCATCATCTGTCCCTTTTCTAGACACTGAAATTGTTCAAGATACACAGAGCAGTTACAAAAGTATAGAAAAGGGTAAAAATGGTCTTTCTGACATTGATATGAAAAAGTATGCTAGAGATATACCTAAGATAGGCCAAAAAATAACTAAATCAGAAGGCAGAGAAGATCATGCAGTGTCATCATCCAAGCCCATTAGTGAAGCTGATGAATTAGTGCACAAACTGCTCGCAAAGAACAAAGCAAAACAAGCAACACAGAAAAGTTCTGAAGAAATGGAAGAAATCAAAGAATTTGCAACACTGTCTCAAAAGAAGGATGTTAGACCAGGAAAACAAGGAATAACAGAGGAAAAGAAATCTGAAGATCATGGTGTTTTATCAAGCAAGCTAAAAGAGAAATACCTTTTTCAGGAGGAAGGAAAGACACATAAACCTAAGGAATTACTTTCTAGCATGGAAGAGACTCCAGCCCCTCCTGATGAAAAAACAGCATCACTGTTAACTGGTAAAATCCAGCAAATGCCAGCAGCGACTAGAGCAAGCATAGAATTTGAATCTGTAAGAACATTTTTTTTTTATCTTCTGGTTTTTGTTTGTTTGTTTTCTTTCTTAAAAGCAGGATGAATTGATAGAAAATTCTACTCTATTTACAGTAAGGTTTGCTTTTCAGGAATGATGATTCTAAATTAAGGTATCAAGAATAAGCATATTTCTTACTTTGGAGACCTGTCTGTGGGGAAAAGCTAGTTCTAATCTGCAGATGCCCAGGCCACTGCATTCCTAGCTGCTCGTGCAGGAGCTTGTGGTAGTCTTGGCAGGCACAGAGGTCCTATTCGGACCTGGTCCACTCTTCTCATGGCAGAGCTTTACGAGGTGAGACAAGCTCAAATGTCCCAAACTTGACATCCTGTTTATACTTGATTATCCTCTTACTTGTCTGTCAATTAATTAAATTCTGGTTCAGTCTTTATCCTGAGGATAAACTAAGTGTGAGCTTGCTTCTCAGTGTGGGGTATGAATCACAGACAGTCTTTCTGCAGCTGTCTTCAGTCTGCATGAGCATTCTCACACAGCCTAACTGGTGTTGCTAATGAATGCAGAGTTGGATATTCTCTGATTTTTGGAAGTCACCGGCTAGCTCACAATGGCCTTTCCCAGGTAATCTGCCAGCTAATGGAAGTCAAGAATTTTAAAGCTTCATGAGGCTTCTCTCCT
The DNA here is from genome assembly GCA_034781795.1 of Crypturellus tataupa. Lineage (NCBI taxonomy): Eukaryota > Metazoa > Chordata > Aves > Tinamiformes > Tinamidae > Crypturellus > Crypturellus tataupa. The sequence goes on from JAWLRI010000833.1 coordinate 5,707,640, forward strand.
TTCTTTAAATGTTCTTTGCACCAAATTTTTCTTGCTGTATGAGAGATATAGATATTGTGATGACAAGGTGAGGTTATTCTTCTGGGGCTCAAAATCCCTTGTAAACAGAAGGAAGCTGACTATAGGGTCATATTTATATCTCAGGGTGACGCCAGCAACATAAACTACTAGGAAGTGCCACGGATAGCATCTCTTCCAGTTCCCACAGGTTTAGCAGCTCTGATTCTTCCAGGATGTCCCTCATTGGCGACTTAGTAATGACTTAGTTCTCTGCTGGGGGATTAGTCTGTCCCATGGATAGACGTGGTGAAGTAGGGTATACTCGCAAGTGAAAAGCAGTAACCAAGGACATGCGTCAGGCATGAGCTCCTTGTGTTAAGAATACTGACATGGTGTTTTTGTGTATGAGACCAATGTATGGTGAACATGGTGCAGATTTATAGGGGTGTGAGAGCAGTGCTCTCTGTTTTCTGAGGAAGTGTGAATGCAGTCAGTGTGTTCCTGAGCTTAAACTGATTTGTCTCAGCTAGTCCAGGGACCATGTTTCATTCCTCGCTGTGGGCAAAATACTGTAGAAGACTACAGCCATGATTTCATTAACTCTCGCTTTAGCAGTGTAACTGTAAAGATACTGTTCCTTTTCAAGCTGGTCAAAATATTTGAGTCTTATCATTTGTGTTTTTCAATTATTTCTTTTTTTTTTATGCCATTTTCATGACAAAGGCCCTAATGTGACATTTTTTTTCCTACAGTCTTTGAAATTTGACCCCAAAGGAACGGTTACAGTTAAGAAAAGCCCAGAAGTAAATGAAGAAGTTTCCTTGAACAGCAGGTAAGGAGTACTTTAGAGAATGAAAAGTATAGGTTTGTGAACGATAATATTTTAATTCTTCAGAATTTTTTCTTGAATGTGTCTGAAATTGACCATATAAGGATTCTGAAATTTAAATTTCTGTACATTTGGAATCTTAGAGTGGAAAAAAAATTTTCACAAGGTAGAAGATCATGTTTGCCACTGTAACCTTGCTCAATTAATAAACACTTGTTGAAACTGAAACATTGCAGTAAACGTAACAGTCACATATGGTCATTATTTTCAGATCTCAGGTGTTTATATTTTTTATTTCATGGCAGTCTGTATACAAACCTGGATTTCAGAGGTTCTAGGCATCTTTGAAACATTTTGCTATAAAAAAGTGTTTCATCTCTCTACATAGATAACAATAGTTATCTTTATCTACATATAGATAACTTATAGTTAGCTCTTTGTATATAGTTATTTAATAGATGCTTTTATAGAGAGGCACATGTGGTATGTTTGTTTTTTTTTGTTTTTTTTGTTTTTTTTGTATATTGAGATCTGTGCATATGTAAATATATTTGGCCTTTGATACTTGTGCTGGAGACTGGAGTCTTCTTGCTTGCAGACTTCTGTTAGGTTCCCATGAGCCCAGAGTATCCTTTTTCCTCCATATACTGGCTATATAAAGTGTTGTGGAACCCTCTCTGCTAACCCCATTCTCCTCGCTGCCTTTGGTGGTGAAACCAAACTCTAATGTAGTTAGAAAGATTTTTATATTAAATCATATTGTTTGTGTAGAAAAATAGGTGCATAGTTTTGTAGCAAGATTCCTATAGCTTGTACCTTCCTTTATATCCTCCTGGGAATGTCTTTCTGAGATGATCTGATCATGGGAATCTGCCAGTACTACCAAGGGTAGCTATGTGGCATGAAGTGGTGTCATGTGTCTCTGATGGATATGGCAAAGAAGTGAGAAAAGCCATGTGGGAAGAAGGGGAGCTAGAAGCCATGGGGGTTGAGCACGTTATGTAGCTCAAGCCAGGAATTATATTTTCTGGATTAATCCTTGTCTCCAAATTGAATAGTCGTCTTCTGCACTCTTGTTGCAGAGAGATAGTCAGGAAGTTGTTAGGGACCATCTCTGAAGCAGAAACTGGTATTGAGCTCCTGCTGCTCCGGGACAGCAGGAGTCGAAGCTCGTGCGCTCCAGAGTGCATGTGCTTTTCTAATCCCTAGTAAGAACATGGCACACTCCTCTCCTGGCAGTCTTGGCTGTAGAGGCAGCTAAGTAAGAGGAAAAGAAACCTAAGTGGTATTGGAAAAAAATCTTAAATTTATGTGCAGAGCAACTCAAAAGTTTAATGCATTTCATGGTGATATATTTCTCTCAAATAAGAATGTACCTTCTTTGACCTTTTAGCTAATGCTAACTATTTTGAAACCCTACAGAATGGGGGAAGATGCATGTGGCACCACTGATTTGGATTCTGTGAGCCTTCCAAAAATCCGAGGAGACTCAGAGTCACGTTTTTCCTTAAATTATCAAGAACAATTATTGTCCAAACCTTCAAATGTACACAAAGATTCCCCTCAACTTATCTCAGAAAGACAGAAGACTGCCACGTCTGCTAAACCTGATACCCAAGGACAAGATGAATCTTTACCTTTGTATGAGAACAATATGTTACCAACAGCCTTACCTTCCAAATACCACGATGTGGTTCCTCTTAAAAGCCCCTTGAGCAGTCGTAAAACATCTTCTGAGTCTCAGGATGCAGAGGAAGCTTCTCTTTTCCCTGTTGAGAAGATACCCCCTTTGAAGACCCAAGAAAAAATGCCAGCACTTACTGCTCAAGAAGATAAAAAGGCACCTAGTCTAGTTTTTCCTGTCATGCCCACTACTGCTCAAGAAGATAAAAAAACACCTAGTCTAGTTTCTCCGGGCACGCCCACTACTGCTCAAGAAGATAAAAAAACACCTAGTCTAGTTTCTCCGGGCATGCCCACTACTGCTCAAGAAGATAAAAAAACACCTAGTCTAGTTTCTCCTGTCATGCCCACTACTGCTCAAGAAGATAAAAAGGCACCTAGTCTAGTTTTTCCTGTCACGTCCACTACTGCTCAAGAAGATAAAAAAACACCTAGTCTAGTTTTTCCTGTCACGTCCACTACTGCTCAAGAAGATAGAAAGGCACCTAGGCTAGTTTTTCCTGTCACGCCCACTGAAGTATCATTTATTTTAATTTTATATACTTTCCAATGATTTTGAGTTAAGTTTTGCAATTCCAGTACTGATGAGTAGATATGTATTTCTTTTGATTTAATAGTTAATGATTGAATAACTATTTGGATCATTGTTAGCTCTGAGTGTTAAACTCCAATGTAATATGCACAGTTACTGATGATAGTTAAGTATTTCTTCGATGCAATGTGAAATCTATTAACAAAAATAAATTAAAAGCACAAAATTATCTCCACCCTACACAAATTAGGAAATTAACAGAAAGGGAGGAAGGGGGATTTCTTTGGTTCTGAGTTCCAGGTTTTCCCTAACTAATATGTTATTCAAAGTGAGGAGGTTTGGTTGCTTGATTTTTTTTTTTCCCCCTCTTTCTCCCTTTGTCTTCTATTTTTTCTTCTTTTCTACTGGACATGATTCAATTACAGCTCCATTGAAAGCTATCAAATATTCTCATTTGCATTAAGAAAACTGAAAGGAACTTCTCCAACCACATGTCCTAACTTGACTGTCTGTGACTTCTTTGGATTTTGTTATTTTAGCTATTTATTTTCTTTCTGCATACCATTTAATACCATTCTGAGGAATGCATATCTTTAAATGCATACCATTTAATACCATTCTGAGGAAAAGCCAGCATTAGTAGGAGGACCTAGAGAATCATTCTGAGCATCCTATAATGGAAATGTGAGATAATCCTCCTTGGGAGCAAATCTTTAAGTTTGTGAAGGGAATGTCTTCCTGAGTGAGAACTCTAAATCTGCTCTGCTGTTATGCAGGGAAAAGATAAGATTATTGTCTCTATTTCTGTATGGAAGTAGCTTCAGCATCAAGGGGTGGTTTTATTTCTCTGCTCTTTGTTCAGATAGAGAATAAGTTTGTATTTTAGTCATGTGAGCTCTGCCCAGCTTTTAGGCAGGCTTTGCTGATTCTCTTGAAGAAGGGGCACTTCTGAAGCAGGAGAGAGTCAGGGTCATTTACATTTATACCTGTAAATAAGCACAAGGTAAATACTTGTACTTCTCACTTTTCATAAAAATGGTCTTATGCTCTGGGAGACTCCTTCTCTTGTTTGTTTGTCTGACTAATAGAGTATCATGTATCAATCTTAACCGCCTTTATCTTACGGTAAACTGTAATATAGTGTATGCAGAAACTCAGTATAGGAAAAAAATGAGGAGATAGCTCTTAGTTCATCCAGGTATAGTGAAGTGAGAAAGAAGTGTTCTGTGTGATTGGTTTTTTTTTGTTTGTTTGTTTGTTTTTTGTTTAGTGTGTATGTTTTAGAAACTTTCAAAATCAATTTTCTTGCCAAATGTTCCACTGAACTGCAGACCCAAGATAACAAAATATGATTATTTTAGAAGAAATAACTAAATACGCTGAAGTATTTATTTTCTAACATATTGGTCACTTGAGAAGAAGCTGAAGCAAGTGAGAAGGATAGTTTATTTCTCTATTGTGCCATGCAGGAGAAATTAATTTTTTTATCACTGCAATATTGCTGTGTCAGTACTCTCCCTGTGTTAGAAATTGACACTTAATGTAGTTTTATTTTGGAAAAAATCTTGTTTGCAATCTGAACTGTAGAGCTTCAGTCATAGTGAAATTGATCGCTCTAGATCAGCAATCCTAACCTTGGAACTGTCATCTTTAAGATTGTCCTGTAAATATGTTAAAATACAATAACATTTTTGAGTAAAATATCTTAGTGTTTGCTGACCATATGGAAATTATGACTCTAAATGCTTTTAACGTAGCACAGTACTGCCGTGCAGCATGGAAGCAGCAGTATTCCAGCAGCAGCAGCCCTCCAGCATCTGTGGTTTCCTTTGTAGATCAGAACATGCAAGAAGGCTGCTTCTCTCCAGTGCGAGCGAGAGGAACTTTATTTAGTCTAGCGCTGTTCCTGCAGTTCAGCAGTTCAGAATATGTCTTCTAAACCTCCATATAAAAAGAACATATGTTCTATGATTTTTCAAATGTTGAAGGATTTTATAATTGCCAAGTGTCAATATCTCGCTGATTTTTCTTTTTGCCACATGATGATCTTTCAATCTTGAGAAAGCAGAAGGAAAAAAGGAAAGATCATCATCTTTGCATAAAGTTCTGCAAATTTAATAATGAACAAAAATGAGAGAAGACAGAAAATATTATTGCATTTATCTGTTTAGAATTCATTTTATTTGATGAGGTAATTACTTCTAAGTTCTCAAAGATAGATTGTTCATTTATAGTTTGATCGTGTTTAATTAGAATTTGGATATGTTAAAATAAGATTACTTATCAGTTGCTTATTGTTTTTTTATTAGCAAACAATATAACATAACGTTTTTACTTTTATTTATAGAATGTAACTTGGGAAACTCGCTCACTTGAGGAAAAAAAGCTTCCATGGTCTCAAAAAGAAGTAGTAGTTGTTAAAGGTAAATATTTTCTTTTGTTTTAAAAGAAAAAAAGAGGAAATGTCTACCTAGTGCCATCGTGCTGGAATGTATTACCAGAGTTGTTGGAAGATGTTTCCTGAATTCACTGTTTTGAAACCTTAAAGCATATTAAGGTCCTTAAAGTGTATTAAGTATTGAGAAGAATTTTTCTCTGGAGCACTGGGACATTCTTACATCCATGAATGTATTTTTATATGAATTGCGTATATATGCAAGATACTGAATTGAGAATTGAGTATATATGCAAGATACAGGTAAATACAGATGAGTTAGTGTATCAAGGATGTTAATATTGCTCAACAGCATCCTGGTCGTTTGTATCCGTAACAACCCTTCCAAGTAGATGGACAATATTTAGATGAGCTCTTACAAAAAGTTACGGAAGAACCATAATTATCTGAGCTAGTAATTTTTCTGGTAAAAAACAAATTTGCCATTGTGTTGGGTACATACTTTCATTATGGAAATAGATTGCAAGATATGAAGTAATTAGACACTCTTTTTTAGGTAAATGAGTTACAGAAAAAACATTTTATTAGTGGTTTTGATTTTTCAGACTAAGGATAAGCATAAGCCTGAAGATATTTTAAACTAATGGTGCTTCAACTGTTTCAAATCTTCATTAAAGTAACAGGAGAGTATGCAGTGAGTTAATATGAAGATAATCAAGGCTCTAGTGTATTATGCGTCTATATACAAACCACTATACTCCAAAAAAATCATATTATTAAATATAGAATATAGTTTTACAGTAAAATGTGTTGCTCTGTTTCTCCACCCTGGATTACAAACTATGGTTTCATTAAATAATTTTTTGCTTTTGTTACATTCCCAATGAGATAAAACTTTTTTCAAATGCAGAAAGACTCCCATTAATAACTCAAATGCATCAACAAGCATCAAAACAAGCATCAACACATTCACTGGCAGAAGCTGACCCGAACACTGGTAAGTAGAAAGCTAATAATTTAAGGATTTAGTAGAAAAACTTCAAAAAATTTCCTAAAGATGTTGACACTTTACTGTTAGAGAAGCTGTTTCGTTTCGTTTGTTTTTAGTAATTTTTATTAAAGCTTGATCAAAATCCCAAGGACCATTGAGTTTGTTCAGTTTCTTCATTTGTCTGTATAGAATGGGGATGAGATAATAAAGGATACAATAGAGCAAAAATCGAAAATGTTTACATGGGGAAGAAGCTACGTAGTTTGTTAGAACCTAATTATTTGATTAAAATCTGTGCCACATATGCTTTCCAAAAGGGGCCAAAATGTCTAGATTGGTGCGTATTTATTATCTGTTTTACTCAATGAAACTGCTTGGAATGTTTATTACCTAACAGCAGCTCAGGGATGTGGAGTGTCCAGAGAGTCACTTCAAATACTGTTAACGCCACACAAGAGTGCTCGAGATCTCAGTTGAGACGTGAGAGGGCAAGTACTCTTAGCTCCAACTCTGTAATTACAACCATGATCTTCAGGACATGATATGGGTAAAATAGGCAAAAATATTTTTTGGACCTTTTTTTGGAGTGTTGGCTTTATAAGAGCATCCCACTTATGCTGATTGTTGATAAATTAAATATATATATATATATTTCAGTCTTTTTTTTTTTTTTTTTCTCACTGAGGTCATGCAGGGCTTTCGTGCAGAAAGAAATGTGATAATGGTTGTGTTTTTAGATTTATAGAAAATTTAATGTTTGCTCTCTGAATCAGTTTCTAGAGGAAACCCATTAGAGATTGTCTAGAAGTTTTGTCTATTGAATGCCTTTCAGAAAAGCTTTTACCTTTTCTAGGCAAGAAAACAACTGAGCTTTTGCACAGTATGCTGGCTAAGCTATCACCAGGTTCAGAAAGTCTGCAAGACTCGGAAGCTTTTGAAGACAGTGGAATAGATAGCATTGCTGGTAAATACAGAATAACATAGAGTTCTGTGTGTCCTATTATTTAGCTACTTGGTTATTTTACTGTAACATCTCATATGCCCTTACTTAAGAAGTGTTATTGCTCAAGTGACTCCAAGTCTAAAGATCAAAAAAAAAAAAAAAAGCAATTCAATGAGCGTTCCTGAAGACATCATAAATAGAAGAATCATTTAAGGGGGAATTTAATTTAAAAACTTTTAGCCTATTTATCTGCTATATAGTTGACAGACTATTAAATTAAACAAGATGGGAATACTCACAAAATGTACAGAATGTAATCACTCTAAAGTTTAATGAGAGGAATATGTAGAGAACTGTTAAGTTAAATGGAAGAATATCTATCCATAACTGCATTAAATTGAGTATTGGCTAATATATCCTGACAGGAAGCTCAGAACCACATTTGATGGCTTTCTTCAATACCTGGCTGATGTAAAACTAGCTCAGATATAGTTTGTCATCTTGGTAACTAGTGTGGGTATTCTATGTAATAGAGTTACTGTTTTAGTAAGATATAGATTAATATTTCATATAAATGAAAGTAATATTAGAAACTTTGCATTTGATATAAAAGACATCTGGGAACTGGTAGAAGAATTTAGATGGAAGAGTGTTGAAGCAGGGTGTTGTGTTTTATAAGGGCTGAAAGGAAGCAACTTCTACATTTGGATGAGTGGGAGGAGGATATTAAGTGTAGGTTACACTCTGGAGATGAAAAAATGGAAAAATAAAATTGAAAAAAGAAAACAGGATCTGCACAGGATCCCAAGGGTTTTTGGTGGTGCTTTTGTTTGTGTGTCTGTGTGTGTGGTGTTTTTTTTTTTTTTTTATCCTGAGATGGTATCGGGAAAGTTAGAAGTGAAAAGGAGAGATGCAGAGAGTTTTTTCTGGGGAAAAAAAAAAGATACTGGCTATTCTTTTCAAGTTTAGTTTAAGCTAATAAAACCTTGAAATGAGAGAAGGACAGATGGAGAATTTTAGAAGAGGAGCAATTAATGGTGCTGAGCTTGATCTGTTAGTCATCAGCATAGGAATGAAAACTGAAAATGTGTCAGCTGATAAAATTGCTTAGAGACAGAACTAAGTAGAAGATGAGCCAAAGACACAAAGGCCCAGCTCTGAGGAAAAAATGGGAAAATAAGAATGGGGAGAAAGTAAAAATACTGATCAAAAATGAGCTAAAATAAATGCCTGGGTAGTTCTGGACTATAAAAACAGGACCTTCAAAGTGTAATAGATGTAAAATGCCAGGAAGGAAAGAATGACAAATGTCACCAAAAATAGGAAGAGGGTGAAAGAGATGATGTCACGTGAAAAGCAGCAAGATATGCCAGGCAGCAGGAGTGAGCAACCCCCCAAAGGAAAGACAGATGGGAGAAGTGAGGACAACAAAGCAAGCAGGGGCAATGTTCTTGCTGACAAAGGCACAACTCTGCAGCTGCTGAACATTGGCATCCCCAGTGACTCTGGGGATGGCTCTGGTCAGCTAACAGTTCACATCACAGGGTAAGTCAAAAATGATGAGACAGGACTGGAAGTCATCTCAGCAGCTTGAGTTTGAGATTGGGTTTAGTGAGAGCAGCCAAGGTCAGTGAGCAGTTCAGAGATTGACAGGCAAATTTGTAATGACAAGGCAAGTCCAGGATCAAGCCAGGAAATCAGACCAGCAGGTCAGAATTGGTGATGTTCGTGGTCAGTCAGAGGCCTGCCTGCAGAGTATATAGGCTAATAATTTATTACATCATTTATTTTTAATACTAAAGCTTTGCATTCAAGGTCCATCTAATAGGATATATTTTTAAAAGAAATATAGGAATGTAATTTTGAACTGATGATTGATATTTTGGACTTATTGCAGAGGATAGATCAAATAAGCTACCAAAACTTCTTGCAAGCTTGGAGTCAAATCTGAAAGACCTACAGGAAGCACTGGCTCTGACAGATGACAAATCAAGCAATGAGAGTGGTAAATACAAACCTAAAATCCAGTACCAAATTGTTTATCCAGTGACAGTTTTTGTATGTTTGTATAGTAGAATCATTGGGACAGTCTTACTAGGAATCTGTGAAGTAACACTGCAGAATTAGATTTTCATAAACATGGAAATGATTTTAGCCATTTTTAATGTTTGGAATTCTCTTGAGACCTATGTAAAAAGGTTAAGAAATTGAAAGCAATGGTTTTTTTTGCCTACTTGAAAAAGATGATCAACCAAAGGAAACGACTGGTGTCACACTGGTGTGTATTGCTCTAGACTGCCTGAATGCTGGAAAAGTGTTTTAAAGAAAATACTTTTTAAGTGATTGATGTCTCAGGAACACAATGATTAAAAAAAAATTCTTATGTGGGTTTACTCTAGGTCTACCGTAGTAGTTTGTCACTATAATTGCTAAACATTAAAGGTCTTATAAATGTTTCATCAGACAGATGTAACAATGAAATGTAATTATTTTGTTACATTTCTTAAGCTATATAGAGTTTTAACATACATGCAGGATTTCATGCATGAGAGTCCACAGGAGCTTACAGATGGTTTAATTATTCAGTTTAAATACTTTAAAATCATTTAGAAATATTTTTAAATTTAGAAATGAGTAGTTGCTGTGTATGATATCTAGTAATCATGTATTTACTATGAGAACACAAGGGCAACTTTCTGGCAGTAAATACGATAGTTTAAATTCTTATGTTACAAGAACCTATAAAACTTTAAAATACATAATATGTTGTTCTCAGTGAGTTAATATTTTTTTCTATAGAAATCCATAGATATGAACTAAAAAGGATTTTAGCTGAAAGTGTGGAAGCAAAACTGAAAGACCTGCAGCAAGTGGAGGCTTTCATAGCAGATCAACTAGACATACATGGATCTGATGGTGAGAAGAAATTTTATCTACATGTAGATATAATTTTGGTAGGCAGTCCTCAGGTAGGTTTTCATAGATTTTGAATTGCAAATTAATACTTTTTTTTTTTTACTAAAAATGACTATATGTTATCATTTATGTCTAGCAACTGAGAAGAGTAGTCTAATTTGGATTAATTTGGATTATATTAAATTATTATTTTTCCTATTGTGGAAGATATGTCAGCAAACTTTCTGAACTGACACCAGAAATTAGAATTAACTTTAAGAATAGTCTGCTCTATCAGGCATAAAAAGATAGGGAAAAAAACTATAAATTATTTCATCATAAATTTTTTTTTTTTTTTTTTTTTTTTTTATGTCCCGTACCTACAGATACTCAACCTCACTTTAACAATCAGATCTAGTCACTGAAAATAAGATGTGTCTCACTGCCTTTCAGTGGCATATGGGGAAGTCACTAAGGGCTCAATTAAGAGTAAGACCCCTACCAGGATATTCAGCAAGACCAAAGGAACTTGTGTACTATTAGCATCCAAGAATTTACTGAGAATGCAGCAATGCACAATCAATAATGAGCAGGTTATTCCTACCCCCTAACGTGTTCTCAAGTGCTTACAGATTCTCAAGGTCAATAACTGAGACACCCTTCAAATCTTCAGAAAGAAAAGATAGTAATGCTAATAACTATTTTCACTCGTACTGCTGATCTAGTTGGCAGTACACCATGGTTGGTTTGGTCTGATAGTGTGCAGATGCCTTGGTTTGAACTAGATACATCAACTACAGTCAGTGGACTTCAGAGAACGCCTTGCCTGAAGCAGAACTGCCTGTATCTGCTTCTGCAGCTCTCTGAACTACAGACCTACCTAGCAAAATGATAGTTTAGATGTCAAATTTCTTTGCTGTAAAAGGTAGCATCCATGTCCCTGGCAAGGAATTCCTCCTCTTTTTGAGCTGCTTGCTCCTTAAGAGCTATCAGTGCCTGATACACACCTCACCCATTCCTAATAGCCAACAGGAGGCCTCTCTGAAAATTTTATATTGGACTTTCTGCTGCTCTTAAACAAGGAGGGTGATTCTCCATCTTAATATTTTGCAGAGCTCTTGCTTTTGCCCTTTATAAATAAAGGGTGTAGAAATGGCAGCGAGCTAAAGAGAAATAACTGGGAAATAGTGGGATTATAGAAAAAAAAAGGTTTCTGTAGCTGTAAAAGAAGAGTTACAAAGAAGAGAAGGCCTAGGTAAGAGATTACTCAAAAGTTCAGTACACTAAGAATAAAAAGAATATGGATAGAATAGAGAGGATTTGAGATAGCAGTCTTCGGTGGATGAAGGTTTTCCAGATGTTCTGGTGTTTGTGTTGGTAAAGGAAATTCTGTAGAATGGCATAGCAAACAGAAAACAGAGGTGAAATAAAAGAATCTCAGCAGAATGTGGACAAACAAGAGGAGCCTGAGATATTGGAATAGAAAAAAAAATGGGAGAGCTGAAAACAAAATAGAAATATCATGAAATAAGTACCAAGGCAAAATTTAAAAAACAGAGACCAAAAAAATCATTTCAATAGTTTCTCATGACAAATGTTTAATTGAGAAAGGATAAGAAAATTTACTTCTCCAACCCACTACACTGAGAACCTGGAAGTTTGTGTTTTCCTCTTCTCCTTCAACTAGTAATTAAAATTGTGTCTTATTTACTAAAAAACAAAATACTGTAAAAATAGCATAAATATCTAGTGTTCTGAATTTAAGTTTTTATGCACTTTGAAAATAGGAATTAAAATTTCTCTGTATAGTTGATTATCAAATAATGTCATTTGCATAGAAAAGCACGTGTATGACATCCCACAAACAAGAAGACTTCTACTGTCAAGTTTGGAACCAACTCTGAGAGACTTGCAAATGGCAGATATAATTAGCCCACCAGAGAGCATAAATGGTGAGGATAGAGTTACATGTCTACTACAGTTCTAATTTGGATAAATTTCTGAGGTCTTCCTGCTCAACTAGTTAGAAATTGATTTTTCTACTGAGGAGTTTAGTAATGGAATGCAAGAAGCAGCTTCTGTAATGTTAAAGATCAATTAATCTAAAATAACTCCTGGAATTCTTTCTTTAAATGTCTTCTATAATAAACTGTATGAAAATATAATTTCTTTTCTCACTTGGATGTGAAGTTACAAATGTTACTGGTAACAGTATCCTATTATTATAATTCCTGTTATTATACTTGATTATAGCTACATATCGTTTAATTGAAAATAAAATAGAAAAAAATATTTTAAATGCAGGGAACCTCTTTATTAGTAAGCTTCTCCAGATTCAGTATTATTTAGTCACAATTCATTGCATCGCCTTGTTCACTGTTTGTCTTGCCATAGTATCATTAAAACACAAAAGCAAAAATAAAAATGGGATTTATTTTTAAATTTAGGAAGATACATTAAGTCTTTGATATGCTATATGGAATGTTTTCATCTGATGGGCAGTGGGAGTTTCTGGGGAGTCAGTAAATTATATAAATCAACGGATTTTTCAGACTTTTTTTTTGAAAAAGTATGTATAATGTAATTTGAATATAAGCAAAATCAGGTTTCTTTGATTTTTTCTGTATTGACTATTAGAGAGCAATTAAATATTTTCTTTTTGTGAAGAAAGTAAAGTTTATGTACTGAGTTAAGAAGGAACTTAATGATATAGTTGAAGCCAAATCTACACATCTTGGAGCAATCAAAGTCTCACAGTAAGCCAAATAGAGAGGAGAGAAAAAAAAAAGAGAGAGAGAGAGAATGCTCAAATATTTCTGAACTTACTCTACAATTAACTGTTTTAACAGAACACCGCTTTTCTTGGAGGCAGCGAGCAGCTGCATGCTATTCTGTCTCATTTTGCCTGCCTGGAATGAACAAAGTTGTGTGGTTATCTGAGCCTGTGAAGAAACAATGGTACAATTACAGGTTCAGCGATGTTTTTTAATAGATGCAGAATTACAAGTATTACATACCTCTTATTGCAGTTTGGGATGTGATGATGCATGGATTGGATTGGCCTAAACAACTCCTATTGCTCATGTCAAACATAGCTATGTTGGCACTGAAATTCAGATGGGAAGTGACTTGAATTTATCAAAGTTAAATGAAACATGTATAGTGAAAACACCTGGTTCATAGAGCATTCTAGGTCTTACACATTGATGCTTCTGTTATGCTGCATTTCTTGCCAATATAGGCTCCATCTATGACACAACTGGGTGAGCTGTTAGCAAATGATTCATTTTAATCTAATCTTTGATATCGTCAGGTCATGACAGTTTTATTAAAGTGTTATTAAGGATAACAAAAAGAACAGACCAATACCATCTGCCTGGTTGGCAAGAAGGAACTTACAGAAAGGTGTCTTTTGTGAGACCTCTCAAAACCAGAAATTATTTTCTTACCAGAAGGTAGATAGATAATCATGTGGTCATCTGATAAATTTTTCACACAGTGATGAAATAATCCTGTGTAGGCATGTGCACACAGCCCTTTTTTTTTTTTTTTAATTATAGTTATTTTGGAGAAGCTCTTTAAGTCCTGATTTGTAAGAGGGGTAAAACATAGCAGTTTTTTCTGAAATAGTATCAGTTCCTAGTCTGAATGTTCAACATCTACTGGAGATATTGAACAAATGTATATAAAGGTGTTAATGAAGTTATGTTCAAGCCTTTTCTAGCAAAATATAAATATATTTTATTTACTAAAATGCCTCCCTGTAGAGGACAGACTGAAAGAATTAATGAACCAAAAGAATAATTTCCTGTCAAGTTTGGAAGGAAATTCACAAGATTTGCAACAAGCACAGAGTGACTTAGTAGACCAAGGAGACAGATACAGATTTTGTGGTGAGTGCAGATTTACTATCATATGAATATAGAGAGTTTGGCTTACTCCCTATTGACTGTCCAGTAGGTGCCTATAGATGGGAGGCTTGTTTCTGTGACTGTGCTCATTTCTCTTGTTTGTCATTGTCTTCTTTTTGCTTACTTGACTTATGACTCCAAATTAAATTTGTTATGTGCACTGATAAAAAAATCTACCATTTTCTACAGCTTTGCTCTCTTATGCAGTCAAATATTAAGTCATGCGTTCAAGAACCAGCATGACGTTTTCTGGGAGGGGAGAAATCTTGAGCGAGGAAGAGGTCTTAATGGCTGTAAAGTTAAAACCAGAAAAAAATCTGAGAAGGAATGAGAAGGAAAGATTGGGCCTGTTTTACAGGCCTTATGATCCTTTTCCATATAAAATTAAAATGACTCAATTTTCTAGTTCAAATAATGATTTCAATAAAAGATGATGAGCAGTGCTGAAGACTGACTTCATTGCAAAAGTCAGACCCTACCTGCTTTGGCACTTACATTAGAGCGGTCCTGGACAACTGAAGTGCTGAAGTCAGAGCTGTGGTGCTTGGTTCATTTCACTTCAAAACACCCCTTCTTAAAGAATTGGGATACTTACATTTTCAGTGGTTTTGAAAATCCCATGCAAATGAACTAGATTTTTTACACTGGTAAAAGTTCATTCATCAAGTGAAAGAGAATATGAAGGCAGTAACTGCTGATGTCTCTCTAGTCAGGTACAAGCGCTGAGTACAAGCATTGTCTTAGACTGCAGTGAAGTCTCTGACCCTTCCAGCTCTTTATGCCAACCTTCTGTGCTTTTGCAGTAGCTCCCAGAAAAGTGTGTGATGTACGCTCTTTTCCTATTGCTGTTTGAGAGGTTTGTGGAAAAAAAAATGTTTTGTATCAGTGGAGACCTTGAAATAGAATGTTTTATCCGTTCCAGACAATATGAGGTTTCAGTGGACACATTAGTGTGACACAAAGTAGCAGAGCAATCAAACATACTGAAATAAGTCTGTTTTCTCTTTTGAATCATATTTTAAAATAGTAAGTATACTTTACTTCCAATTATTGATACTAAGTATTTCTTTATGACAGAGAAAAAAATGCAGGACCTGACAGGAAAAAGAAAGCTTTTACTTACCAGCCTGGAATCAAATTGGAAAGATCTGCAACAGACTCGGAATCTGGCTGCCAGCCAACCTCATGGCATGGATGGTAAGTGTTAGAAAACATCGGGCTCTAGCTCTCCTGGTTCACCTTAAAGGTCTCTATCGCTCAGTATTGCCAGCTGTGTTCAAAAGCAGATGTGTAGAGAACAGTATATGATTCTTCTCAGAACATTGTCCAGTTTCTATCTGTATCACAGTTGGTACATTCTGTAGTCAATATTCTGTGATTAATTTTTTGCCATGAATTTGTCTATTTTCTAAACCATATGTCAAATAAATTTAGATCTACAGTATCCACATTATGTCAAAGTGTTTTCTTTTTTTCTTTTTCCATCTAACTACTTTAAGGGTGAAGGTTTTTTTGTTGTTTTGTCTTTCCTAATTTTATTGCGTATTTTCTGAGATGTCTGGGACCAAAATGATATTTGAAACGTTTGACCATGGTTTTGGTATCTACTTTTTTCCAGTTATTCCTAGTATTCTGTATGCTTTATTGACTGATGCTGACCCTTAAGCTCACTAGGTGCTTTCCTTTCTGGGTAGGCAATAGGTAGTTGAGAGATTCGTATTTACTATGTACAGCTATGACTGATTCATACATTTCACTTGGTTTTCATTTATGAATATTAAATTTATCTGCCTTCTCATATAGTCCCTGAACATTTACTTGAACAGCTTGTTTGTCAACATTGTCAGCCCTTTTCAGAGCACTTATACTGTTGAACAGTACAGCCCTCCTGTAGATCATGCTAGGACTCCATGCATGACCCCTCTCAAACTAGAAAAATGCGAATTAGTTCCTGTGATTTGTTTGATTTGTTTCCTATCTTCCTTCTTTATATAGTTATTTATTCATTTGAGGACATTTGCATTCACAGAATCACAGAAAGGTTGAGGTTGCAAAGGACCTCTAGAGAACACCTAGTCCAACCCCCCTGCTCCAACCTAGAGCACGTGGCACAGGGTGGCATCCAGGCAGGTTTGAAGATCTCCAGAGAAGGAGCCTCCACAACCTCTCTGGGCAGCCTCTTCCAGGGCTCTGTCACCCTCACAGGAAAGAAGTTCTTCCTCACATGGAGATGAAACTTCCTGTGTTTTAAGTTATACCCATTACCCCTTGTCCTGTCACTGGCCACTACAGAGAAGAGTTTAACTCCATCCTCTTTACATTCTCCCTTCAGGTACTGTACATGTTAATCAGA
This sequence comes from Crypturellus tataupa, assembly GCA_034781795.1. Taxonomy (NCBI): domain Eukaryota; kingdom Metazoa; phylum Chordata; class Aves; order Tinamiformes; family Tinamidae; genus Crypturellus; species Crypturellus tataupa. The sequence continues at coordinate 5,724,172 of JAWLRI010000833.1, forward strand.
TCCCCTCTCAGTCTTCTCCAGACTAAACAGGCCCAGCTCGCCTAGTCTTTCTTCATATGATAGATGCTCCAGTCCCTTAATCATCTTTGATCTTTAATAAAAGGTATTGCTGAAAGCCTTTGGAAATCTACGTAAACAAAAAGAGATAATTTCATACATGTTTACTGTCTCCCTCAAAGAAATCCAGAAGACTTGTGGGACTTTGCCTATGTTGACTCTTCCCCCATAGCTATACTTATCCACTAGATCTTACAATTTTTACCAATTAGGAGCAAAAACATCTGGTTAATTCTTCTGTAACATTTTAAAACCTTCAAGAAAATCCTTTACAACCTGCCAGAAACTGAGACTGTTAGCTGTGTTCCCTTCTCTTGGTTCAGAGATCCTGTGTTCATCTCCAGCTTGCTGTAGCCATCTCAAATACTTAGCATTGGCTCCTGACAGTTTTTTTTTTTTTTTTTTTGCTATTTCTTTGTTGATTTTATCTAAAGTATCTTCTGTTGATGTTTCATTTTGAATAATTTCTGATATACACGATGGGAGATTTTAAGTGGACAGCCTCCTGCAGCTTCTCCTTAGTGAATATAGAAGTAGAGAATGAAGTTACGCATTTTCCTATTTCTTCATCGGTCTTATATTTTGTTCCAGTATGTTTGTTATTTTTATCCCTTCTGAGAGTTTTTCACCAAACACTTTTTTTCATAATCTATTGTATAACTTTCTATTCATTTCCTTTTTCTTGATTTAACTTTGACTTCAAGTTTTTCAAAGATGTCCTCTTATTTTGATTATCTTATTTTTCTGACTGTTTATGCTGTGCTATTCCTATTTCTGATCTTTCTAAAATCTTTCTTTACAGGCTCAAGAATATTTTGATGCTCCTTCCAAGCATGTTATTCTTTTAGCTGCTGTCATCTTTCTTGCCCTTTGATTTTTTTTTTTAAGGTTTCCCATTTTGAAATTCAACATGACTCTAGTAGATTTTTTTTCAGTCCTGCAATTAAAATGCTCCATCTGCTGTTACCCATCCACAGAGCTGCTAATACACCATTTATGTGCTGTCAGTATCCACATTAAAAAAGAAAGGCATTTTACCTTTCCTCCCATCTTACTACTTAGACTGCTAGCACTTCACTAAGAGCTTGGATAAGTTCAACCTGACTTTCTTATGGGCCTTCCTCTTATGAGACTCTGAAGTGGTCCTAATTCTGTACTCTACTCGGGAAGGAAAAGGTATGACTGTATCATTGCTTATTTTAGGGCTGTGCTTTTGTTAGGAAATACTTCTGAGATGAACTATGACACTTCAGATAAACATTTATGTTTCATTTGTTACTTACGTTTGCACTGTGCCAATATAACATGTAAATAAGATAACAATGTTTAAAAATAATTCATACATTTCCAGTGCTTGTTTTACAATGCTTTAAAAAAAAAAAAAAAAAAAAAAAAAAAAACCTTAATCTGATGAAATGTTTGTATTGCCATGATAGTCGTTTAGGAGAAATATAAGCATTCTGCTCGCATGTTCTGAATCTTAACTTCCATTCTAGAAAGATATTCTGTAATTTTTTTTTTCTCAAATAAATAATCAAAATCACCCTCTTTCAGTAGGAAACAAAGTAAAGGAACTCGACAAGGAAAGAGAGACTTTGGTTGCTGAAATAGAAGAAAATCTAAAGAGCCTGCAGCAAGTTGAGAATGTGGTAATAAACCACTTAATCACAGACAGATTCCCTGGTAAGTACAAAGTAACTAACTCTGTCAGCTTGAAAGCAAACTTGTAGATACATGAATACGGGGGCTTACTTGGAAACAGCTGGATTTGCCTTTACTTTTGCCATTGCTCCAACTCTTCTGCCCTTCTACCTCTCTCCTTCTACCCTTTTATTTTATGCACTGCTTCCAAACTTCAAATGTTGCTCTGTGTTTTCCCATTCTTCCTTGACTCTGAAACTCTCATTCTTTTACTACTGCCTCCTTTACAACTGCTAGCCACCATAATATACTGCCAGAAATGCCTTCTGTTAGCTCTGTCCTTCTCCTTGGTACTTCATGTCCTCAGTAAGTGCAGAGCAAAAGACAAAGCAGGCAGTGATTATTGGTAACAGTGAGTGTTCATTACTTTCCACCCATTCACCTGCAGGTTTGGTTTATTATTCACAGTAAGATGTCCTTAGCTGATATTCTCATGAGAACATATATTTTGAAATATATGAAATATAATTTGAAATTTTCACATAGCAAATAAGTCTCTGTTGTCTGAAAGAAAATTCAATATAGTACAAGACCACTAATAGGGATTGTGTGTTTTAAATCGGTTAGATTACATTTTAAGCATGTATGACTGACTGTTTGGGCAGTCCTAATCACATATGTAAAATTGGTATAAAATCCTAAAAATAACCATAGACAAGGTTAAAAGGCTGTCTCTTGGTGTGTACTTGAGAACTTAGTGGAGAATTTACAGTATAATACTTTCAAACTTCTATTGTGGATCAAAATAATGAGCTTGTTTTAGATTTTTGATCCTTTTTTATTGACAGAATATTTGAGACTTGTTTTTTGAGTCCTCGGTATTTTAAAAGATTTTTCTTACATTGATCTGTACAAAACTTCCATTCTTTGTTAATCTATCTTTTAAAAGAATTTTTGTCTTTAATATATGTTTAATATTTCACCCAGATATTCTTAAATTATTTAAAATTCTTCCTTACATTTATTTCTAGTTGTAATTTATCCTTTCTCATGAGAATTCCCTAGTGCTGATGTATTTATTATCGTTAATGAGCATTCACTTGAGTTGCTTTCTTGTCCTCAGTGTTCTGACACACATATTCATAGTTGCTTCTAAATATTTTCTTTCTGTTAGATAGGGACTTTGGCAGCAGATCTGATTTTTTTGAAAGAAAATCGGAAGTTCCTGAAAAACAGCCTCTAAATGGTAGAATTTTGCAGCTAGAACATACTCTTTTAGCACTTCCACTTAATGAAGACAGAAGCATTGGTAAGTTAAGAGTTTTACTTTAAAAATACACAGTTGTTTTCTATTTTCCTTTTTTTTTAAAAAAAAAATAAAAAAGAATTGTTCTTTTCATATTACAATACACTAAGACAGTAATGTGTTTTGGACAGGCTTGGTTAGTGTGATCTTTTAGATGAAACAGGAGCAGAGTGCTACTTAAGGAAATATGAAAGCCCGAGTTGATAACTGGGTTGAGTTTTCACAGGTTGACATCTTCTGTTTAGGCAGAATTGATAAAAATGGAGAAATACCATATTTTGCCTGTAGGCTATAGCTTATTCCCAAATCAATCTGATTAACAGCATTTTTGATTTTTTCTCCTTTGTCCCACTCTATCTGCTTTTTATTGTTTTTTTTTTTTTAATTTTAATTTAATTTTAAGTATCTCCTTCACCTTAGTAATGAGAAATAAGAAATAGTTCTGTTTAATATTCTTCATTAATCCAGAGAACAGGGGTTTAGCATTAAGAGGAGAAGGCTTGGGTATTTGTACCTACTTGTGACTGTTTAAATATACCTGATGGGAGGGTGCAAAGGAAAGAACTAGACTCTTCTCAGTCATACCTAGTGAAAGGGAAGAACCAGCTGAGCACAAATTGAAATATGCGAAACTGGATCATGAAAGTTCCTTTCTTGCTATGAGGGTAGTGAAATCCTGGCACAGCTGCCAGAGAGGCTGTGAGGTCTCTGTCCTTGGAGTGTTCAGATCCCAGCTGGATGGGGCCCAGGCTAATTGTTCTAGTTGGGAATGCTTTGAGAAAGGGGCTGCATCAGACGTTCTCCAATGGGCTCTTCCAAACTCAGCTACTCTGTGATCCTGTGAGGATGGGTATTTATTTCTGACGGAAAAGAGAAGAGAGGGGAGAAGAAAAAAATAAAAAAGGGCAGATTGGACAATACTGCGGTGCTACAGGTGTACAGGAAACAGAAAAAGAGCACAATTCTAAAAAATGTTCATCAGTCTAGATGATGAACTATAATAATTTATACAAGTATACACTATAAGCTAGAAACCTATTCATTGATTTTTTTTTTCAATCTGCCATCTGGTGAGATTATTTGTTAATTATGCTGTGAGTTGTGTGTTATATAACCTGATTTTGCAGAAGATGAATTGTTAGCACTGAAGGAAAGAATCCTGCTTCCAAATCTTCCATCAACTCTGTCACTTATTCAAGGTATGAACAAATACATCAGTAAGAAAAGGACAGTTCCAGGTAATAAATGATTTAGGCTCTGTACTTTTTGTTTATATATGTATGTATACATATATAAACCACAGAAGTAACTTCTGTGGCTCTTGTTAGTTGCACATTCCCTACACACACTTTCATGTCACAGCTGTGTCCCTGTGTCCTGTCCTATCCAGCCAGCCCAGCTGCACTGGGGAGGAACAGGGGGACCTAATGCAACAGCTTGTGTGTGTGGGAGGCCCGGGTGCTCATTCCTGGCTCTCTAGGGCAGTACGACCTTGATTAGGATTGCATGAGTACATAATGTAGGCACTTGTTTAAAACGCTAATGGACCAGGAGGTAGACATAACCACAAACTGCCATTGCCTGTGAACCTCTGCCTGCTCTTCCTGTTGCGAGCTCTCATTCTCTGCTATTGTGCACAAGGTGGTAGATTGTTCCCAGTGAGTTTTGCTCTTAAGTATTCCTGCTCCATTGCCTGCTTATGCTCAGACCAGGGTGTCCCTGCACGGTCACACTTGCCAGTTTCTGTCCTCTTGCCTGCAACAGGTTTTGGTATTTTGTAGAGCAGCCATGGCAATATTCAAATCTGAAGTGTTCCTGTTGCTGTGTGTCTTGAAGGCACTCAGAACCATTTAGCAAATTGTCTCATCAAGGGACAAATGAGCAATTGGTCCAAGAATTGCCACAGAGAACTCCATCTTTCTAGATATTTTTCATATGTATTAATTTCAATACAATTATGGCATCAACACTTAGAGTGCTACTTCATGTTTATATTGTTTCTGATTAGCCCCTGTTACTGAGTCACAGTGCTGGACAGCACTCACTTTGTAAGGAAGAATGTATCAGAATTCAAGTACATATATTCATTGATTTTTCTGTTTGAATAAAATAATTTCTTGTCAATCTGTTTTTCTGAAAACAGAGTTGGTAGCTAATGCAGATACTGCTAGACATTGCCCCATCACAAAACCACCTGTTTTAGATATTTTGCTTGCACTGTAGATCCAAAAGAGTATTTTACTTGCTTAACACATTTCTTAATGTTAATAAAAATGACAAAAAAAAGGCATTAATTATTAAAGATTTGGGAATTATTATAACATTTAAGTTGAATATGTTCTGAATAGTATGAAAGAAAAGTTGTTTGAAGTTAACCAAGAAAGCTACATAATTGTTTGCAATCTTCTTGATTATTATTACTAGTTACCATCACTTCTGGTTGTGGGTTTTTTTTTTTTTTTTTGTGGATACAGTGTAATTTTGAATGCTCTTTTTTATTTTTTATTTTTTGCCTTTGATTGTTCTTGTTTTTTTTTTTTTTTTAATCTGATGTTTTATTTTTCATTTCAGAAGCACCTGCACAGCTAAGCCATGACAGAGATGCCTCAGTAGCTGTTCATCCAATGATGCCAAGCAGAGCTGTTTCCAAAATACAGTTTGACTTTTCTACACTTCCAGCCTTAGTTCCAGGTAACTCAGAAAGCCAATGCTAAGTGTGAAAGAGTTATAAAATAAAGGCATGCAGTGCTTGTCTGATGAAAGGAGTGGTCAACAGGAGCACTTCTGTGAGTTAAAGGGCTGCTGTGGAGCGTAGGCCCTTGAGGTCTGCAGAGGAAGGTGGATCTCTAACCTAAACAGGAGAGGTTTCCTGCAAATATCATGCGGCTTGAGGGAGGATTGATGCTGCTTCACACCCTGTGTTCAGTGCTCCTGGACAAACTGAATCACAGATATGAAATGACATAGGGCAGATTTTTACATTTTTGTGATTTTTTTTTTTTTTAATTCCATATATGTTCAACCTGTTGAGCCTGGTGAAGAGAAAGCTGAGAGGAGACCTGATCAGTGTCTATAAGTACCTCAAAGGAGGCAGTGAGGAGGATGGGGCTGGCCTCTTTTCAGTGGTGGCCACTGAGAGTACTAGACGAAATGGCCAGAAACTGAAGCATCAAAAGTTCCCCAGGAACTTAAGGAAAAATTTCCTGACAGTGAGGGTGACAGAGCCCTGGAACAGGCTGCCCAGAGAGGTTGTGGAGTCTCCTTCTCTGGAGATCTTCAAGACCCGCTTGGGTGCAGCCCTGTGCCACATGCTCTAGGTGTCCCTGCATGTGCAGGGAGGTTGGACTAGATGACCTGTAGAGGTCCCTTCCAATCTCAAGCATTCTATGATATATACTTTTAATAATGGGAGTCTACATATCCTTAAGTTAGTATTTATCCTTTTGACTCTTTAAACAGAGTTTTATGACTATTAAACCAAACTTATTCCTAAGGAAATGAAAATTTACTTTTTTTTTTTTGAAGTATTTAATTATGTGCCATATACTGTATTCTGATTATCTACTTTTACATACTCTGTACAGAAGGGCGAGTTCAGAAGCCATCAGAAATTGAACTTCAGAAGAGAAAGCTGGTGAAAAAATCAGATGTTTCTGAGAACAAAAGTAACATTCTTATTTGTATTTACAAAATTGTTACAAATATATGTTTTCTAACATATTTGCAAAAAAAAATCTAAAACTAGTCATTAAAGTACAGCATTTCAGCTCAGATTTTTACTTACCTGAAAATGCTTTACTTCCTTTCCTCATTCCCCCATGCCATGGCTTTGCTCTAGAGGTTTAGGCAGTCACTGTTTCCGCTGGTTTTATCCTTGGGGCCAGAGTCGGCTCTGTACTGGCAGCAGGGCTGCTGGGCTGGCTGCCTCTCCTGCCAGGCCCCTCTGCCTGGCAAAAGTAACAGGAGCATCTGGAATGAATTAAGATAATGAGGGAGGGAACTGTGAATGAGTGTGAGGAAAGAGGTGGGTTCAAAAGACACTCAGAAGGTACCCTTCACCCCAGGGAGGTGTAGCGCCCAGGCCGGGTAGTATGCACTGCGCTCTGCATAACGGGGTGGAATAGGACCTCTGGATTGTGCAACTTTCACTCTGTAAAATTAAAATATGTAGCAGACTATGTAGCTAATGTAAATGCATTTTAGTGTATTAGAGTATCTTAAATTTGCATCTTATAAAGCTATTATGTTAAATATCACAAAGTCTTAAGTTTTCATGCTGGATCTGATAAATCTGGTTTTTATTTTAGGAGACTCCTCACCTTCCTCTCTTTACCAGGGAGAATGGGTAAGTAAACACAGCATTTTTGAAAATTTATCATCATTCATTCAAACAGTTTCCTGCAGAGCTTTCAAACAAATTAACTGATTGTCATTCCTGACCTGACACACATTGTCGTGGTGTCATTCTGCACATGCTGCTGCTGCTGCTGCTTCACAGTCTTCAAGAGCAACGGGCAGATGTTACCCCACGTATGTCCAGTGTTTACCTGTCAGCACGCTCTCTGTCTTGTCTCACTAACACTGAGCGTTTTACTAAAAACTATTCTGCTTTCAGGGGTATTTTCACTTTGATTTTCACTTTAGAATACTAATTGGGTTCTGGTTTTCAGTATTTTGGCATTGGTCATTTAAATGATCAGAAAATAATGTATATATTTTTTCTTTTAGTTCCACAAGGACCCATGAGGCTGCAAAACTTGCAAATAAGCAATTTTCTCACTCTGTAGTGGCAGTTTTCAGAAATTTGTTTTACAGATGCCATGTACTGCTTATCTTGAGCATGTGTTGCCTTTGGTAGGAATCCTCCTGTCCCTTTAGCCTCTGCAGCAGCCGAGCAGATGCCTCCTGCCTTCCCAGAATGACACCGTTCGGCTGAGCCTCCAGCTCTTACTCGATGGAACCGCTCTCTTTACATTGAATTCCTACCATGGCATTAATTTGCTCTAGCTTTAGATATCTAACCTTTAGATGCTTTTCATCCTAAGTGCTTTTAACATCAGTTAAAAGAAGTACATGCCAGAGATCATAATTCATGCTTAAACTGTTAAAATGTGATTTTCCTCATTTCTCTTCACCTCCCACACCCCTTATTTTCCCCTCAAGTAACTGAAAAGGACAAAGAACAACCAACTCTCAAGCTTAGATATTTCTTAGAAGTGCCTTAGAGTAAATCAACTGAATCCCACTTCATATTACTTACCTTGTACCAAAGTGCACAGCTATCTAAGTAGTAGCTAGGCTCTGAAGACAAAGCTTGCGTGTGTGTGTTCCTTTTGTAGGCACAAAATTATTTTCCATTGCTAATAATCCCTTGCATTGCAAGTGTATTTCTTGTATTGTAATATTTGCTACAAAAAATTTTTGCTGTTAAGATATTTTTCAGTAACCAAACAATAGAAATGTATGGAGGTATAATTAGATATTTTACATATTATTCAATCCTGCAATATACAGCAAATTATATATGTATATATTTTTACTTCCAGAGAGATCTGTATATTTCTGGGAAGAGTTACCCCTTGGCCTCAAAGACTCGAGAAGAAAAGAGGAGGTGAAACATCTCTGCTAAGATTCTCATATTTCTCTTACTATAATCGCTGTGATGGTAAATTTACAGCATTAATAAACGTGCCACTCTGTCACTCTCATATCTGATCTATATTTGGGTATACAAGTGGAGTATGACCATTACAGCTGGACTACTCGGACTGTACTGGTAATTCCTGCAGTGCTGCAAAAGCTCTGGAACTTGGTCCTTTTATGAATATTGATAACATGTTTAGTTTGACACTTTTGATGAGCCTTCAGAGCAGTAACTCCCCTCCCTCCCCTGAGATTAGGGGATGTGTCAGTAGGTTTTTTCAGAGCTGTGCTTGCACTGAAAGGATGCTCTCAAATTGCTGACCCCCTGAAGAGGCAACACAGGCATTACCAGGGAGACTGGAGGTTGCAGTCCCATCATGGAACCTCCCTAGTACTGGTGTAACAGGCACTAGGTGTATGCTTGTTTTTCCAGAAAGATCTAGGCATCGTCAGGACTATGTCATAGCTGAATTTACGAGTGCTAAGAAGACTACTGCAAGATGCACACGCACCTCTCACCATCCCTAGCTATGTTTACATCTCACAGAAGTAAATTTAAATAGTATCTGGTTTGGGGAAATGTCTGTTACTACTGTCTCTGAAGGGTGAAGTGTAACCCCCAGCATCTGCAATAGAAAAGCTGGAGAGACGGGAGAGCCTAGAGTAAATAGGGGCTTGAGAAGGGGGCACAGGGTAGGGTTTGCCTTCCTTTGTTAGAGCAGCCACTCCTGAATTGAAGTAAATCAAAGATTTCTTGGAACCAGGGGCTCAAGTCTGAGCCCAAGTTACTGTTCCTGCTCCTTTAGCCGATCCCTGCGCTTGCTGGAACCAGAACTTCCACAGCAAAGAACTAGAGCCCCTCACCCAGGAAAAGGGTACTAGACCCCTAACAACAAACAAAATCCAAACACCATAAACTTTCTAAGAAAGATGTAATATTTTTCTCTTTTTAATAGGGCAGATGAACTGAAATACCTCCCATGACTTGTGTAGCACAAATGCAGTAAGCGAAAGCCTATAGCTTTAAACTAGCCTTGAATATGAATTAGGGAGCTGGTTATTTTGCATTTAGTTACCAAGATCACTTTTAACTGATTTCTCAAAGCTTCTCTAAAGAGACAAAGGGTTATTAACATGTGTGCTACCTCTTGCCCAAAAAGACTTGGAGATCAGTGTACAAAATAAAGAGATGACATTCACATGTTTTAAGATACTTTTATTTAATAAATAACTTCAGTAATAGCATTGTAAAAAGTGAACATCTGTTAAAATAAAAAGGCACTTAAAACAAGGATATGACTATCAGGCAATTTGAATGGTCAAAGGCAAATATACATGGCACATGTCAAAAAAATGTGACTCATGGCACATGACAAACTATGCAATCTTAGCTACAGGGTAAAGGCAAATTTACAGCTAAGACTGCTAAAAAGAAGGGAGAGAAAAAAAGAAGAAAAAAAGCCTGTGTTGATACAAAAATATTACACAAAGAATTGCAACCACATACGTTAAAAGATTAGAATGGTGCCACAGCACCAGTTTTTAAGCCAAGGAAACATTATAGAAGAAAGACATGGTATGACATAAGGCCCTTATGTGGTTTGAGGATGTCTTGGTAAAGTACTTCATGATACTGCCACCCAGGACTTGAATTTACAAAGAAAAACTAAGCAAGTTGCCAGTCAGCAACATTTTCAGTAATGGCATGGGGTTTTTAAAGCTGTTTTTTTCTTTCTTAAAATTCTTCTCACCACCCTTCATTCAACCATAATCTGGCATTAAGCAAGTTAAGCATGCACTCATCTTTCAGCAATTTACACTGCTCTTTTCCACCTTTCCCAACTTACTCTACACTGAATCACATCTAACAAGTAGAAGACCAGTTATTCATGAGCTCTGTACTAAGTGAGTTTAACTACGCTTGCAAACTCAAGCCCTGATTTCCCTGTAAAGCTTAAAATTTTAATACTAAAGGGCAAGGCAGAGCCCTCATACTGATTGCTTTAACCATTTCCCTCCCAGACATGTCACAGCAGTATCATGTCCTGCAGAAGACCTAGATTCACAGCATAGGAGGAAAAAAATATCAAAAAGGCACCATATGACCTTAGCTGGCTAAGCTGCAGTCTCAAGTTTTCTCTTTTTTTTTGTCAGACCCTGGCACTGATTATTTTTATTTGCAAAAAAAAAAAAAAATTAAAAAATAAAAAATTACATATGATACATTCTCAAAACCTGCACAGGAAAACAAACCTATATGTAATGAATTAGTAAAATCACTGCAGTTTGCCCTAAATCTATCTTACTGTGACTACAAAAATTGCTACGCTGCATACAGTGTTGTGAAGTTACACAAGCAGTGCTCATTTTCCCTCATATTTAGGATTGACCACAGTTGTCACTGCACTCTTGTAAATAGGATTTTCACCCTAGAAAAAGAAAAAATATTTGTTAGATTTATATACACTTAAAGAGATGAAAAAAGCAGAGCATTTATGAAATAGCTTAAATTACTCATTAATGTTTTGCTTTTACACACAGCTTAAACCATGTAATTCCCCTTAACACCTGCAGCCAGGGTGTGCTGGGCTCAAACAGAGAGAACTGGGGCAGGCTCCTGGCAGGGGTTTCCTCGGAGCTCATGAGGCACCGCAGCCACTGGCAGGAACGAGCGCTCCGCTTGAGCTGCAGCCCCGACACCTCCCCCGGAGGAGCAGAACCCACACAGTGTGTTTGACTCCACTAGCACTCAAATAGCCTCCTTCACACTGTAGCAATTCTAAAAGTCAAGCAGACAGGCTTGTAATATTTTAATAAAACATGTTCACAGTATTCATGCTGAATGAATGTTCAGCAGTTGTCATTCTCATGTTGTTCCTGCACAGAGGTGCTGGGTGGTCCTTGCGAATATAAGCACGAATATAAGCCTTCCACTTAACTGTGTTCAGTGTAAAACCAGAGACCCAAGGCTGACCTTGCTGTCATCACCTAGACTAGAGTGTTGCTCTAAAGGGGGCCTTGTTCATAGGTACATGTTTGTACCAACACAAACATCTTGGATTTATTTCCCTTTACATAGTATTTATACCACCTATTTCAAGAAGTTTTATTGACTTCCTCAAAGGATCTAAAATAGCAGTAGCGACTTTATTCAAACCTTACACAATAATGAATTAATGAGCTCCAGGACTCAGTAGCATTTCAGGACACGCAGTTTAAGTGACTGACTTTGCAGCCTGACCCTCTGCCTTTAAGGCTAGATGCATAGCTGATGTCCTGTAAAGTCTCAAAAACCACATCACTATCATTGCCCCTTAAAATGGGCTGCATTGTACCTTAAGGAACTCAGGCGTGGTTCATAATATTTTTTCAATTCTAGGAAACTTGACAGCCCTTTAAGTATAATGCGATCTACAGAAATGATGCTTGTCCGTTTCTCCTGGACAATAAACCCGAAAAGATCAACTGGGAATGCCAGAAGCTGTGTCAAAGAGATTAACAACCTTCTAAGTTTTTAATGAGACATTAAAGCAAGCAAACCTCTTGTCACAGAGGAATGCTATTGTTACTAAAATATATGTTTGCTTTACAGCATGCAAAGTTAGGAAAAACTAATTGCATTTTCGCTGCATGCCCTTATGAATGAAAGTATTATGCACACCTGAACCAAAATACAAATGACAAGCCATGGGCATTTGCAAGATACAAAGATTCAAATATATTAGAAAATGCACTAAACACACACACACACACACACACACCCCTACAGAGAATAAAGAACTACATTCCTGCAATAGCATTTATTTTAACTAGCCTGTGCTTCTCACAGGGCGAGTTTAGCCTAGTGCTGGATAATGACACCCTATAAATGAGGAGTTTTGCTAACAGCTTTTCTCAATGGACTCAGTATTTTAATAGTCACTTAAACTACCTCTGTAGTGTGTTTTAGTCCTATGTCACCAATACAACGCAAGTCATCTGCCAACCTGTAAGTACAGCGTTTGCTTCAGAGACTGAAACCAAGCCCTAGCTTCAGGGCAAGAGTCACAGGACGTCACCCCCCGACTATTACAGGAGAGCCGCTAACCCACTACTAAGCCAAATTATTGGCAGGTCAGACTTGGAGCAGGCAGGCCGTGACAGCCACGAGGTCAGTGGAACGCCTGGACGAGAACCCCGCTGCTGCAGGCGCAGGGCAAGCTGGACCCTGCAGCTCGAGCAGCGGCTACAGGGAAGGGGCAGTGACGGCTTCCTGCCCTGCGCATGGCGCTGGCAGCGCCACGAGGCCCCACACCGCCACACGAGGCCCCGATTAGCCCGTGGTGCCAGCAGCACCACGAGGCCCCGCATTGGAGCATGGTACCGGCAGCGCCACGAGGCCCCGTGTCGATGCCGCGCTCTGTGCCGGTCGCCCTCGCGGCGATGACCAAACCACATGCACGTGGAGCTGTGGGCGGGCACAGGCAGGGCTAGGGGCCTGCAGCGCAACCTCTGCGGGGCTTTCCGCAATGAGGACAGCAGGTGGCCTCCACGCTGCACAGACACTGCCTCCAGCTTGCAGCAAACGGGAGCCCTCTGCCCGCAAGTGCTCCTTACAGGGGACTCTCCGTCCAGCCCCGCACACTCCAGCCTGCTCATCTGCTTCTTGTCAGCCAACAACATGAGAACCATCTCCCCTCTTCACCTTCTGCGCCGCCCCCAACTCAGATTCTCGTGTGATCACTAAAGAGCACGAGATCATACGCAGAAGCTGACCAGCCTTCACACTTCTTTGAAGCTGAGGGGACACTGAGGGAAATGGGCAGAAGGGGTGAAACCTTCCTGGGGAAAGGACCTCATGAGGTGAAACGGCAGCATGGAGGGTGCCGGACCCTGGGAGAGATGTGAGAAAGAAGGAGAGAGCACAGACACCAAGTGAAAAGCAGAAAAAAAGGCAAGAGGGCCCTAACCATACGGGTTATATAAAATGTTAGGATGAAAAAAAAAAAAAAACCAACAAAAACAAACACAAACAAAAAAAATCCCACAACCAACCTTGATTTCTTCTCCAAATAATCAGTGCTCAGAAAAAAAATAGAAAGGAACTGAATGTGGTCAAAGTGGTAAGCAAAATAAATATTTTTACAGTAATTTTTGGAGACACTGGAAAGTGAGGTGACTGTAGAAAGAAAAGGAAGAATATTTCATTAAGCAAGAGCTCAGAGTACTTGATTGACAGAACACAGAATATTTGAGTGTTAATCACAGTGAGGACAGATTATAAGTTTAAATGTTCTTAACTCCTGCTTTCTCCACTCATTTTTCCTTCACAAAATCAAATTTTGAATGCAACACTGAAATAACAGGGAGACAGGAGACAGAATAAATTTAGAGGTATAGATCCTCACCTGCTGCTGCCTCCTGCACAGAGCCCTTTGGAATTTAGGTGGCAGTTTCGCCTTCCTCACTTCCTCAGATCCCACTCCCCTCCCTCCAGTCTGATCTTGTCTCTCGCTGCTCTTCCGACATCTCCTCCCCTGCTCATCCTCCCTGTCCCGCTCCATCCCCATCAGCTGTGAGGCCCAGACAGCAGAGGACACTGGACCCTCCGCCGGCCAGACGAGTCCCTCCGAGATGCCCATATCCACTGGGCTGCAGACTCGCGCCTCCGCACGTGGGGTGTCCCCTTGCACAGAGAGGGCAGTGTTTCCTCAGAAGCACGAGGTGTTCAGCCACAGCTGAGAAGGGACTAGTAAACCAGGGGAAAATACAACTGGAGGGGTCAGGAATATTTTCTCCTCTCATCCTGCGCAGGCCCCACCATGACAAGGACTATGATACTGCCAGATTCACCAGAACTGAGCAGAAAACACACAGGGTAGTTCTGTGCTAGGCTAATATGACAAAGCAGGTGATAAAACTCCATAATGCTGCTCCAAGAGTTTCCAAAGTTATGCGCTAATTAATCAATAGATTTAAAGGCTTGGATATCTGAGAAGCATCTAAAGCAGCTTTGCAAACTTCAGCTTCAAGCACAGTGGCTGCTACCAGGACACAGTCACAGGCAGCCTCCCCCTTCAGTCTGCTTTGAATTAAAGGGCTACTCCTTTTTTTAGTATATAAATATATATATATAGGTATATATATGAGGAAATGGATGTCTCCCTCTCCCTCTCTCTAAATATCAGGTAGTTCATTAAAACAAATGTAGAACAATTTTTAAGACTGTACTTGTGCTATTAGTAAGTAAGCCATCTTGCTGTCAAACCACACAAAAGATTTCCAAGCTGCACTTTGTAAAACGCGGGATCAAGCAGCAGTCAATAAACTAGGTCAGACTCAAAACTGTGATTAACCAACTATGACACACAGCGAGTTTGAAAAGTGACATGCAAAGGGAAAAAAAAGGAAGAAAATGAAAGAAAATACAAACTGAGACTTAGAGACCAGCTTTACGTCCATAGTTTGGATTCTTGAAATTGTTAATAGGGCTCTTGTATATTGGATTTTCTTGCTGAAGTAAAAGAAATGGTCAGTGTCGAATAAGTCAATAGGAAAAAAGTAACATTCTCAACTATGACCCCTCCCCAAAAAATCATGCTATACGTACAGAAAAGTGTTAGTATTTTTCCCCCAGTACAGAATGGAATAATTTAAAATTAAGAGAGTAATTAAAAAAGAAATCTTTTTTATGAAGTGTACATGAGCTTTGATTTCTGTAGAACAGTAGTGAAGGGTTTTGATAACAGATTCCTATAATTTGCCCATGGAAGGAGAAACCCTATAAGCAAGGTAGGCCTACAAGTCATAGGCTTGTTTTTCCTTGGTTAATTTTCTGTTGACAAGGGGCAGAGAAGATGAACACATCCGTACCATCTTGCTAACTTTGTGACCAACTATTGAAATATCCCAAACATATTTAGATGAATATTTACAAGATCTTTCATAAACATGGAATTTTCTTTTTCCTTTTTCACAAGAGTAACTCGTATCTTCTGATGGAAGCTCCGTATTACAGTTTGTGATGCAACTGCAAAGCCGAGCTGCTCTGTCTTCAACAATCCCATTTTTTTCCCGGATTTTTATTTCAACTCAAGTTACTACACACTTTTATAACCAAAGATGCACTTCTCAAAGAGAAGGGTTTTGTTGCTATTGGTAACAAACAGCACATGTTTAAAAACAAAATAATGCTATTTCTGTATTCCAGCCTTTTACCCTATAGAGAAAGGATCTGAAACACTTGAGACAAATGAACAAAACTCTCATTTTTTTCCTTAACTACTGTAATCCCTATATAAGTAAAAGCTTCTCCACTCACCGTGTCCCACTTGGCGTTCATTTTCTCCTTTTCAAATTTAGCAAACTCTCTTCGGTCATGAATGATCATTAGGAGTTTCCAGATCAACAATAGTGCAAGTCCGATGAGAACTATCCCAGCAACTACCCCGGCTACAATGGGAATGATGTCAGGACCACTGGGGCATTCTAGGGAAAGGAGCAAGTGAAACCAGATTTTAGACAAGGTAAAGGCATTACAAATCCAGATGCTTTTAAATCTCTGTTTTGCACTGAAGCCAGCATTTGAAGCATCAGAGATCTGCTTCATGTCGCTTTCACATCATGAACAAAGCTCAAATAATTTTAAGTTCTGGAATCTATGCATCCTGTAACACTTCCCCCCCTATTTTTCATTCTTCTGATGTTTTACCTTACCACCAAAGCAGTTCATGTTCTGACGATAAAGTCTGCACATGGCTACCCCCTTCAGCTATTCATCTAGGTTATTTCTGAGCAAAGCAACTAGCAACTACATTTTCAGCAAGCAACAGCTCCATGTCATGATAGTGCTAAGGGATGAACTAGTCAGACTACAAATGCAGATTAACTGAGCAGTCCACATACCATATTAATAGCTTTACAGAAAAAGGGTGCTTAGTTTTCCACTAGACAGCTGTACTTATTACTTATCTCTACACATTAGCAACCAGCATTTCACTCCCGTGAGCGATTTTATGGTATTTCTCATCTTGGGAATGATCTCTGCTGAATTTAGGGAAGGAAAAAAAACAAGCAAGCATTTTTGGGGGGATAAATGTATCATATACTTTCAAAATAAATGAAGTATATGAGTTTTAAAATAATAATACAAATGAAAAGTAACGTAAGGCGACTGACAGATAAAAGTGATAGTTCTCTAAATTAATTCTTTCATCAATTTGAAATCCTCAATAACTGCAATCCAAGGGAGGACTTTTGTGGAGCCCAATGCAGGAAGGAAGACGGCCCCGCCACAGCAGGAATAGCTTCCTCTTCTGGGGCACAAAATTGTGGTGCCTCCTGGTGCAGGAAGGCTCCGACTGGAGCCACCACGTGCCACACATGAACAAGAATCAGACTCCCAAGTGTTTTAAGCCTGTAACACCCAGCTTGGGCAAAAAAAAAATTATCAAAATTTAGGTAGCTAGGCTTTGTTAAAGAATGCATAAAACAAGCAGAAGTACACCAAATGGAAACATGAAATACTAGAACGTATCTGACTTTTTCATTTTATTTGAAACCAAAACCTGTTTGTGTCAGTTTAATAGGCCTGAAAAAAAAAAGAAAAAAAATCTAAATAATTAAAAAAAGAACCTAAAAGTTTTTATAAAGCCACTCAATTCCATACATTCACAGTCTGTGGTCCAGGTGAGGTGCTACTTCTGCATGCACTTAACTGAATAAACCTGAGCTACTTTGCAGAGCTATCTCCCTGCTAGAGCAGGCAGATTTAACAGCAGTGCTGAAGGGGGCACAGCCAAGTGCCACGTTTGTACCTGGGGTTTCCACCACGTGCACGTTGGCTTCGCCATTGGAGTTGACGGAGTAGGTGAAGTAGAACCAGCAGTCGTCAACGTCCTTCTCTTTGCAGTGAGACAGTGGGTCAGGTTGCCCGGGCTGTGGCAGCTTGTCTCGACTTTCCACCAGTGTCATGTTGAAATACATACACTCCTGGGAACAGGTTTCCTTCTTTTCTCCCTTATCGAAGGCTCTGCACTGAACACAGTCCCTGTGGAAATAAAATTGAGGGCAAGGCTTTTAAATACATGCACAATGGATGCGTAGCATTTAATCTAAAGAAATAAAAATTCTATTGCCATAAAAGTCAGGGAAAAAACAATCAAAAAAACACACACAGCTTTTTACAAGCCGGAATGTTTATGCACCTTAAGATTAACAAAAAGAAAATAAAACAAACCCTCTTACTAAATTCTTTTTCCTTAAGTAACCCTCAGAATTCAAGGATAGACCTAAATCTTTAAAGCAAAGAATATCAGAACTTCCTCAGCATCTCCATGGGAATACAAATATTCTCTCAGGGCAGTGCAGAAACAGAGATGCTTTAAAAAGCTGAGACATTGGTGGTCTCAGAAGAACAAACTGTGTGACAAACCTTATTGTGAGATATCACTGAAGTAGAGCAGACTGAGCAAGATTTTGCAGTAAAAAGGAAAGGGCCTTGTAAGGCAGCTGCACAAAACCCACAGTCACTCCTATTGCTAAGCATGAACTTATTTCAAAACGTCTCCATTCGGAACGGCTTTGCTTTCCATAAGCCTGCCTTTCTAAAGCCAGGCATGCAGCTTTACCCACCTACATCTAGATTTAGTGCTCAACTTTCATAGTAGTCTTTTCTCAGTGTGGTTTTAGAAGGTAAGTTTTGAAGCAAAACAGAAGTTTTAAAAAAATGTGTAGCTGAATCTCAGCCTGGAAAAATCATGCAGTAGAGTGGTATGTACTCTTGTACGTTGATTTCAAGAGGCCAAGAAGATGAGACCACATCCTGTCACAGGCAGACCAATGTCCCCTCCAACTCTGCAAAAATTTGGTTGCTGACAACCATATGAATGCTGAAAGCTGCCTGAATGAAGCTGAATGAATAAAACTTATTTCACATAAAGTATACATTTCTATGTGTAACATAAAAAATGGGCAGAGGGAAGAATTAAGAAGTAAACCTGGAACTACCTAGAACTTACCAAAATTCTGTAGCAGCAATATTTAATTTGTAATTCTTAAGTTGCACCCAATCATTTCTATTGTCCTAAGGTATGATATAATATCTCTACATTTCAGAGCAGAATAAAGCAGTGTATCAAGACCCTCATTTTCAAAATTGTGTATATGAAAGCACACAAGTCCCAGGATAAAGCATTTGGGAAGCTATGGACCTGACGTCCTGGGTACTTACTTGTGCTCTGCACACACACCGAGGCAAGTCTGACACATTTCGCAGGTGGGGCCCTGGAATTTGGGATCTGTGCAGTTACAGGTTCCACACTCGCAGGTCCCTCTTCCATTGCAGATCTGCCCGTTAGATGCCATACACGGAAGGGTATCCAGGGAGCAGTCGCAGGCGCTGCCCGTGAAGTTGGGGAAACACTCGCACACTCTGCATTTGCAGATACCATTCCCTGTGAATTAAAAAAAGTATTTCAGTGAAATTAAGTCTGATTTTAGACGTGCCACTGGTGGCATAAGAAACAGCCATTAACTGTTTTAGGATAGGCAAAAAAAAAAAAAAAAAAAAAAAAAAAAAAACAATCAAGATAGGGAAAGCTGATCAATAACAGTATAATGCAATGGCCATTCCCTGGGAGTGGAAAGCATCAAAGCACAGCTTCAGTTCACAACTTTATATTCATCTAGGGGCCCTGATTGCTAAGGTATTGCTTTGTACATACATAAGCTTATAAAACAAAATCCAAAGAGGTTAACTTTACCACGCAGCAAAATTAAGCTCCTTTGTCTCCCTAGAACACAACAACTCATTCTGCTGCTGTAACTACTCCAAACTCATTCACCTCACTCAACTTTATGTTATTACAGTAAATAATAAGAAACAGGAGTTCATTTATGTCATATCTTGGAGCTGTGATACAAGGAAGAAATTTGAATTACTATATTCTCATGACCACGAACAAGTGTTCTACTAATAGGCAGATGTTTTTAATTACTATAAAACAGGGCAGATTCTCATTTTTCTGTTATCGGGCAGCTATATAGTTGTAAGCTACGTATCACTACCGTGAAGGGGAGAGTGACAGGCTTGTAAAGTGTTGGTCAGGTTTCCTGCTGAAAACTGAAGTCACTTCTCACCTCCACAAATCAAACCATTTGATCGATCACAGTTGAAGTTGTCGCATTCACAATATTTGCCAGAATACACTTCATTGGTGTTCTCTCTCTTCTTGCACACACACTGGCCACAAATGCACTCTCCGTTGTTGCTGCAGATTTCTGTGCTGTTCTCCCTCCTGCAGTAAGCATCCATATCCTCGCTGTTTACCTCATCTGTGCTACATTCGCAGAGTCTTCCAATACGCCCTTCATTACATCTGCAAGGCAAAAACAAGACCAAAGATGCAAATACAGTTAAAGTTTAAATAGATAAATAAAAGGACTGCAAAAATAGCGCAGGTAACAGGAGCAACAGTGACTATTTTCACAAGGAACTTTGATTTTAAAGGAGATTCCCAGCTTATAACCTACCTAGCAGTTCTTGGAGCTGCTGGAGACAACGAGACTAAGTTGTCCATACGATGATTACTTATCCCAGATGAGAAGCTAAGCGCTACCATCTCTAACTAAAATTGCCACATAATTACAATTAGTCCCTCTCTAATGTGACTAAACAATAATTACCTCTAAGTGACAGCGAATGTTCACTCTAACTGCTGTCATCTCTCAATGAGAAACAATCCCTATGAGCAGCAATTAGGCATGGGAGAAGATAATGTTCAGAGCTACTGAACACTAGCAAACTCAGCTGTCATCTTTAGGACTCCGCATGTCTCATTACCAAGGCTAAAACATTAATAAAGAAACAGAGGTTTTGGGCATCATCAGGAACAACTGACCAAAGTTGTTGCCAGGTGTCAATCAGAACTATCGTTCCCCTCAGGACACTGCTATTGTTCCAAAAGCTGTTCTAAGCTTATATGGACAAGCCTTATATGTCCTGTGTGAAACCACAGGGACATCAGGAACAGCGAGATAATTCTTTCTATGGGCAAAAATAAGAGATCTGCTTTCCTTACTGCAAGGTAGCATGAGAATACGACTGCAAAATGAAGAAATTTAACAGTATTTATGGCCTGAAGTGGCTTAGTTGTCAACCTACTGAATACTAAGCAGGTAGGAAACTCAAGTCCTTCTAATATTCAATTACTTTCTGCCATCAGTTTCTCCAGACAAATGTTAAGCCAGTCTTAGAAACCCTGCAAGTTTCCAGTCATTATCTTTTGCTCCGCCTTTAATAAGCTGTCCCATATTAAAGCATGAGGAGCAAAATTTATGCATTTTATTTCAGTTGCAATTCACTGAGCAGGGACCAATACTGCTCTCTAAAGATCTGGATTTAGTTTTCTTAGAAAAGTACTATTGCATTCTGCTCTTACCATTCTCATCTCAAGGGTTTCTAGGAAGAAACAGTTATGGCTTTTGCTATAGGTTTTTTGAAAAGTAAACTCTACTGAAATTCTAATATTTTGCTTTACTTTCTCTGGGTTACTTCCAGAAACACAGTATCATTTTCTACAATTTTCAAATACGGAACAAGGACTATATTTTTAATCTGTGCCTGTGACAGGCAGCAATGAGAATAATTTTAATTCCTTGTTGGATTGCAATGTGCCCTTTAAATGTTACAAATAAAAGAGGGTGAAAAGACTCGGAAAGTCATTCAAATTAAAAGGTTTTTCTTTTAAAACCGTTGACTCCTCACAGTCATGAAACAATTGGCTAGAACCTAAGCTCCTATCAAAAACTAGGAAGCCTTCAAGGTCTCCGAGATCAGCAGACTTCATACTTGAAGGACACAAGTAGATCAGTATTAACATTTGCAAAAATACTGCAAGTTACACCAGTTCCAATATAGGTATTCCTTACAGAACTAAGACCCGGGGGAGGGGAGGGAAACACTACTATAGTATAACTAGAGCTGCAACACTAATTCTTGTATTTTCACTCATAAGCGTTAAAACAAACTAACTAAGGAAACGAAGGTCATATTTCCCCCTTGCAAAATAAACAATATGGCTATTTACTTACCTGCATGCACCGCATTCAAACGTCCCGTTTCCTTCATGGCAGGCCGGACTGTTGGCTTCTCCTTCACTCTGACACTGACATTCACAGACGAACTGCAGATTAATTTCCACTTCTTCAGTGAAACCCAGTGGTTTGATTTTAATTGTTTCATTTTGTCCATTCGTTGGACATTCATTAGCTGTTACGCTAATCTCAAATTTAACCTGCAAACAAAATTAATTGAGTACCACAGTAACACTATTAAGAAGTGTTGTCTAACTTCTATAAATTATCTGAGGAAGCCCATATACTCTCAGTTACCTCATCTCCAATTGAAATGTTAGAACATTTTCTTCCATCTTCTTGTGTGTCGTTCACACCATTCTTGCAGTAAGATTTATAACTGATTGTCACTCCTTTTGGTAGCTTATTGTTTTCCAGGATAACCTCTGAAGAAAGGGACTAAAACAAAAGTTAGATATTAGTTAACTTACAGTGGAGTTCTAAGAAAGATATTTTAAGACTAAGCACTGTCTAGGCACCAATCCCAAGCCTATCCTGGAATTCAGGCCACCAGTTGTGCTACAAGCAGACGTGAGGCCACATTTGTCTTGGAATTAGGGTGCATGCTCGGAAGCATCTGCTGCTTCCTCGCTGGTGCCTCCAGCGCCGGCCTGCAGGGCTGCCTGGGCCGAGGGCGCCCCCATCCCTCCCTGCTGCTGCTGCCACCGCTCGGCAGGCAGGGCAGGACACGCAGGAGCTGCCTGAGGAGAAGCCTCTGGAAATTGCTCCGCATCCTGCCTGCACCCACTCACTCTAAGGTGGGAAACACAAGTGAGCTCTGGCTCTGAGCTCGACACAGCTCCAGCACGCAGAGAGACAAGAGCTTCTTGGGCTTTATACAGTCACTGCATCACGGTGGCCCCGTCTTGCACCCAAGCCCAGCTGAGCAGCAGGGCACTGGTTCCACGATCTAGTCTCTCGTCTTGCTAAGGAGAGGGGCTGCTCCCTGACTCAACACAGATCTGCAGAGAGATATGGGGCCACATCCAAGAGCCTCTCGGGTTGATGGAGATGTTTGCACAAGACTTTGCAAAATGACTCTTTCCTTTTATGTGTGAAAGGAAGGCAACTGAAAGTACTGAAGAAACAGTGTTTTTGTTTTAAAGTAAGTAACATTTCCTGGTAATGCTGGTAACATTCCCCTTGGTAACTGTGGCCTAATTAGCTTTGAAAGTCCATCTTTTCATTCATCTAACCTGTTATTGACTTCGCATCATTTTGAATTTCTAATGTAGCTTTACTGCAATGTCAATATATTTATAATATAGCATACTAACTTCCTATTTTGTAGAAAATGTAAAATCTACCTTGGAGTATTTGCCTGAAAACACACAGTGATTTACAAGCAAGAAAAATAAATACTAAATGAATGAGATCTGAACTTACATTGTAGGCATCTATGATCAGTTGAATCACATTGCTAGAGTTTGAAGACAATGTTCCCACTGCTGATTTTGGTATTAGGTTTTTCAGTTCCTTTCAATATTTACAAAAAGAAAAGGAAAATTACAATTTTTCTACAAAAGAAGCTATATACACTGAACTATAAATACATATACATGGCAATGTAATGCTATATATAGTGGAGACAGGATTAGCTTCTTTAAAAAGAAGGCTAAAATGTTGCCAGTGGCCTTCGTGATTTTTAAATTCATACAAGGCATTACTAGAAAAAAGGGCAAATACCCAAACTTTCCCACCCCATCTGCATTTTCATTTTATGTTTGGTAATTAAGGCAGGCATTCATATTATGGTAAAACATACACTAAACTTTCTCTCACACAAGTTAAGCACATATACTCCAAGGTCTCACGTAAAAGCACAGTGCTTCTAGTGTAAGAGAAAGAGGCAGGAAAAACAACCAACCAACCCCCATCATCACTTTGCAGTTTCAATATAGCTAGAACAGTAAAATATCTTGTTAGGATAAAAGAAGGAAAAAATAACCACCTCTTCTACTCACTCATTTCCTATTTCACAATCACGTCTAGCAGTCTTGCCCGATTTTAAATATCAGAAGTATAAATAGAAGACAAAGGACAAAACATCTTCTTTCATAACAACTTCTCCTGATTCTGTGTCTACTCTCCCCTTGGCTATTTTATTTTGCTCATGGAAAAGTAGCCTTGTGAAACCACTTTTCAAAGTTATTCCTACCTGTACAGACCTGCAGAGAACCCAGGGAGAACAAGATCACCTTCTGCCTAGAAAGCACGTGCACACTAAAGCTCAGTTTGGGCAGAAGTTTTTTGGGGGATGAGAGGGTTGCAGGGAGTACAGAGAACAGAAAGATGTGTTATATAGCTTTACCTTGTAAACTGCCTGAAACTCTTCAGTAACAGCAAAAATGGTCTGAATATTGTTCTCACTAAGCTTCTGTACCAGGTGAGCAATAGAGGGATAATCCTATTAAAAAAAAAAAACAATTCAAATTTGCAACACATCAGAAAAACACCAGAAATATTTTGACATTATAAATACAAAACATCCATAAAATCATATATGGCATAAGCTACTAGTTAGAAGTCTTAAGTTAGAAAATTAAACAAAACCACCTCTACAAACAAATATGCACTGAAAATAGGAAGACATAGATAGATAGATATCTGTATGTATATTTTTTCTTTTTATAGGAGAAACTAGAATTCTCATGTCATTTATAGTTTCCAGGTAAAATTCGTAGCCTCAGTGTTCTCAGAAAATAACATTTAACAGTTTTCCCTAAAACTTATCTCAATCAAAATTGTTATCTTTTGCACTGTTTATCATAAAGAAAAGCTGAATTCTTTTTAATTGAACAATATTGTCAATGTTAGGAATATGTGAACACAAGCTTTGCAAAGCTTATTGTATTTACATATATTCTACTGAATGCATTTTCTTAAACCTATCTACTTATCAATGAAGCAGAAAGGCAATGTTGTTAAGTACACTTTATCAAAAAGTTTGCATCATAAAATTTCAAGTAGTCTTCAAAGATCTGTCTGGAAGAGTTCTCTAACTGAGTGATCTTCAATACCCTGAAATACTGAGAACTTTCAGAGGGCTTCAAGAAATGAAAGTGGGATGATCCTCAATTATTTGACAACTATTTGTTTAAAAAGCAAATAGCTGGGAAATAGAAATAAGCTGTGACTAATCAAGCTAATGACAGTAACTATGGTTTCATGCTTTCCTATTTTTCATTTAGTTGCATGGTTGAACTTAGGAATGTACAATTAAAAATGAATACAGAATTGATAAAAAACAACAGTACATACTCTTCTTAACAGAACTCATGCCAAAATCATTTGAAATGTCTAAAAAACTTCAAAAATAGTCCTGAAAGGAGACTAATTAAAGCTGGTGTAAACACTTACATAATAGTGGCTCATTGTGTACATATTGTTTTCCAGATGACATTTCCCATCATTTGGTAAAACAATTCCACCTAGTTTCCCATCTCCCGCAAAGTGAAATCCAGCATCCGTGGAAAACACTAACAGTCTTGTAACATTTCTCCATCCAATTTGTTCCTTAGGATACAAACACACATATTCTCAGTGCTTTTCACCAACTTGAAGGAGACCAACAGATAAACACATGAAAAGGACACTTAGAAGAGACAATACTGCAAAAACATCACCCTTCAAATTATATAATTTCCTCAAACTTTAAAAGCACTTGCATTTAATTACATGCCTGTTCTAAAGCATTTGTTGGAGGATTTTCATCTAGGCAAGAAATGGTCTTTCTGAGATTTACTTTGGTCTCTTTGGTTCTCTTTACAGTATCTGGGGGGTAACAGGATATTGACTGACATTGACTATGGAGAATGTCTGAACTAAGTCAATGTCATTGACTCGCAGCTAATTTCCCCAAGCCCACTTCTGTCACTACCACACAGCTCAATTATTCAGAGCAACATTAGCAAGTGCAGAACTGCAGCAACCCTTAGATGGAAAACGACAGTTTGTCCGGCATTGGGCTCGGAGGAACCAAGAAGCTTCTCCTGTTTGGGGCAGCTTCACTCGCCCCGTGCAGAATTTGACAGATTTTTCACTGTCTCACTAGTATTATGGCCTATAAATGCTGGGTCTAACTCTGTAAGCTCTTTTTTTCCTGTTTCAGGAACCGCCAGGATTGATGCTCTGATTAATATAAGGGTAGGAGGCAATATAAAAATCTGACATAAAAATCAGGTACCCCTTTACACACATTTTTTCCCTCAGAAGGCTTGATTAGCATTGCACTTCTAAATGAAGACTGTAGATTATTCTTCAGAAAACCTGATTCCAATGACCACCAAAATAATAACGTGGTAGCAAAGTAATAAATTGGTATTTTTAGAGGAGCCTATGTCATACAGGTGTATGAAAGGGTCTACTGGACTACAGACAAAACAATGTCACTAATTTAGATCAGATCTCCTAAAATTACAAAAAAAAAAAAGATTTTCATCTACTTATATCTGAGAAATGTAGTAGAAATCACAATTCAAATCTATTCTAGCCATTTTAAGTAGTCAAACAAGAGCTATAAAAATATATTAAGTTTAGGCAGCTCTTCTCAAATGATTTCTAACTACTTCAAATTCTAGACACACTTGAACAGAATTTGTTTTTTTGTTTGTTTTTTACAGCATTCTTGAAAAATACTGCATCCATCTGCTGTGAACTTGCCCTATAATCAGCATTTTACATTTCCCGATTATATATTCATATTTTACTCATATATTTTTACTTATGAAAGACAAATTCATGCATTTATGCAATCTGCCTAGTCTACCTAAGTTTGCCCCCAAAAGACAGTAAGGCTGTTGTTTTAAAACAACTTTATTTAATAGCAAGTAAAGAAAAACTAGTACACACTTACTCCACAAACTGCAACTTGCATTATTGCATCAAATCCACCTTCAGGAGAATCCAAATTGCCAGAAATGTGTTGTTTACCTACAAGCTCATTGAATTTATTTCCTTCACTGGTAAGGCTCAGTACATTTTTATAGCTAAATGGACTTGTACAGTTCTGATCACCTGTACAAGGATTTCTGAGTTTGGCTGGTGTTGTACTTATATAGGGCATCACAGTTTTCTCCACAAAAGAGCCAAAGCCTAAGAGAGAACAATAAAAAAAATTGCAAGTTAAAGAATGGAATTTTTATTTATATCATGATATAATAGAGTACAATTTCTCTATAGCTGAACTGACTTCAGAAATAGTCTTCATACTTCTTTACATTCCACTTTCTCCATCATCATCATCAGGTATTGTTATATTCCTCAAAGGAATCAATTTATCAGAATACCTTCCATAACAGTGCCGTATAAGAAAAAAAAAAGTTCTTCATAGGTAATCACGTGAAAAACATCAGGAAATAAATTTCATTTGTTTGGAATACATGTATCTTTCTTACCAATTCGAAAGTCTGAAGTTATTTTTTCCATTTCAAACATCAGAGCAGTTCCGAGACTTTTCACATTCTCTAAATCATCTTTCATGGAATAAGAGAGGTCCATAAGATAATAGAGATCTATAGGGTAATCTTCAGCTCTCTTAAATTTTAATGAAAATGTTTGAGGTTCCCCTGTTTCAGAGATTAAACAGAAGCCATTAAACATTCCAGAATAACTGCACCGTTAAGAAAATAATTAGCAGTATCTCAAAGACTTTCCATAAAGATACAAGATCTAAACTAACACTGAGCAATTTTTTCCTCATACTAACTGAAAATATTAAAGTATGATGAAAAACATTAAGAAGCTATTATGTATTTCCCAAGTCCAACTGCACAATTTCAAGATATATGATTTCCCCACAAAAAATTCTCAACTATTGAACTTAAGCCTTCTAGTTCTCCCAATCTGAAAACTTGGCGTATGAACCTTCCAGAAAGGTTCCTGTAATCACAGCACAAGTTTTTCAACATCTACTTGCAACAAAGATGACTCCAGAAATTCTTAGGGGTTAGTGATCCACCTGGATAGGATATTTCAACTTCCTTTGCATCAAACACGGGGTGAGAGCATAAAGCAGTGAGATGAGCTAGTTTTTATCTGCAAGACTGAACCCTGAGCTTGGTAACAGAAATCTGTAGTCTCATCCACTGAAATCCTACACTGAAAAACACTGCAGAAGAATTACTTATACATAAAAAAGTACTCTTTTGCCTATTTTGTGTGAAATAAGTAATAGATTTATAAGGTTTGCTTCCTCCCCTTCCTTCCTTCCGGGTACTTAATAGTGTTGCTTAAGTCTGATTAATATTTAGCAGGTATTTCCTTATTATTCCACAGAATAACAAAACAGCAATCAGGGGAAAAAACATGGATCCAGCTATGTGGTAGCAGCCCATCTTCTACAATGAAAAAAAAAAAAAAAGGCTGAAACTTTGTATTTACTGAGCTGTGTGTCCTTGCATGGAAAACACTAACACATACACACTGCCCTAACACATTCACAGCCTGAACTACTCAAGGGTTCAGAGACCTTGTGACCAAGCGATGTGCTTATAAACAGAGAAATGATCTTTTGGGAAATCATGCTTTAGTTGCTCAAATCCCTCCATGTTCTGCTAAATAAACCTCTGCCTTGACATAAGGACAATAATCTGATCTCTGGAAGCTGAAACATTCCCACTAGAATAAAACTGGGATAACACCAAAATCCCAAAATAACTTCATTCCTTTCCTTCCCTCTTCCATTGTGCTAAGTTGCTTCAGATCATCTTGCGTTTATTAAAGCAGCCACCACCAAGCAGCTGCCTCCCAGCGAAGGCTCTCTGACCAGTACCACAAGGTGGCTGTTCTGATGCTGTCCCTAGGAACTCTACTCAAGAACAAAGTCTCCCTCCTGCTCAAGTAACAGAGGACCTAAACACCAGAGTTTAAGAAACAAAAACATATCCCCATCCCCAAAGCAAAAACACCACACAAAGTGGAAATGGACTCCTCCTACACAGGCTTTGCAGCCTCCTGCCTTGTCCCTGCTTGGGATACTTCTGCCCTGAACTGAAAAAACACGAGAACCACAATCAGTGTCTATCCCAGGCTTTGTAATTAAGGCGGCTGTTAAGATTCTACTTGAAATCACCTGAACAAATAAAACAAGCCAAACATGAAATGCAGATGTGACAAAAACGAACAAACAAACAAACAAAAAAATCATATGATGACTAGAATGAAACCTTCCTTACCAACTCTTAGCTTCAGTACTAATTTTTGAGGCTGGATCTGTGTAATGGCTTCTGGTTTCAGCTTCTCTGCGGCACCTATTTTACGATTTGTTACCTCTCTATCTTCAAGCACCTGTTTACTACCTCTGGGATTTTCTATATCTTCTATAGGGCAGCCTTTACTCTTTAGTGCTGCCAAGTCATCACATCGGGCAGACGTTGGCTCTCCTTCTTGCAAAAAGTCCTAGAAAACACGGGTGAGAATATCAAGTTCACGGCTATTTGCAATTTGTTACCCCTACACACTGTAACACTTTCTACCCCATGCACTCCTGAAATATGTTGAATTTTATTAAATGAATCAGTAACTACTAGTCCAACATTTTGCATTTACTTATGCTGATCTGTGTACAAGATGTAAGAGGAATGAAAAAAATTTGCCCAATGTCATCTCTGACAGAAGCAGGACATCCTTTTAAATCAGCTATTCTAGAAGTGCCAGCAGATGCAAAAAGCTCATTATCTTCAAGCAGTCATCAATAGTGTAACTCTATCTGTTCAGCCTGTTTTGCAACTACCCTTCCTCTAAGCTTCTTTCTTAATTCTGTTTTGGGAAGGCTTTAATTAAAGATTACATAAGAGTACATGTGTAGGACACAAAAAAATGGCAGTATGCTGACAGAACAGGGAAAAGACGGACAACAACTCTTATTTTGAGAAAATTCATAACAAAAGCAAAATTCACACACAAAAAATAAATTTAAAAAGAAAAGATTACTTTGCCCTGAACACAAACTACCATTACATCAAACCCACAAAAAACCTTTAACCTCAATATATAAATCAAGATAAGAGAAACAAAGTCTGAAGAAACATTTTTCCATTAAATATTTGCTTATAAATACATTCTAAAGATTCTCTCTATTTCTAAAGAAATATACTAGATATCAGCCATTCTCTTTGTGTTTCAGACTAAAACAACCGCCCACCTCCACAAGCTGACCTATCACAGCCCAGTCTACCATCAAGAGAATACTAAAATTTGAACGTCTTTTCATTTTAAAACACAAACCCGCAATCTCTTCCTCCACCCCACCTATGTCTGTCTAAAATTACTCCTACTCTTATGTCACTAAAGAATATAATTAAATGTACCCAGACAGACTCCATGCTGGAATGATTTTAAATAACTATGAGACAACCTTTAGGGTCCACATGGACTTCGTATTTAGCAACAGAAAAGGAAACACATGATGAATGACAGATCTACTAAAATCAGGTCTTCATTAACACTATCATATCCAAACATTAGTGTACACATATACTGAAAAGCTACGGGAAGCTATTACTGGTGTATAAAGACATCTCCATGCGTATAGAGTATTTGTTTAAATTTGAAATTATATAAAAAGACTTTTGCAGTAATACTTACATTTTTTTTGCACCAACCACAGTTTGGTCCTGCTTGTATACATTCACCACATGATTTTGCATTGGCTTTTATGCAGTCACTTCCACCTACCAAGGAACACAGATCAGTCACTTCATTTTTAAAGAGGGTGCTAGTAACAGTGTAATTTTAGTTTGTTTTATTCTGGACTCATAAATCAAGTTCTAACTACAAACAAGTTATTAATAGAAATATACTGCTACTAGCACTTGTCTAATATTTAGCTGCAGAAATAGCTACTAAATATACATCATTTTAAAGCAACGTTCAAGTAACTCAAGGTAATAAGCTCATTTACCTTGCTGTGCAAATCCACTCCATATTAAGCAATACAGGAATCCAGCCCAGGCAAACAGTTTCAAATTAGTCTGAAAAATAAAAGCAGAAAATCAAATTGTATGATTTACTGTAAACAATAAATAAAAAAAAAATGAAAGTACAGAAGTGATTATTTTTCAGAGGAGACGACGAATAAGGTATAGATACAACATGTTGATGATAGTCTTATTCTTGCTCTTTGGACAGATGTGTGTTTTCTCAAACATAACCATATGTTTAGACTAAATTTTATATTTAGAGTGCATCACACAGACTATGTTCTTTTTAAGCTCTTTTAAAATACTCGTAGGATCATGCCATAATGAACTTTAAAATATTGTTCAATCACGGAAAAAAAGAATAGTAAAAGGAACAATCCATTAATATCCTGTCCAAAAGTATGTATGCTCTGAGTTTTATCAGAAACTTCAAAAATAAAATATATCATAGATCTTTAAGTCAGAAAAAAGGATATTCTCTAAAGTCTCCATTTTTTTCCTAAGAATCTGCAAAGGAAGAACCAGAACCTACTTTTGGGTCTTGTACTCCAACCTAGAAGCTGCTCCCTTTCCCCAAAAACCAAAGGCCATTGTCATGAAGTTGGCCAATTTTATTCTTCTTTAAACAAAGAACTAAAGAGTAATATCTTCCTTATAAAAACAATTCCATCTTTTTCAAATGTAATAGATCTAAATGAAAAAAAAAAAAAAATACGTGCAAACTATATAATCAGTATGTTGTATGGACACAAGATATATGAATGTTTATAAACCATAATATAGGGTTACTGAGTTGTGATTTTCCCTATTTATTGCTGGAACTTTGCCAAGTACTGCACTGTTGGGATTATGGTCTAAGACTGGATTTCAAAAGGACCACTCAGTCTTCATTTAGTTTTTTCTTCATCTTTAAGAGTAGGTAGCTGCTTTGAAACTTTGGGGCTATTTTCAGTTCCACATCTCTGACTCATTGTAAGCACCCTGAGACCTTGGTCTCAGGTCACCACTCTCCTTGGTAGCCCTACACTGTTACTCAAAATTAAAGCTTTACCCAGTATCCTGAAAATACCAAAAATAAAACATGTCAGACAAATACTTTGTTATTTAGCCAAAGAAAAGTAAATTTGGTAGTAGAATCTTTTCCTGTGTAATAAGTGATTATTAATGACATATTATATCTCATTTAAAACGACCCTGTCATCTTCTAAAACTGTCACTCATACAGACCAACAGCAAAGACAGCAAAGCTTATGTTAGTGCTGCAATAAGATTTGTTTTTCCTACATTCATTTAGAGTCCTTCAGAATTGTTATTTTCCACACCCAGACCTAACACAGAGGCTCTAAAACCAGCCTCAACACTTTGCTAACGAGCTTTATCTAACAATAACATCGGATGTTTCGCATTTTTCTGTCAAATCATTTCAGACTGCTTGTGTTGCTAGTGGAGGAAAAAAAAAGAAATAAAATTGTACTGTAAATGATTCTTATCTATAACTCCCGCACGCACCAAACTGACTTGGCCTTCTGCCCGTGCCTGGGGACCTGAGCGCTCCTCACCTCCCCAAACGGAGCATATTCTGCTACTTTACAGAAGTTAAGCACAGCCCACAAAGGGGTCTTCTTTTCGGTATGAAACAAATTAAGCTGCTGGCGCTGGTTTAGGACGGTCTCTTCTGCTAGCCAAAACGAGAAAAATCATAAACAGTTCACCTTTTTAGGGCAGACGAGCAGCGGATGCACAGCAAGCTCACGCAGGCTATATAAATAAGTCAGCAAAGATGTGACACAGTGCTAAAACTATGACTAAGGCAACTTGGAAGAGAAACGTTCCTGTGGAAATGCACCCGCACGACGAGCACAGCTCTGGGCACGGGCTCCCCGTAGAGCTAACAACCAAAATGTCCGCTTCCATATATGGCGACGCGGCGCGGCGCGGCCTGGCGCGCGGGCCTCTCCCCGAGCGCCGAGCCGGCCGCCAGGCCACGCCGCTTCACTTCCTCCACCGCGCCTCCCTAATAGCTTTTCCATCTGCTGAGGTTTCAAAAAAAAACTTGCTAAAAATTCACTAATTTGGGTGGAAAAATGACAGTTTTTCAACACAAGGAACATGAGGTGGGCTCGGGCGCACAAGGCCCTGGCCAACTCCTACAAGCAAACAGGCTGTTACGACCCCAGATCCCTTTCCCCGGGTCACCTGTCAGTGTTTTGGGTTGCCCCGTTGCAGTTTTTTTATATTGAGGGGAAAGCACAAAGCAAAACAAAAAAATGTGCTACATTTGACAGCCAAAGGAGTCCTTGGGAAGCCACTGAGGAGGGGAAGCTGAATCCTCTGTCCGTGCCCAGGCACGGAACAGGGAAGAGAAAACAACCGGTTGTTGCAGGCAATCAAGGAAACCTTTGTGAAACGGCACTCTCTGCCTCCCCTTTTTAATTAAAACAAAGCAGAAATCTTGAAAAATATTGTGATTATTTTTCTGCTAGAAGCACCTTACAAAAGGTAAGTCTGCTCTGGAACTGAAAAAATCTTTATTCGACAACTAAATCACTTAAAAAAAAAGTGGCGTGCTTCAGGGGGAAAAAAGGCACATTTTACATGTTTGTTAACAATAATCTTTGTTAAATATTTTATGAAGACAAATATGGACATAACCTTGAACATTTGGACTTACAGCTTTCCAAGTTATTTTTTTCCCTGCTACTACGAACTGTAAAACTGAAAGGACTTTTTTTTAATTATAAAAAACGGCCCTGATAGAAGCTTCTAATTTGAAGCAAGAGATTCCACAGCTGGCAGCAAGCTAAAGAGGGAGCAAGTCTCCTCTCTCATGAGACTAATTTGGAATTTGCAAATCCAGGATCAGCACCTACGTAGTGTGCTAATCATCAGACTTAGAAACTCAATTGTGCACTAGAAACGTTGTTTAGAAACTAAAGTGCGCAAAGCTGCACTGAACAGGGCGCAGAGACCAGCTCGGCTGTAAGGGCTGACCATTCCCTACCTGCCGCTCCGCAGGGAGCCCGTATCCTGCCTGCAAAGACAACAGCTCGCACCTGGCGGGGCAGGAAGCTGCAGAGGATGTCAGGCGGCTGCAGAAATAGCATTTTTCCACTCGGTCAAGCCACTGCTCATCCGAGCTGGCACCTCGGCATCAGTCGAGCCCGCGCGAAGCAGAGGAAGGAGCGCAAGGGTCTGCTCTGCCCTGTCCCTGCTGCGGAGCTCCAGGCACTGACACACTTCAGAACACAGGGGAAACATTTAGAGGGCAGATACAGAGGGAAAGTTGAACTGCTGAGCAGGAGCCACATTTTGAGACAATAACCAGACAGGCTGCTTATTCATATCCCCCCAGAGCACGCTGATTAAATGTATATGCCTAGAAATGAATAAGCAACACGCTTCACGATGAGTGTCGGTGCTCCCTGCAAAGTGAGCTCCTTACGCCAGCCGTGCTTTCAGGGGGCACAGCCAGGTTCAGAAACGCTGCCTAGAGCCTATCCCAGCATCCAGACCACGGCTACACAGCCACCCGAGTCCAGCATCAGGCGAGGAAGCCACCAAGGAGCCAGAGTGGGAAACTGCCTAGAAAAATAACCCTACAAACAAAATGTTTAGTTTCATCCACCTGGATCCAGCAAGGGAGGTGGTAGCAAAATCAGCAGATGAGAGCAGAGACCTGGGGAAAGGCGCAGGACACTACAGGGCTGCAGCGGTCACCGTCAACCCCTCCTCTGCTCCTCACGGCTGTAACGTGGCAGGAAGAGAAAGGTTTCTAAACTCAGCAGTATTAAACTCTCTGGAGAGGCCTATTTGAGGATTTGAAAGATCCCCTGCTAAAAGCGGTCTGTTTTTTCTCACTCACTCCTGAAGAAACTTCCTTTAGGTAACTTGCTTTAACCAGAGACCTCAACTTTTCTGGATGAATTTTAGGCATTGGCAAGAAGAAATAAAGTGTTTCAGATCAAGAAGTTACTTTTGGTTAAAAATTTATATTGATGATGTAGATTTCTCAATGTTTCTTAAATAAATAATTCTTCATTTGAGACCTCAGCAGCTGATTTACGTGATCAATACAAATGTTACTGAGATATTAAACAAAAGATCAATATAAACATGACTAAGATACTGAACCCTTGTTGGGAGTTACATGGCTTACAGAATAAACTCTGAGACCGCAAGGCTAAGGGTGTATTTTCTTGACAGAAGTGGAAATTTGGGGTGAGCACTAACAGTTGCAAAACTGGAAAACCTTAAGGAAAGAACCAAAACTTTTAAGTCACCTTGCAGAACTATTTGCTTCCCCGAATACAGCATTAACTATTTGCACAGTACCATTAGTGACCCCCTTTGCAGACCCTGACCTCATGTGATCAGAAATTATTAGCTAATGGAGTAGCCGGGCAATGAATTAAAAGGGAGCCCTCGAGGTGGACCACATGAGCGTGGTCTCAAGAGCAGGACCTCCCAGCAACACAATCCAAACGGCAATCCAGGAGCACCTCTGCTTTCTCACAGCCCAGTTCATGCTTCATAAAAACCAAGGTGTTCTTTCCCTGCCAGTTAAATAGTCATTAACAGAGAGGGTTTTGAAGTGTCTGCAGTAATATGGAAAGAATGGGACACTACCCTGGATTAATTTGCAAAATAACAAATTCTTTTGCACTGAAACAGCTTTAAAACAAAGTTTCATCATATCAGGGATCCTAACTCAAAAGCAGGAAAAGCATTAAGTTAGGGCATAACTAACTAGTTAAAAATGATCAGCAGGATAAAATGATCAGCAGGATAAAATGATCAGCCGCAGCTCACACTGGCTTTCATTTCTATCAACTTTATATCAACAGAATAAAACATGCATAGTCAAGCCAACTATCATGGATAACCACTTCATTTTCATAGGGCATAGTGCACTAAAATAATATAAAACAAAACAGATATGACTTAATTCTTAGCGACAAAGAAATAGAAAATGAAACAGGAAACTAATCTTCAGCTCAGGTTAGGGAGCCAAGTCCTCCAGTACGGTTATCTAAGGAAGTTTAATGAGCATATGTCAATGTTTAGTTCAGAAAATCCCTCTGCAGGGTTAGGAGTCCAAAAAAAGACAGGAATACACTGCCTGGGCTTTTCTGTGTGCCAGAAGCTTGGGGAAACACATGGCAAGATTCTGCTGCGGAACCGTGACGCCCCCGCGCCAGGCTCAGCACAGCGGACACGCACGCAAACACGGCCGCGTTGAGGAGACAGACCCTCTATGGAACGGACTACGGTGCCCTTCCCCACAGCTCCTTCATCCTTAACCACTGCAGAAAAGGTCCCAAGAGGGTCAGTGGCCTAAGGTTCTCCAGCAAGAATTGGATTCAGTGGGAAATCAATGGTTGTTAAGTTCCAATAAGACACTTGTGGATCCTAAATCTCTTCTGCAAACCAAGTCCAGGTACCTGTGTCATAGTCCGTGGTTTAATGCCCAAAAGTCATGTACAAACACGAGCAAGTTGAAACCACAGCTTATAAGAACAGATGTGAAGCTGTGTTCATAGTTCTTATACTTCCAGAGTACTGTTTTTTTTTTTTTCTCCTTTTTTTTTTTTTTTGGACAGTTTACAAAGGTGGCAGCTGCTTCAAAACAGAACAGCCATCTCACAGGCACTTGCAATTTGAGCATATTATTTCTAGTATGTAGCATTTATTGATATTTCCCTCCTTGATTTCAAGGCAGCCTTCAACTTATTGAAGGTTGTAAATGGGGGAATAGAAATTAAGTATTTTACTGAGAACTATTTGTTGGTCTTAACCTTGAATCATTGAGTTGAGATAAATCTATCTAAATCAGGTGCCTGGCAGTGGGAGGTAAGTGGATGTTTCTTGATAAAACACCTACATTTCCTCTCCACCTACCTTATTTTGGAACAACAGCAGGTGGTGGTTCTGTTTTCTTGTATTTGACCTCTCTTCAGCTTGAGAAAGATAAAAACAAGCAGGCATGGAAGGTCCACCTGTAAGGCTGCTTTCAACCTCAACAGCTTGGTGATAGTTCCCATAATTTTTAATAGCACTAAGGTAGCACTCGGGCAGCGAGGGGACTGCGTTCTCGCTTCTCTCCAGTGTAAAAGGGCTTGGTTTCCCATTTCCAGGGAACGCTCTATCACTTTATAGGAGATTCTGGTAAGCACCTGCCCCAGTTCTTATCAAAGTGAAGCTGGTACGCAGCCAAACGAAAGGCACCGAGACGAAAAATGAGCAGATAACATTTTAACTCCAGTTCCTCTATTGAAGCACTTGAATGGTGTGAAGCAGAGCAAAGACGTAAAAGTGGAGTTGCAGATCCTGTTCCTTGGGAGACCTATATTTTTTACAACACATCGTCTAGGGATAAAAGCAAAATGAACCCACAGATCACTGTTTAGAGCACCAGCTTTATCCCTTTCTCACCAGGTGCCCTAACCAGTAGGAAAGCAGAGGGAAAAAAAAAAAATATATATATATATATATGTTCACGCTCTGACACAGAAGTTTATGTTCAAGTTTAAGTCGAAATCCCCAACTGTCCACCTGACTATATCAAACAATACGTATTTCTTTGTGGACTTAAGCAAGTTAGGGGAAATACTCATCTTCTAACTTCTGCTTGTAACAAGCAACCCCAGACATCCTTCTTGCTTAGCAAAAGCTCTTGGAGATCCCCTGCAGGTAGACTCTTACGAGGCATGGGAGACTTATCTAGGCAGGATAGAGCAGATGATGTTTTGCTTGCATTTGCACTGTATTTCCATACATCTTTTCACTAAGAAAGCCCATTCATACTATCATTTAATGATGCAAACTCCCACAAGCAGCTACAAACCTAAATAACAGTCACCACAAACCAAAGGACCTTTTAAAATAAGTTGTGTAATGCTGTAATAATTGGAAAGGATAATTCTAGTGCAGCTGAAGTCTACTTGAACAGAAATATGTTATGAAAAGACAAATTTAGAATCACAGGAATCCAGATTTTATGCTGGAGATGATGACGGAAAGTAAAAGAACGAGCAAAAGGACCACACTGCCTCTGACAAAGAGAGCTCACCAGTGAGGCTGGCAAAGCCAAACGGCAACCTCGAACTCTTCCCTGTGCTGCAATGCCCCGTGCAGAGCACCGGGGCAGTGGCAGGACAAAGGGTGGTTATTCAGCACCTGCTTTGAGGCAGGGTGGATTTTTTAGCAGTGGGTGCAGGCAGTGCCATGCACAGGAGGAGTCCAAGTCATGACCAGGCAGGTCTCTGCCACAAATAATTACTAATTTCATACAAACATTTTTCATTACATCCACCAGCCTCAGTCTTAGCTTTGTCCCAGTGCAGACAGAGAGACTATTTGTATGATGTTTACTTGCACAGTTGATACACACTTTTAAGCCAAATCCCACAATTTAAAGAGTTGTTTTGAAAAGCATCTTGATGTTTAGTAAAGCAAGTACTGCTCAGACACAGCCCATGTAAATAAACAACCTGTGCGTGGTCACCACATACGGAAACTAGCTCGCTAAGTGCCAAGTGAGGTGCCTTCCTCATGAGAAAGCTTTTTTCCTCCCTCACAACACAGGCTTATTCCAACCTTTTAACAAAGAAATTATCCATGGGCAAGATAAAATTCTGACAACTGCATCTTGGAAAAATCAGACTAACAAGGGGACTTATTGTTCATGATAAATTGAGGGAAATAAGGTTCCTTATATTCTAAAGGACAGCAGGCAGACTTGCAGCCCTGCGTAATTAAAACACCAGTGATATGCTTTTACTCTTCCTTACTTATGGTCTATAGCTAGTGTAATCTAGAACTAGCACAAAGCAATGTTTTAACTTGTGCTATTCTACAGTTCTCCAAATATTGTGTTTACACAAATAAGGAATAAATAAAATATGGAATAAGAACACTAAATTACCCCCCTTCCTTTCCAATAAAGGAATTCTGTCTGCAAAAGACGGATTCATAATGAGAACATTTTGAATCACTTCAAATTTGAAGCACGGACAAAGAAGTAAGCCCCATTTGTATGGTGCTTCTGGAGCGTGCAAGCACGCTACAAAGACAGGGCTGCTTCAGTGCTAAGCACCAACCTCCCGGCACTGCAGATGAAACTAATATTTTATATAGCTACAACAGTTGCATATGCGCACATCTAGGTAGGATAAAGAAAGGGTAAATGTGTATGTATGTTCTCATTATTTATGAGGACATTAGCATGTTAAGAACCAAAATACATATCATTTTTTTCACAAATATTGATTGTTTTTCCTTGAAACATTCACTATCAAAAATATCTGTTTTCCGAGCTCTTGCCAACGGAAGTTTCCGATAATTCAAGTGCATCACAGCTTTGATGACTCAAAACACGCACTCTCCATTTTACAAGAAACTCTCTGTACACATTTCTGCTGTTATCAGGAGTCATTTTTCCATAATGTACTTCAAAATTTCACTGTTACAAGTATTTATACTCACACCGTAATTAAAAAAAGACAAAAGATTGCTGCTGTTGCGTTACTTTTCAAATGCTGTTAGACTCATTAGTCACTTTTGTCATAACCCCTCCTCCAAGACTACAACACTACATATTTGATCAAAATTCAGAAGGAAATCTGCCATGTGAACTTAAACCACATCCATTCATTGCAACATTACTAGCTTTTCCTAAGGAAATGTTCCAAAATGGTAAGCTATGTTTTTGTTTAAATATTGCACTCTATGGCCATGGAACAACCAAATTTAACATTCTGCTTGTTTACATTGGTCTTGCTCGTCTGCAAGACTTGACAGCTAAATTTAGCATTTCTATCTCAAACGGATTTAAATTAGGATACATATCCTAACATAACATAACGTATCCTACATAACAATTTGTGTCATTCCAATGCAGAACATGGTTGTCTGTTCTGTGTGTATTAAATTCCCATACTCTGTAGCTCTTACTGTTCCCCTGAAGAAGTTATTTAATTTTCTGCAACTTGAACCTCCCATTTTTCCATAAGCATGGGGAAAAGAAAACTTTAGTTAAACATATAAATATAGCTCTTTGACAGCTGACCATAACTAGTGCTTCTGAGATTGTATTGCCTTGGTAATACTCCACAACTGGCATAATGACTAGCTAAACCTACATTAATCCAAGCTTTTGATTTAAAGGAAAAGCAGGACACGGATATATACATTCGTAAGTAAAAAAAATAGAGAATTTCAGTGTACGAGAATTACCAGCTATTTCTTTAAGAGAAGATATCTGCAAGCCTTGCCCTCTATTGCTGCAGATACTACAGGAAGCCGCAGGCTGCCATACAACAGAGGGCAAACCCAACAGAAACTCAGGGTTTCACATGGCAGCCCTCGCCCACCAGTAGCTACCATGAACCTCTCAAGCTATGGTTTCAACAACTGAAACCAACTGAAACATTAACTGCTACCACAAGCGGTGGCACCGCTGCAGCATCTCCACCACCTCCCTGTCCAGCAACAGCCCCTGCACGTGGCGCTCACGTCCAGGACTTGTCCAACGCCACCATGAGCCGCTGCCGCTTGCTGGGCTGGCAAAAGGGTAACCCTAGGCTGTTCTGCCCCCCTCACAGGCTAAATCACTTCCCTGTGAGCTTCACGAGCTGGACCAGACCTCCAAAGCAGCAGGCGAGGGATAAAGAAGCATTTTTTAAAGAGTCAGAGCTGGTTTGCAGATCGATGAAATTAAAGTGTTCACTTTTGATGCTGCTAAAGCCACGGAAACCCGGGCTGCCCGGGCCCACCTTTCTTCTCTGTGTTCTTAGGGGAATTGTGGTGACTGCTCAGTAACATAGTGACCCAGTTTGCAGAGCTACTGTAGTTCAAAAGCAACCTGAAAAACAGCAATCAGTTTTTACCCAGGTCAGCTCCTAGAGCTGGTTGTTTATCAGGCACCCGCGCTAATGCAAAACAGAAGGAAAAGAAAATGTGCAAGTGGGACAGGACCAGAACAGCCCAGCTTAGGCTGCCCAGAACAGCCCCGTTTAGGCTGATTTAATCCACTGCAGAATCCATATTCTTCCTCTTTCCAGTTGATGTAACACAATAGGTTTTAACCAAGTTTCAAACTTGAAAACACATAGGATGCAATCCACAAACCCCGCTGATGGCGGTCAGCAAGTTCGGCAGTACCACTTACAGGAACTCCATTTACTTTTGAGAGCACTTCACTACCAGCTCTGCCAAGCATTAGTCCTGAAATTACAAAGCACGAGATGTTAACAGGAACTTCAGGAACTGAAAATCTATTTTAATTAGTTTTTAAATTAACAGTCTTAAAATGATTCTTAAACCCTATCTAGCAAATATATTTATCTTTCAAAGCAGAGGCAAGAAAAAGGTCTTCAAAGGTTTTTATACTAGAGCACAAATATCTGAAGCTGCACCGTATATTTACACAGCCCCCAGTGCAGCTCCTCTGAGCAAGGAGCAAAGTGCAATGAAGGATGTTGAAAAAAGCATGTTTTACTTTGCAGTGGCCGTGGTTTGTTAAACAGTAAGCTGATCTATTTAATCGGCTGTTAGACTGAATTAGTGGGTCAAAAAATTAAAACTGAGCACAAAGGACTGAAACTATTTGATCCAGTATTTCTTTATTTAGGATTATAGTGACAAGTACATAGTGTAAGATTCACAGGTACAATCTAAATGTTTAATTGCTGGTTTATAAAGAGTCCCGGGTGTAGCACACTTAGAATCAGGCTTGCACTGCAAGAATGTTCATTCCTAGCACACCATCATCAGGCAAACTGCCCCCCAAAATCACACAGAAATATAACAAAAAATAACCTACACTTAACCATAGACAGACTCAGACCTATAAACCATATATATAAACCTCAGAGCATCCTTGCCAATAGCCTCCTGGGCTTCCAGAAGGAACAAGCGTTGCTCACATTCTCCAAGCAGTGACTAACGATGGCAGCGACTGCCTGGTGAAACAGCCAACTCCTCCCAAATTTCAACGCTGCACAATTCGAGCACTTGCAAAAAAGGAAAAAAAAAGAAAAAGGGGGGGGGGGGGGGGCCGAAATCAGTTGTCCGTGCCCAAACCCCCCGCTTGGGGTGGGGGGGGCAGTGCTA
>JAWLRI010000833.1:5773672-5934241 GCA_034781795.1 Crypturellus tataupa
GGGCCCCGCGCGGCTCTGAAGCCCCCGCGTCGCCGCCGCCGCATGCTGCGGGCAGGTGCCCCACCGCGACACGGCCCGCCGCGAGCTCGTAAGTACCGCGCCGGGCACGGGGCGCTCGCGCCGGGAACTCCGCGCCCGTAGTTTCGGTGCCGTCCCGGGGGGCAGCGGGTGCGCGGGGAGCCACGTGGAACCCCCGGAACCGCTTGGGGAGCGTGTTTGGGCCAAGCAGGTGCTGCCAGTTTGCTGCGGGGGGATTTATTGCAATGCTGAGCGGAGAGCGGCTGGGGTCCCCGGTGCAGCCCCGTGCCGAGCGGGGCACGGGCACCTGCGAGCGCCCGGCCGCGCTGCGCGCTCCTTCGCGCCGCCTCCGCCGCCCGCCTCGGCGGCGTCTCGCCGGCGCCGCCGTCCCTGCGCGAGGCGGTTTCCCGCCCTCGGGGGAAGGAGGCGAACGGAGGAGGGATGCGGCCGCTCAGGCTGGCGGGGCCCGGGGGTCTTCCCAGGGCTGCGGAGGCGCTGTGGGGGCTGAGGGGCCACCATGAAGAGCAGGAGTGTGGGGAGCTCTCCTGGGAGGTCCCTGTGCCCGCGTCGGGTGTGCGTGGGCACGAGGAGCCGGGGAGCTGGCAGGTCCCTAATTTACACCAGGGCTGGGCCCCAGTTCCCCTCCCTCACCGCTTTGTCGTCGAAAGTTGGGTGGTTTCTGGCCTGCCTTCTGAAGGCGTTCCCCTTTCTCCTGCTGCCGTGGTTCCTCGTGGCTTCCCTTGGCTGTGGTCACCGCTCTGTGGACGGTGGTGACGAGCCGGGCTGCAGCCGCATCCGGGTCTGCGGCCACCCGTGTTGAGGAGCCCTGCGGAGGGACACGCGGGGGGTGGACACTGCTCCCTGTGGTGGGACACGCCGGGGGGTGGACACTGCTCCCCGTGGTGGGACACACCGGGGGGTTGGGCACATTGCTGGGTACGGGAGCAGCAGTGCTCCTAGGTCAGAGTCCTTTCTGCACTTGGAAGGACCACAGCATGGCAGGACTTTCAGTAGCTAATTGACCAACCAATAATTATTTTCAAAAATAGTGAAAGTTAATAAAACTGATC
Source organism: Crypturellus tataupa (assembly GCA_034781795.1). NCBI lineage: Eukaryota > Metazoa > Chordata > Aves > Tinamiformes > Tinamidae > Crypturellus > Crypturellus tataupa. The sequence goes on from JAWLRI010000833.1 coordinate 5,774,761, forward strand.
AGTGGCTTTGGCATTGCGCTGCATGTGTATCGTGCTGCTACGCTCTGGGAGAGAGTTTGGAAGTGGAATACTTGCTGCCAATCGGCACGTACTGTAAACATTCCTTAAACATGCTTCAAAATACTTTACAATATGTTCTTGGGAAAAAAAAAAAAAAAGAAATGGCATTCAGCACTTATTTGGAGGTAAAACGTCAACGGAAATATAATCTATGGACTGCGGAGAGTTCATGGAGGTGACTGTGTCTTTGTAAGCTTGTCTCGGTTCTTGTTTTGGTATGATTAACTAAAGTGCTGCAGTGTTAGTCATTCTGTAGCTTTTCTTCTGCTTTATTATTAGTAATAAAAACAAAAAGCAGTGCTTCTGTCTTGAGCACAATGTGGATTCAAATGTACATTCAAATTGGCCAGTGCAGTTATTCAGGATGTTGTCTCTTAATGTAGCTGCATTAGCAGAGGCTTTTAATACCGATAAAACTATAATTTTAAAACTGTTTTAGTGGTATTAGAAAATGAAGTTGAAATGATAGGCTGCTGTTCAAAGCAACTTCATCGAGGGTGAGTGCAACAAATGAAGTGGAAAAGAGCTTTCTGGATCAAAGAAGTCAGAGTACACGCGTTGCACCTAGATTATTATTAGTACTGCCAACATTAAGCAAAGAAGCTGTTATAAAACCAAGCTTTTTAAAATGCATGCAACATAAAGTAAAGGCAAAAACAGGAGGGGCAGTGATCTGCAAAGAAGAAATCTAGGCATTGGAAGGAGAAAAACAACAGCCAAAGTCTCCTTCTGTGCTTCTGTATTTCAGGAAAAAGAAAAGCAAAAAAAAGCACGCACTTTGCCAGAATATACAAATGGTGAGTAAAAATGTACTGTATGTACTGCAGGCAAATAGTGACTGAAATATCCCTCATTCTCACTGTTGTGGATTGGTGAGACTGGAGGTGTAAATAAAAATGTTTAGCAAAGAGATACTTCGAGGACTGCTACACCAAGCTCAAACATTCATGTGTCAGGCTGACAGTGGCTGGCTGTGCTGTGCAATAGGAAATTGGCAAGAAAAACCTCCCGAGCTGCTGAAAAGATTACTGAATTATTTGGCTGCTTTCTGGACGCCTTTTGGAGAGTTACAGATGCATATGTGCACCATTTGTTATTTTCTAACACTTCTAACTACTAAAGGTGTCAGGAAAAGTTCTTGAGGTATCTGAGCCAGCAGACACAATTGCAGATGATGCCGAAATGTTTGTTGTCGTGTCTCCGTAATATGTTGTACATGACATCTGTGAGATTGAACTTTTTTTTCATGAAGGGGCTCAAGAAGCTGCTGGTTTTCATGGCCTGTTCAGGCAGCTAGGAAGTGTGCTAATCATTTTTAGACTGGGTTTGTTAGTACTAGCCCGGATGGCATGCTCTGGTTATCCACATCCTTATATCTCATGGAAAATGGACGAGGAAATATGACAGTGGGGACAGGAATATGAAATTATATGTATGCTTACATATATTCTGGATTTGCTGTTGTATGTTAGCTACTTTTTTGTGTGTATTTGTATGTCTGTGATTGTAAGACAGCTAATCAACATAATAACTGAAAAATACCAGAATTAATATATTTTCATATTAATAAAATTTATTATAATATCATTCAATTTCCTTCTTTGATATGTATTTTATACTTGGTTTATATTTAGGAAGCATCAAAGACCACAATTCAGTACTGATGCCTTTTAATTCTGTGTAGCATTTGTTCATTTTCGATGAACACTGTTAAGAAGTAAATTTCTGTGTTGTAGAATATACCTTCCAAGGGAATTGTCAGTGATGTGTGCAGAGATATCAGCAAAAATAGCAAAACAATTTGCAAAATATCTTTGATTTTTATGATTAATTGCGTAGCACATTATTGAAAAAATCAGTCTTCTTAAGTAATCATGAAAATAAATATTTTAGCATATTAATTATACCTTTGAAAGTATTTGCAGTATATTTTACACATTAAATTACTTAGTAGATACAGCTGATTTAATTAGATTGAATTATCTTTTATAGCTGCTAGAGTTTTGCCGTAAAAGCACACTGAAGTTCTGCACACTTTCGTTCTGCCTAGCAATCTTTAATCCAAGCAGCTGGTAATACGGAGGGGCCCAGGGTCGCAGAACACCGGCAGTGCTTCGTGGAGCGCCCGTGGTCAGTGGGCCACAGTTTGAGAATCTTTGGCCGATTGTCAGTCCATTCTTTTAATATACAGAAGTGACATGCATGGCCAGGCTGTATCGCTCTCTATCCACAGCTTGTCTCGAAGATATAGGTTTTATTACAGTTTTAATAGATGTATTTAAGAATCCCAAGCCAGATTTTGTTGTGTCCAGTGCTGCACATTTTAAGAGGTAGCGTCTTGCCCAGGGGCCGTCTGTGAATCGGAGTTTGGCAGCTGCAGCTGGAGGGCTGTAGCCAAGTGTCCGTGCAGTCCATGCCTCAAGGACTGCCGTGTCCCTGGGGAATAGGAACGGGTTCGCTGGAGAAGCTTCTGTGTCACCAGGATGTTTCCTTGGGTGCAGTTTCCCAGCGGTTGCACGCCGGTGCCTGTCACATCTGACCTGATGTGTAGAAAGCCCAGGTGGTTGGGGCCCAACTCCTAGCAGCATCGTGGCATCTCCCCCTCCTTCTCCTCGTCCAGGCCTGAAGCGCGGCGGAGGGTTGGAAAGCAGCGACTCTGCAAGCAGGGCCGCAGCGGGCAGCGTGGCGTGCAGCACGTCAGCCCTGGGCGCCCGCGGCCGGCAGACCCATCTCCTCGCGCCCCGGCTTCCTGCCGCGCCGGGCAGCTTCCTGATCTCACCACGGACAACGCAAGCATTTCCCTTCTGCTTTTTGATACTGTGCTAGATATCTCATCCCAGCTCTGCTACAGTGCGTGTCAATTTATCTGGGCTGCTCATTTTTGCCAACACACTTTATTAGTGAGAGCGGTGAACTTTCTTTTCTCCCTTATTCTTTACTTCTCACTGCAAAATGCTCTTGGACTACCTAGGATTTTTATTTTTTTTCCCTGAACTACAAGGGAAAAAAAAAAGAACTGAGGTGAGGAGTCATGGTTTAAACGCAAAAGACAGATAAGCGTGGGAGAGACAAGAGAATGCCAAAGTATTTTTTCCAAGGTCAGTAACAGAGCCAGGAACCTCCTGAAATCTCACCAGGCTGCTGCCACCTGGACTCCGCTGCCTCTGTAAACACCCGTGTTTTCCTTTCCTGCCCTTGAGGGCCCAACAGCCGCGGTTGCTGCTGTTATTTTGTTCGGGCAGAGCCTGTGCTCTGTAGGGACAGACAGCAACACGGGTAGATGCGGTGCTCTGTAGAGCTCCGGCTCCGTGTCTGCCTGTACCGCCGTGTGCCTGTGGCAAGTCGGGCGGCCTCGCAGCCTGTTTGCCAGTGCAGGGAACGGAGGAGACGCGCGGTGTAAACACAAAATTAATAGAAAGTTTTATTACAAAGTAGGGTCACTGAGAACAGGAAGTGATAGTGCCGGCTGGCTGCAGTCATTACGTTTGATAACAGCCTCTGTGGGTCCCCTCTTCGCAAGCAGTGTGGATGTAGCCAGTGGATCAGGCTGGCAGCCTGTCAGCAGTGCACAGGGTGTCCTTTAACATGGAGCCCTGCGCTTACACGGAGCCTCGCGCTTACACCGAGCCTGGCACAAGGGCTGCAGTGCAGCGAGTCGGGGATCTGTGGAGCTGGGAGGTTGTAGCAGGTCGTGCTCTGTGGACCATCGTTGGCTCCCCGGGAGCGCCTGCTCGCGGGGCGCCGCATGAGCGCCGCACCGGCCTCCGTTGGGGGCGACATTCACCACGTAGCCTTGGACGTTAGCACGCGGATTATGATCAACACAGGGATCTGCATTTTGTTTAATCTACGGTGTGGGGTCCAGCACGTGCCAGCAGCCTGTGTGGCTCTGTCCGGACACGGACTTTCACGGGACATTTTGGACAACATAGACACAGGGAAGAGGGCAGCGAGCTGGGAGGGTGGAGGCTGAAGTGCGGCTTTCACTAGAGATCCTCTGGGACCTTGAGTGCTTTCTTGCATTTCCTTCACCCACAAAGCTTGCGTCTCCTATTTCTGTGGGTATGTTTGGATAAGCTAAGCCACTTCTGCTCGTATCCGGTGTTTTGCCTACCCCCATACACAGCCATGGCTGTTTGTCACATAGAAATACTCCTTACGAAGTTGTCGCCCGGAAATCTTATCATTGTAAATGTCATAAATTGACGTTTATTTATTCTATGTAGACATTCCATAAAACATTTTGAGTCACAGTAAACATATTAAAAATATAGGAAACTTTTTTATGCCTGAGCATTTCATGTTCCAAGATTAAGTGAGTAAGCAGAGGAGTTAAGTGAAGAGAATGAAGTCTTTTAGATTTATGTTCAAAGGAGATACTTAGGATGATGATAACCCATGCCAGAGAGTTTCTACCTCAGCTCCATGTGTTATTTGAACAAAAATATGTATTTTGGAGAACTTGATCTAAAAAACATTGAGATGGACTGCAGATGTAGCAGATATTTCAGTGTTTAATTAAACAAGGAAAGATGCCTAGGAGCGATCAGAAATAATTCTGAATGATAATAGTTCTGAATGTACAATACTTTGGGAGGTTCAGCAGTTAGTTAATTCTTACCATGTGCTACTTAGATTCCGTGATGAGCACTGGCTCTGAGGTCACATGCCTGCATATTCCCTCGCTGCTTCTCAGGGGATTCCCGCTGCTGAGAGTAGAAGCCAATGCTCGTTTGAGGAAAAAATGAATTCCACTGCTCCCAAAGAAAAGCGCAAGGAGGATTGTAAGAGCTTCCCTCCGCAGAATACCCTTTTTTTTTTTTTTTGCCATGAGGAACATGTTTAAACATTTTAAATTTAATGCAATGGTTGTTACTGCATGAACTGGAAACCAGACTTTTATAGGGGAGAGGAGGTATAGGAATGAGAGAGGAGGAATTTGATTTCTTTTGCTGCAGAAAAAGGAGGAAAGGGGAACAAACTACTAGCAGTCAAGAGACTGTTGCGAGGGCAGGGATAAAGGTCAAACTTTGTGCTCATTGGTATACAGTGGAAAGAAGAGCTTCATGGAAAACAGAAGATTTTAAGCCAGACTACAAGGCAAGAAACAGGAAGAACGAAGTCTGAAAGAAATAAATAGAAATGCTGCCTTTGGGAAAGAGATCTGGGCAAATAGAATCACTATTGTATAAGGTGATCAGCTGTTCTAGTTTAAAACAATGTCAAAAAAGGCATGAAGTCCAATACTGACCTTGTTCTGAAATCCTCTATTTCTCCTCCCCATTCATACACACCCAGAATTACGTTCCTGATTCTGTTTCTTCAAGTCATTTCTTTTTCTGACTCATTCTTTTATTTCCTAGGATCATATTTAAAGCCCTTTGGCAGAACTTGGTGATTGAACTAAGATGCCAATGATTCACAGCCAAAATTTCTTGCTTGTGCACTCTCAACTATCTCCATATATTTTCCTCTTAATAGCATAACTCTAATAAATTTCTTGTTCTTAGGTTACAGCTGGGTGCTAATAGCAATTGTGCCCAAGTATTGATTTATCCCACTATCTTGTCATCTGGGCAGAGATTAATGCACAGCAATTCTGAGTTTGTTTTGTGCTATTCATCCATTTCTTTTCTTTCTTCTTCATGGCTCTGCCAGTTGCAGTTGCTATTGATAGTATTTTGCAACAAAATACTGTATATCTCACAGGACTACTAAAAAGAAATACTTGGTTTCTCAAACTGTAGCATTAGCTCTTAAATGCCTCATTAGTTACATCCCAGATGAGCAACTACAATCAGGAATAAATAGTGTCGCACTGGGATGACCTAGCCACAGTTGATACAACTGTTAAAAACACAAATTTTCATTCTAATTCCAGCTAGGTTTAGTGAACCACCTGGGAGTGAATGAGAAAAAAAAAATGTAGACAGTGGGCTAATAAATAATGGAAAGTTTCACAAGCAAATCTTAGAACAGCTCAAAAAGGTGGAGGTAGAATAAATGGAGAGGAGAAATCATGGAGATGAATTTATCAATCTAGTTCTTGTTAGAAAAATATTAAAAATTACTTTTTTTTTTTTCCTATGGCAATAAAACACTTCTGAGGTAGGCTGTACCAGATGTCACATTTGTCAGGTGCTTGAAAGGTATTTGGCTTGTTCACAGTCTGTGGGTATTTTCTTTAACCACGTACTTTAATGTGGCATTGCCTTTCTACTGTAGCCGAGGTTTAGCTAAAATTAAATTGTCTTCAGATGAGTACATACTGAAGAATAATTGTGCATTTTAAGTGTCCTTGCTCAGCTAGTAGCAATATCACAGACACATTGGCTCCTTATGTGATCCGTTTTCCATCTTCCTTATTCTGTTCTTCCTTTACCTCCTCTCCGTTTCTTTTTGACCCTCCAGATTTCTTGGGCTGAATATTCCTCTAGTTCTGCTCTGCAGTGCGGTCTCTGAGGTGCTATATCTCACCTAGCAGCATTTAGGCCTCCATTCTTACTTCTTCTAGCTTTACAGATCTATTCCTGTAATTCTCCTTTGTTCAGCTGAATTTCAAGGCAAGTTATGCCACGTTTTGTCCTCTGAAGATAGCACTGCAGTTTCCAGGAAACTCCTCCTCAGCCCCTCCATTCCCACAATGGACTGTGCTTTCTATAGATGAAATCTTGGAAAATACCAAGCGCTAATAGGTAGCAGAAAACATGAGTAATGGTAAATGTTAAAATAATGCTGAAATTTTTTCTATTTTCATAATTTAGCTTCTTCAGACATTACTGACAATACAGGTCTCTCTAAAAGACCAGTGTACTGCCTTTTTTTTTTTTTTCAAAAAAATCCTTTAAAATTATTCTTTATGAAAAAGTCTTTAAAAAAGCTTACACTTTATTTTAAATTCCATTGATTTTAAATAACAAAGCAGATGCTTTGTATTGATATTATATTTATTTGTGCATTATAAAATTCAAGATTTTTCTGCAAGAAGCCCTCAGCAGCAGATCTGTTGCACTAAGGCCAGTGGAGTGTAAATGTTTTTGGCATCAAGCAAGCTGAAGGTCTTAGTGTCGGCTCCTTTTTGTGGTTCTGCTGGACCCTCGGCTATTGGCATTTTGACGAGGAACAGCGGCCGACCATCCATCCTAGATGCAGACAGCAGAGAAATTTTTGTGGGATCTGTCTCACCCAGAGACAACCAATTAGTTTCCAGGTTGATAGAAAATGAGTCGGTGGACGGAGTGATTCATTCTACCTAAAGATAAGTGCCTGAAAAGTATCATATCTCTCTGTTGACTGTAACACTTGGTACCTCGCCTAAGTGAGGAGAATTCTGCCCTATATGTTCCGTAGACACAATTATGAATATTGAAATGCTGCTGAATACCAGAAGAAATGTGTGTATGTCCAGTTTAAGCTGCTGCAGGAAGCTGCATGACGTCTCCTAAGTAGATTAGAGACTGTTGGCCAAGTCCTGAAGTTCTATAAACTTCTTACTCAGTCCTTACTCGGCAGCACACTCTGTGAAGTATTTCCAGTTAGTCAGTGGCTATTCAGCAAGAATGACTGATCAGAAACATTCCTCTAATATAAATCAGTCTTATCATGTTTAAACACCAGGAGGCTTCTACCAGCCCGGGTGTTACGCATACTGTGAGAGGGAGGGGAGCAAACAGCTGGAGGCATTTCATATTTGCTGAGGGTTTATTAGCACCGGGCTTCTTTCCGTACTCTGAGACTTGCTGTGCAGGACAAAGAGTTCACCAAGAGCTTCAAATTGTTTTGCCCTATGAGCACGTGATGGGCCCTTGGTTTTGTCATGTCTTTGGCGCAGTCCTCTGGGCTAAAAATAGGCAGAAATGTGAAGTATGCTGGCATTTTATTTATTCCACTAATTTCATTGCAAGCTTATAGTAAAGGATTCCTTCCCCTCAGATCCTCACTCCACGTTTTAGAGACTTCTTTTGCGCTGCAGAGAATTGTATTTTTCTGTCTATGACAGCACCATAAAAGTACACGGCAGTGACTCTTCCTGACTCACGGTTGGGGCAGACGATGCTTGCATCTCAGCTGATCCTGGATAGCATCACCAGTTATTTATACAAAATGTTTAAGGCTTTCAAGTGACTTATTTATTCTCCCTCATTTAACACTTCCCTTTGCACCAGGCAGCCCGAAATGGCTTCTGTAAGTGCTCTGCTTCATCTTGGCCTTTTTAGTAGAAGTGGACTAAGTACAAATACTGTGCTGCCTGTGTCCATGCTTTATATTTTTTGTGGAAAAGCAAAGTGAAAATGAAGGGAGGCTGAAGTGAAAATGGAGGTTGTAATTCCTGTTAGTCATTTACGCCTCAGCCATACCCTTAGGACCTTGAAAATTCAGTCCAAGTGAAGGCAGGAAGTTGATTCACCTGTGGGAAAAGGTCCAGACTTGCTGGTGACACTTCACATGCTGCTGCAGGCTTGTCCTTTGCTCTGATATATCGTTGGAGTAAAGCCAGGTGACACAGAACTGATAAATACATGGACTGAGCTTGTTGTAGCAGCTTTTTCTCTTTTTATAATAAACTTACTCTTATAAAAGCACTATGTTATTTCTGGAAATATGTTCTGTCTAAAATGAACTAATTTAACAGAACTTTTTTTCATTAGGTAATTTTTAGCATTTGGTCTTTTTACAGACATTATTGAATTATGTGTTAAGGAAAATACTTATGAGATAAATGTGTATGGTTTTGCTTGGCACTCAAAAAATAGCTATTTGTTTGACTCTACAGAGTCCTACTCTACAGAGTCCTAAAATTCAGCTTAGCCTTTTGAGCACAGAAGGAAGAAGTGTCTTGGGTGGATTGAGTTGAAGAGGCGAAATAACACTTAAAATACACCTAAAGTACAATTTGGGTGCCTAAATCTTGTTTACATCATATACTTATATATATAAACTATTTTAATTTATGCGACAGAGGAGGTCTCTCTGCCGCACTACACAACATGCAGTTATGTCGAGCAGGAGTCCCTTGCCTGGCTTCTCACAAGATGTGGCATTTAGTTTAATTTCCTGCATTTATATCCAGCAGTGGAGAGCGTCCTGCCAGTGACACGGAGCTGTTTCCTGGCTAAGGAGCGAGCAAGGATTCTAGAGTCTGTCTCCTTAGATGATACAAGTCCCTCCTCGCCAGCCCGCTTTCTCTCCCATGCTAACAAAAGGCTACTTTTTCTGTCTTTACACTTCTCGAAGTAAGGAAACAGAAGTGAATTAACTGTTAGGTGAGTGGAATCTACAGCTGGGTCTGTTCATCCCTCTGTATGCACCTACATACATAGAGACACATACGTATGTGTGTGTGTGTATACGATTTATAAAGATTATCAAGTTTTCTGCCTTCTTCTTGTCCTAAGAGGCAGCCAGTTTCCCTCATGTGTTAAAAAGCTCAACTTTAAATTCTATCACAGTGGTAATAATCTATACTATTTAATTTTACTATTGATTCAGAACAGTTAAATAACTTTTAAATAAAGCAAGTTTTTCTGATTTCGTAAACCTTTAGGGACTACATTCAGGATATAAATAGCTCTCCTTTTGATTTCTTTAGCAGTGTTGCTACAGTATTTTCTGAAAAGAGTGACTTGTCCATATCTCATTTAGGTTCTCTGTTTTATATCTCAGTGATGTTCCCAGCAGATCTAGATATGAGTAAGATCTGTTACACTGGGGTTTGGAGAGATGATTGCTGTAACTTATGCTGCCATATGGCCCTTGGATGCTGCTATTACTCATGATTTTTCTAGTGAAAACACAGGCCCTTGTGGGCAAGGTTGTTCATGAGAAACTAGTAAAGCCTATTCTCCTGGGCATTACATTCTCCTGGGCAGTTTATGGTTTTCTTGCATCTTAAATGAGTTGTATTCTATTTGAACATTCGAACATCATCAAATATTTATTTGAACCTCATCGTATCTTGTGCAATTACATCACTCTTCCCCCACAAGGTATTTGGGCAGCAGCGTGCAGACAGCACCCTGTTTCTGACAGCAGGAAGGCTGGTGCAGTGCAGCTCTCCTGTGTTTATGCCTCATGTTAGCTCCTCAATTTGAAGTGTCTCAGTGAGGGAACATCCCATGAGGGTTGCCAAAACCTTTGGATTCAGGGCCCCTTTCCTTCCAGCATCCCATATCCCCACTCCTAAATCCCTGTCTGTGTCCCAGGCTGCCAGCCCCGAGCCCACCTGGGGCTGCCCAGAACTGGGACTCACTGTTCCTGCTCGGTCACCATTGATTTGGCCAAACCCTCCGTCTCCTGGCCCATCCCCTCTCCCCAGTTGCCCCTTCCACTGTCCCGCCTATGGCTTGGGACGAGGCTGGCACAGTCCCAAAAGTACTCAGTACTGAAAACTCATCCGCATAGGTTTGAAGGCAGAAAGGAAGGGCATCCCCTAAAAAAGAGAGACCTTTGGTAGTACTAGATACCTGCTTCTATAAAAATAAATGATCAGGGTTCAAAAGGCATTAATGCATTAGGGCATTAAAAAATTTACAGATTTCGTGTTGCTCTCTCTTTTGTTTCTGAACTTGCTGGAAATCCACACAAGAGCCCAAAAGTTACTGGACAAACCTACCTGTTAACTGGTGCTGGAAGGAAGCACCTTTCATGTTTCTTTATTAAGCTGGACTAAAAGACAGCAGATAGTACAGAAATATAATTTGGGCATACAAAGTAGAAATATTGTGTATATGAGATTTTTAACATGCTACTGACAGTTTTAAGTTATTATTCAAATGTGCTTCAAATTAGTATTCAAATGTACAAATTGGATAACTAAAAATAAATATCTAGCCACCTGGTATCTGTGGACTGGTTATTCTGTTGTTCTATCCTGCTATGAAAGCTATTTTCTTGAGAATATTTTTGCAGACAGACTGGCTATTTTCCTGGAAAATAAGTTCAGAATAAATAACAGGGCTTGGTGGAAAGGCCATGGAAACTGGAGGTGTCGGCTGCCTTTCCAGCTGCTCTCCTCATCCACATCTCTGCTGCAGCCACTGGATTGATAAAGTGTAAATCCAAAGGTTTCCTCCCTACGGACTTCCAAATCTTTCCCTTTGCATCTCTGCCATTCAGAGGGTTTTTTTGTGGATCCTTTACAAGCCCGTGAACTCTCCCCACAAAAGATGACTTTCAGAAACTGCCAACTGGTTGTAGACATTGGGTAAACCCACTTAGCCTGACATCCTTTGGCCTTAGACTGAGCTAAACTGTAATACTGAGAAGAAGAATTAGTAAAAATAAAGATTTTGGCTCTGCAAAATACCCTCAGAGCCTGCTTTTGCAAATGCTGGGCTCATTTTGTTCTGAACTCCTAAAGAGTTCCCCGGGCGGTTTGGTAGTTTAGTTGGCATTTAATTTCAATGTAACAACAGTAAAAAGAAGAGAATGGAAAATACGGAAAAAAGGAATAATTATATTTCACGTGACAGGATGATGTGTTTGCTAGTAACTTTTGTTCATAACTATTTTGTGTTATTAAAATGGAAAGCAAAACCCAAAATACAACAGAACCAATTTCTACAGTTTTTTACAATACCCACTTGAGCCGTCAGTGTAAGAAAGCAGCGCCCTAGAGGTGCTGGCGTGGGCTTGCGGAGGCAGGAACCGCACGGTGGATGTGGGGCGCTGCTCCTCTGGGTCACGGCCCCGCAAGCCTGGCCCGCGTTGCTGCATGTGGGATTGTCTCATTATAGCGCTCCTAAATGAGCGGCTGTGCTATGATTTTTTTTTCCACTAGATGTTGCCAGAATTGTTTTTAAATTGTATTTCATTAAAACCAGTCAGAATTCTTTGCAAATAATTGCGAAAGAAAAAAAATAAAGGAGCTAGGCATTTTCTAGGGAGAATTACAGATACTTTGATTTAGCATATAGAAATATATATTTTTTACTGGAGAATAGAGAAAATGCACAGCTGGCAGCTGGCACTTCTCCTTGTTTTCTCAGGCAGGAAAAACGTTCCTCCCGTAGTTTCCTGAAAATCCAGATCACAGCAACCGTCCTGAAAGCCTGAAGTCCTCATTCGTCACCGCACTAACCTGAGTGCAGTAGCGCAGAGAGGTCCATCGTGCAGAGCCGGTGTCATCTGAGCTTCCTGCAACTGGTGAGAAAGCAAAGATTCCTTCTGCAGTGCATTTATTTTTAAAAAGTCGGTTATTTGCCAGCGGAGAGCATTTTGGTGAGCGGGAGGCTGCGGGGCTGGTCACCCGACCCGCGGCCCTGCGCTTCCTCACGCCGCCGCAGCTTGGGCGGGCGCCCAGCAAGCGCACGCGGCTCCAGGCAAAGCACTTCACCTCCAACACTCCGGAATTCCAGAGTTTATGGCAAAACCCGGTGCAGACGCATTTTTAAAATCAGCCTTACGTTCAATGCCTTGCTTGTTCTGCGGCACTAGGAAATACGCCACCTTTTCATGGTACTTCAGGTTAATTTTAGGAAAAATAAAAATTTTAAGAGAGCTCATGCGCTGGGCTTTGCCATTCTGTCCTTTCATGAAAGTCATAACACAAGTACGGGCGCGCTCAGAGTCGCCGGTGCCCTTTCTTGTGCGGGCACAATTAAAAGGCATTAAAAGCAGGAACTGTGACCAGAGCTACCCGTCTCTGGAGCGAGACCTGGGGCAAGTGGCAGTGCCAGCCTCTTCCTGAAGCTGTTGATCATTGCTGGAGAGACTGGAAGGGATTCAGTGGATGTGGTACAGTCAGTCTTACATTTTTGGTGTGTAAGGTCAGACATTTGCTAAAGCTTCTTCTGCTGTCAGGCATATATTCCTTTTTCCCTTAGATTTGCTTCCAGAAACATTTCTGCTGTCTTCCAGGGGAGCAGCCGATCTTACAGCCTTAGCCTCTGTGGAGTTATTAGCAGGTTTCTCCCCTCAGGCTGTTAACATAAAATTTGTAGGAACTTAATTTCCCTAAGAGATTTCTGAATTTCTGCTGAGTTTTCCTTGCAATCCATGTAAGAAAATTAAACACATTAAATACAGAGAGCTTGGCTAGAAAATGAAGAGAGGAGATTAAACACCTGTAAGTGTTTGAAGAGCACTGACATAAGGGAGGGAGGGAGAGGAATTTTCTAGAATTCAAGAGTTTATACTAGATCAGGAATAAAAGTCTAAAACTTTCTTTTTGGAGCAAATGCTTTGAAAAATTCCCCAGTCTATTGCTCTGTAGAAGAAACTCCGGAGATATGCTTCATAATTTATAGAGACCACTTGAATAATCCACATGGAAGAATGTCATATGGGAAGAAGGATGGAAAAGATGGCCAAAGAGTCATGATTGAAATGCTCTAGAGCAAATTCATTATTATTACTATTTAAATTGTCTCAAAATGGAATGACAGGCTACAGATAGATAATGAAAATTAATTGCAGAATATTAATTCCTGTTTCAATTAAGAAGGAAAGCAACACATCTGGAGAGAATTATAGCCTGAAGCCTTGATCCTGCTGTCATAGCTGTAGGGATGCTCCCTGGAGCTAGAGACCCACTGAAATCTTGATCATGGAAGACTGTGCAGATCGGAACACCGAATGTGGCTCACTCAAAGAGAGCCAGCCCAGGTCCCCTGAGTGAGTGAGTGGGCAGGCAGCACAGCTCCTGTACTCACTTTTCAGGCACAGCTTACCTGGGGCTCTGGAGCTCTTACCTACTGAAGTCGATGAAAACTCTCATGAGCTCCAGTCAATACCTCCATCCTCTTGTAAAAACTGGCAGAGTAATTACCTTGCACCTCTTCTAAAATGCAGGTGAGAAGAAGAAGAGAGAGCCACAGTGCACAGTTTTTAGGAGGACTTACCAGGCCAGAATTTGGTACACAGGCTATTAGTGCATGTTCAGACATCCATACTTATTGCTAGAATGGACTTGTTGGGCTGACTAACCCGATCTGGGAGTGTGCAGTTGCAGTGGAGGAGAAACTGCCCTTCCCCTTTATGTTTTTAAGAGATCAGTTCTTGCAAATGGTTGCACTTGGCCTTCTAGTCCATTTCTGGGAAAATGCCAACAAGGGTTGTTAAACTGGATAATTTCAGCGCAAAGTGAAGCTGATACCAAACCCATTTTTTTTTTTATCTTGTTATGGGAACAGGTTAAAAAAACTCTAAAAGAAAATTACTTTAGAGGAACACTTTTGAATATTGGCTTTACTGTTTTCAGAAAGTCCAAATTTTCTGTTTTTAATGGGGCTCCGTAACTTCCCCTGTGCATACTCAAACCCATATGAAGTGAACATACTCTAAGCTTTACAAAGCCTGCATTGCTGAGATGAAGATATGAGATCAAGTCCCATTTTCTAAGACATGTGAAATGTATACTATGGTACGGATCATAATTTCACTTTGGAGCACTTCTTCATTGCTTTCTCCCTATCTTTTCCATTCTGTTTGTGTTGAGGGACCAGAACTGCACACAGTAATCAAAATGCTCACAGCTGTGCTCCTTAGTTACTCCTTCAATCCCTCTTACAACTTGTGGATGCAATTTTTCTTTTGTTTAATTACAAATGTAAGATTAGGGTTTGAGGAATTTTTCTGCATTGCTTGACACTACTGTCTCAGTGAGATTTTAGATTGTTTATTTTATTTTATTTTATTTTATTTTATTTTATTTTATTTTATTTTATTTTATTTTATTTTATTTTATTTTATTTTATATTTTACCATTAACCACAGAGTGGATTATAATGGATTATAAGAATCTAAAAAAAATTACCTCATGAGTTGAATTTCTAATAAGACAGGAAACAGTAGAACTCCTTTTTTTCTTCTACTTTACACCACCATCTTCCCGTTTGCTGCATTCTCCTGCCTCAAGTGGAAAGAAACGGCAGGAAATGAGGGTGCAGAAATAAAGAGGAAGCTCCTACCCCTGCAATGGTGCAGCATTGTCATCAAGGGAAAAAAAATAGTGGTGGAGAAAGAATGTGCTTCTTAAAACCAAATGGAGCTTGGATCAGTTTTCTTGCACTTTTCTCTAGTTTTTACCTCACTGAACTAAGGGCTTTGGTGTCTTTTTCCCTAGCGTTAATGAACAGGAGAAGGCAAGCGCCCAGGAACTGCGCCACAAAGCCCATATCTAACATTCTTATTCTTGAAGGACATCAAGAAGTAACCTTTGAACCAAAGCTGACTCCAATAAACAAGACAAACTGAATTTGGGTTCTGAGAACAGATTGTGACAGCATATATCTACCCAAGATGTTTTTGGCATTCCAGAGAGAACTAATAATTCTTGTGTGTGTAGGTATGCAATCCATTCTAAATTAATATATATATTTTTAAAATGCACGTTTTCTCCCTCTTATACATCATTAACATGCATTTTAAGTAACACTAAGATTAGAACAACTTCTTCATGATAGACATTTACTCTTCTTCAATTTAGAGTGATTTTTCACTGGTATGTCATCATCAGCCCTCTGGTGACGTCTGAGTTTCACTGGCTGCTGTAACTCGTGGTCATGAATAACTATCCGAGCTGGCTTCAGACTAAAATTAACTTGGTGACTGATAACTGTATAGAGACAGACAGGTGAAAATCAGAATGGTTTGCAGTTTTTGCCTAAGAAGGGCCTGTGGTTAACTAGAGTGGAACTCTGTAGTGCCATGGTTACGCTGCTTGTAATTTCTGAAGTAGCTATGGAAGTAGTTTACGCAAGTGTGCATATCAGCCAAAAATACTGCAGAAACTACAGTAAATGCAGATCTTCTATAATAAGTTTCTTCAGGCAAATCTGAATTCACCTTTCAAGAAACAACAGTTTATGTTACAAGTGCTTCTTAAATAAAACTGTTGGAGATTACATCTATTAAATTGCTTTCATTTATATACTAAAAAACAAAGTTCTTGGTTTGTCAGATGTAATTTCTTTTTATAGCCCAGTTCTTCTATTGTCTAGACACTAATGCCTGTTTGCTAGTATTAACAGAGCAATTATTTGCCTAGGGAGTTAATCTCGATTTCAGAGAAGACAACCTATCACTATTTATTTCTTTCACTCTCTTAAAACTAAATCACTTTTTGTTTGTCTGTTAAGTCTGAAAGACTCTCTCATAAACCAAGTTCAACCCCGTTCTGGATTTTTCTTTTCTTTCTTTTTTTCCTGTAAACAGTAATACTTACTGAAATGAAATGGCAAAGGGAATACCCTATATACTTCTTACCAAGCTTGGATGACTTTCTGTGTTGTGTGGCCATAATATCTCATTTAATGGGCCCACAGTACATGAGTCAAAGGGGCTCTTAGTGGGCGCCTAGAGCACAGGGCTGTAAGCCTTCCTCAGCACTGCCGTGTTCAAACCAGTGACCTGACGGAGCGCTGAAAGAAACGCTTTCACGCGCTTGCTGCCCGTGGTGCTCCGGAGGGCCCTTCGCCGCGTTGGAAGCGTCTTGCACAATTCCCGCATTGTCACGGCCCCACGACCGTCCCTGCGGGTCCAGAGCGGCACAAATACTGCGTCTCTGCCGGTGAAAGAGACTCTTTATTTGTAGATTGTAAAGCCATAAGGGAACGTTGAAATCATCTAGTTTATCTGCTGCATAACGCAAGCCTTGCATAAATTCCTGTTTGAATAAAGTCTGTCTTTCAGAGAACTTTTCTTCGCTCTTGACTTAAAAGCCTCAACTGATGGGGAATCCACCGCCAGCCTCGTTTGGTTGTTCTGTGATTACAATTTACTGCCTGGGTGTGTTGCTAATTTGCAGCCTCGATCACACAGCTCCCATTTCCAGGCTGCTCTTCCTTCCTCTGGACTGTGACCATGTCACCTTTTTGGCCTTTTCTTTTACAGAAAATAGACTAAAAGATAGAATAGAATAATAGAATATGCTTAGCAAAAATATTAGTGGAAATACTAACATTTCAAATCTGTAATGTTTTATTAAATGCATGTTACTTTCATGCTGAGACCAATTTCGAAGAATAACTTTAGACTGTTGCTGCATACATTTTAAAGATGTCCCCAAGGACATTTTCACACATGGGAGTAGACATCCGACTGAGATGCTTAATGCCATTACAGTGACAATATTGTTAAACGCTGTTTCACCTTTTTTTCTCCCAGTCCAGGACAGTGGCATGAAGCAGGTCGATGCCATTTGGAAGCACGAGGGTAGCTTGGAAAGAGGTGGAGGTGCAGCAGCACACAGATGGTCCCACAGGAAGGATCCCTGTCCCTGAGGTGACTTTTCACCTCTCTATATACGCCATTCTTGGTATAGGGGTGTTCAATTTTTCCCATGCTGCTAGGAAGCCTCCAATCACTTTTCATCTTGCCGATATTAAACTCCCAGGAGTTGCCGGTGAAAATCTGTCTGGGAAACACTGAGATTTTTATGACAAACAATTTGCAGCACTCTGTGGAGGCGAGAGAAACATAAAGCAAGTGGATGTGTTGATGCTTTAACTTTAGCTAATAACTTGCATGAAATCTTCTGGATAAATAACAAATCCAATAAAAATCACATTCATTTTAAGCAACGAACAAGGAATTAGCAACCATAATTCCAAGTAACATAAAAGTTTATGGCTCTTTACAAAAACATGGAGGAACTGTTTACATATACTTAGTTCCTTTCCATTCCTTAATTATATGCAGCTGTTACAAGCAAATTGTCAACATACACTCACAACTTTAAAATAGTATTTTGGGGAATGTATTTCCTGTAAGCCAGAGTTATTGAGCTAAATAAAGTGGATTTTCACAGTATTACGAATTTTTCATCACTTTTCCTACCATGGTGTCCTTGAAACAGATACACATCACTCAAATTGATTGTAATGTTCTAATTTAAGAATGAAAAATAAGATATTAATGATTGCTATTACATAGCCGTTAAAATGCCATGGATTATCTGGACTCTCTCCCCCTCTCTTTTACTTAATGCTGAAGGACTTTCCAGGCTAATGGCAACTGCAGACATAAATTCTTTCCCCATGGTCTCTGCTTTTCCATCTTTTCCAGGCTGGTCCCTGCAACTATGTGGAAACATAGCTCATTATATGAGGCAGAGAGAAGATGCAGGGAAGAGATGTCCAGGACACTTCTTTTTGATCTGAAGTTATTCTTGATGGAAATCAAAGTAAGTTAAATGCAAATAAAACTACTTATCTGCACAATCAAAAACAGGTAACAGCAGCTGCAAAACTAGAAATACAGGAACAGAAAAGAAAGGAAGAAAAAAAACCCCACACATCGCAGGCAGAACTTTGGTTAGTGCTTATGGTTCCTCTGTCCCTGCATCTGCCACAGGGCAGATGCTTCGTGTTGGTCCTGACCCTGCTCTTTGAGGCTCCCTTCCTGGGGACCGCGGGCTCTCATTATGGCCCCTTTGGGCAGGGGGACCATTCCCTGCCCCACCCATACATCTTCTAACATTTACTATAATCCAAGGAGTGAGGGGCCGAAACCTTCCTCCTGCCACGCTGCTGCTGCCCGGCTGCAGTGGTTCTGGGAGAGGGCTGCTCCAGGTAGCCCTGCATCTGGGTCTGTTTTGCAGAGGAGTCCCGGCAATCACTAGCAGCTCAGCAGGAGCTGGAAGTTCACATCTTTGGAGTCATAACCTCATCCCATGTGTTGCACCACTTTACACTGATGTGATGAATCTGAGAAGTGGCACCAGAAACTTGCTAATTCAATTTTTCTGGAAACCAGCTGTAAAGGGAGCTGTGAATGCTTTTGAGGTTGCATGATGGATTTTTGCTCAAAAGAAGCTGAGTGGGTTTTTTTTTGTTGTTTGTTTGTTTGTTTTTATCCAGAATTAGAATAGACCAAGCACTGGCAGAATACGGTGGGAAAAGCTGGAATGGCAAAACATAGCTGTTCCTTTGGGCTTTTTAACTCCCTCAGGGAAAGGAAAAAATACTTACCAGCGTATGAAAAAATAGAAGTAAGTACAGATTCAAACACAGATCCTCTAACAGAGCCCATGCGGTGGATTATTATATCCCTCGAGTGATGCCACAGCAGTTGTCTTTGAATTCGAAACGTTACTGAAGCCCCCCCTGCCCAAGGGGGCTTTACACTCTGTGCCACTCTATTATTTTTCTATTGTACTGAAATGACAGAATTCCCTTGCTTCGCAACAAGCCACTAAATAAAATCTGTGTTTACCTTCGGAAGCTGCCAAGTTAGGCAGAACTATGAATAGAAAAACAGTAATTATGCCAGAGGAAGTGGGGTGAGGTTTTATTGGAAAGGTTATCTTCCTAGTGGGTTTTTGTAGCCTTCCTATACTTGTGTTTTGTGCTCAGGCACATTCCAGGCTGATCCTTTGAAATCAATTTGTGTTTCTGAACCCAAAAAGAAGCAATACCGTGGTTGCTGCGTGCCATCTAGTGTTCACTGATGAAGTGGCCCTTCCGCAGAAAACTGCCAAGGCCTCGTGTGTTACGCAGGGGACAGATGTGCCGTGCTCTGCACCTGGAAAGACCCTGTCACTTCTTTCCTCCTGTGCAAAGGGCTTGCGTGCTCTGATGCTGTGAAGCTGCTGTGTCCTCTGCACTGGCCAGCGGTCCAGCAGGGTGAGAGAAGGGAGAGAAGGAAGAAAGGATGGGAACAGCAGAGCCAGGAGCACTAAAATGGTTATTTCAGATTATAGAGAGATAGCACAACTTAAATATCACCTGCAGGCTGCACTCTGATATGATAAGAATCAAAACGATGCTGTGACAATTCTTGAATTTGAAAAACAAGATTTTGGCTTAAAGCAAATGAACTGAATGTTCCTCTGCTGCAGCCGAAAGTCTGAATATAGCTTCAGTGTAGTTCAAATCCTATTTCAGTACTGCAAGGGCCTCAAGTGTCCAGGGGCCCTGCGCGAGGTACTGTCATCACAACTAGAAGGAATGGTCTGCCCACAACTAGGAGAAATGGTCTGCTCACTAAACTCGTCTGTTTTATGGTGTAAATCACATGCATTTTGATTTACTGCTGAGGTTAGAAGTGACTCATTCTCAATATGTCTATTTATATTGATTAAAAAAAATGGCAAAACTCAATACTGTGCAGTAGTTGTCACAATTAGTAATTGGCTAATTATAACTGCCATAAACAGATTATGACTGGAGATCTGAGAAACTTGTGAAGGATGCAGTAACTCTGAGGTGGTTAGAACTTCTCCAAGGTTATACAGAAAAGTCTGTGATAGATCAGAAAATTGAATCCAAGCAGTCCAGGTCCCAGGCATACAAATGTGGGGGTGTCATTGCTTAGCTCTGGTATTGTTCATGCGATTTCTGTGCATGAGCAGAGGGCAAACATTTGAAACCACACATTGTGCTGTGTATTGATAAGTAGTGAGGTGGTAAAAAAAAAGAAACATAAAATGAAACTTAAAATAACCTGAATTAGTGAAAGAAAATACTAGTGGATGGGTGGAGGAAGGGATCAGACATCAGTAGCTGAAGAGTAAACCTAGGTTCAAATTGAATTTTGACAGACCATATTTCTATCAAACACCTTTGTTTACGTGAATATCAGTTATTTTGGAGAGAGAATTCTTTCCAAAGGAAGGTTGGCGTAAGCAGATAGAGTCAAACAGTGCAGAAAGAAAAGCCACACCGGCAGGGCATTTTCTGAGTATTCTATGCTTGAAGGTGAGTAAGTGCATGGTGAAAACAATGTTTCCTATTAGAAAGCACTACAGGGAGTCATTCAAGAACAGCAGTTGAAAGAATCACTAAAAACTTGCATCTGCCTGACATTAAAAGCACATGCTAAACCCATTTTAGAGATCTTTCAGAAGTCCAGGGCAAGAGTCTGTGTGCATGCAACAAATGCATCATACTTGATATAAGCATTAACTAAGCATTAAACTGAAGTTGTGCCTATCACAAAAGAGGGTATTTCAGATCTAGAAGCTACCTATCCTGGGTGAAGAAAAAAGTTCAACAAACTTTGCAAAACTGTGTTAAAACTGTTGACTTAAACTAGCCCGAGAAATATCTTGCAGATAGAAGAATAAATGACTGCTTTATCTTTCATACCACTTGTGCCTTCTTCAGATTTAAACCATAATCCTATCGGGACTTCAGGATCCCTTTCTCTTACATACAGCTTTTTGTCTAAACTAGGGACCATGTCTCTTATTTTCCCAATTAGTGTTATTGATCAGAATAACTAGTAGAAGATTCATATGTAACCTCACCCCCTTTACTGCCTTCGTGATCCATCAGGAGTGCCACTGCTTAGGGATTTCTCTCCTGGAATATGAATTGAGGAAACCTGAGGGGGAGCTATTTGTTCCTAGAGGTCTGCAATTGAATAAGCAATCATCATTAGCTCTGTGCTAAGGGCAGGAGTTTTCCCTGTGGTATCCTGTAGCTTTTGATTTAGGTATGGAAGCAAAAAACAGCAAGCAAAGTCCACAGCTAGGATGGAGCTGTACATTGGCACTGACATCCAGAGAATGTCTCCAGTAACAAAGGACATTCATGAACTCTGGGTAGATTTCCCCAATTCTTGCACTATGTAACCCAAGTTTTTTTTTGTTTGTTTTTGCTTTATGTACAATACAACTAACAGCTGATGGGGCTGGGCACATCCTCCTATACAATGTTAAAAATGGGGAGAAAATAAACATCGCACACAGCAGTATAAAATGATAAAGCAGCCAGTTTCCTAAATGAAAGATGAGATAAAGCTCAGCTCTGTAACTCAGGAAACACCTCAGCATTTTCATCACACGCAGCCTGGAACGTTAGCTGTAAACAATAGGCTGCCAACACAACGGGAGGAAGGGGGAGAATGCCTTAGTCTAAACAATTTATCTAAGAAAAGTTTAATGAGCTACTTGTGTATTTCAGTATGAGCACAGGGTTTTAACTCAAATGAGCAGGTTCTTTTAGACAATGTCCAGGGGGTTATTAGCAGTGGTGGAAGGGAGAGTACTGAGAGGGCTGTACAGGTGAGTTTTGTCAGTGCTTGGAAGGGAGGAATTGCTTTTTGCCCATTAGGAGCCTCTGGAGGGACTGGTGGAGCTGGTGACAAGGAATTATTTGAAAGGAAGGATTTAGTCTGAGTAACAAGCCTGGATTTAGCAGGTAGATCTGAGAAATGATGGTCCAGTAGTTGAATTGGGGCTAGCAGGTGAATCCTTCAAGGATGACCACTGCTTCCTCAGCTGCCTTCTTCCCTTAGATCAAACCTTCTCTGTGAGCAACCCAGAGCAGACAGGATCATCATCATGGCAAACTCCAGGGGCAACAGAGAAACTCTGACAACTCTCTTTAGTACAGAAATGGGTTTTATAAGACTCTAGTCCATTCAATCCAACATATCTCCTCTAGGCAGGGGAGAAAGGAGGGACATGCTCAGTTACTGGTGTGAAGTGAGAGCAGCCACGTGCCCATCTTGAAGCCAGTTTCAGCTCTTGAAAGTTTTCAGGAGACATAAATGGAGATATCTTGACTCTAGCTGTCTTTCTTCCTGAAAAGATTGGTCTCATTTCTGAGGGCATATCAGGGAACTGGAAAAAAAATCTGAATTACGACAATACTTGAATAGCTGGCAACCTTCCCATACTTTTAAATGGCTTTTAAAACATAATGCTTTTGATGCATGTATTGCTAGGTAACACTGAGGCTGAGACCTTAATTTCAAGGTAATTAAGTTATCTGTTCCTAACCATTAGGATTTCTCTGACAAGGGCTATGAGCCCTTGAGATCCAGAGATTGCAGTAAGATAATTGAATTGTAATTTTGGATTTTTTTGAGTTCTATGCATATTTACACATTGTTTTTTGCACTTAGCAGTGATTTTTTTTAAGGAAGCAGAGTTTAGAATGGAAATAATAGGTGAAAGTTGTTGCTAGTTTCACAGAAAGTCGGTGGTAAGCTGATTCATAGGTTCCAATTGACTAATATGAAAAATATCTCAAAATTGTAGGAAACTAAAGGAGTAAAGGGTTTCTCTGCCATTATTTCACAGATGTCTGCAAAGCTGTGCAAGGCCTCCATGGGGAAGAGTCTCTTCCCTGCAGGAAAACTGAGTATGACCCTCCTTGTCCCACCTTGAAACTTCATGCAAACTCTGTTGTCTTCTTTGGGTGCCATGCACAGGTTGCATGCATGCCCTTAAACTGACCTGGGACGGATTCAAGCCTTCCTGTAAGCATGTTTAGGGGAGAATGGAGAAAAGGAAAGGAATTCTTTGGAGATGAAGTAACGGCAAGTATCTTTGAGATGAAAAAGGGGGGGCCTAAGATTTAGACCTTGGCAAGCTTGCCAGTGGAATATGCTGTCCTACGTAGGATATGCATAAAGATACATTCAACGTATAACACTATTTTATGATCACTCAACAGAGGAAAATCATCTTGCCAGCACAAAAATTCTCCTATCTACAATATTGAATGTTTCAACAGAAAATCCTTGATGAAGTGAAAGCCAAGAATATGAAGGATACTGATCCTGATTTTCCCCTCCACTTAGAAGCAGCACTAAGAAAAGACATTTCATACCAAGGCTTTTTTGGCTCTAAATATGTTAAGAAATATTTTCTAGCTTGTAAGTGGAACTCATATTTTGAGACAAAAGCTTTGCCAGGAGAACAACGAACATATAGAACTATATTCTAACTTAGAAGCATGTGATTGTTCTGCCAGATGGCACGGCTTTTTACTGTGCCACAAGATACGCTAAACAGAAAATACAGGAATAGCAGAATATGGTTTACAAATTAAGTGCTATGTAAACCTATCAGCTCAAAACTGCTTAAGAGTTTTAATAAAAGTATGATTATTTTTGCAGGAAGTAACTAATGACCTGATTTAGATTTTAGTGTGTGCTGATGTATAATTCTGAACAGATGACATTAAAGATGGAAGTGCTTTTTGCGTATGTGGCATATAAAAATATTTCACCAAGAATCTTCTCCTTAAAAAAATACAAAGAACTGTTCTGCCTTCTCCTGCCTCTGCAAGAGCCCTCCCCCAGCCCTATTCCCACCACACACGCTCACGGTTAAGAATTTGTAGCAAGATGTCACGAACACTCTATTACTCAGCTCCAGTGTGAGGGTTTTCTATGAAAAAAAGGAAATAATTAAAGCCATATATTGCCAGTGTGGTCTAATGGAGCCTGTGATTGTTCTCGGGATTTTAATTTCTCTGTTAAGCTTAATGAGACAGTAAACAATACTTTTGCCATAATACAAAGGGGGGAATAAGCAATAGAAAGTCTAAAAAAAAAAAAAAAAGATTAAGACAAAACATATTAAAGAAGAAATGAGTAAAATGTATAGCTTGCATCACATGCTACAGCTTGCATTAACTTCACTCCACAAAGGATCAACATCATGAGCAAAGTTGTTTTTCCTAACAGATAATTAAACCAAATACAATTCTGTGGATGATTCAGCTACACGTTATTTTGTGTGGTATTAGGCCAGATTCTGATCACCTGCCATTATTTTGCTAGGGCAACACCTTATGAGTGGATGTTTAGTCTTGGCAAGGGGGATTCGGACTACTGAAATTAGGTTCATGTGCTTACGGTGTCATCAGTGGCCCTCCAGATCTGTGTTGAGCGTGTTACTGAAATGTCCACTCTTCTGTTTAAACAGGGGGTGTAGAAAATTCAACTGCTTCTTCACATGCAACAAAGTACTTGGTGACAGTCAACATGAAACATTAAGTCTCAGGATGTCTCTGGTGGTTAAGAGGTGTCTGATGCATGGCTCCATTTGGAGTTGGCCTTGTGGTTTTTTGCTGTTAAGTACTTTTTTTTTTTTTTTGGAGGGTAGGTGCTGATTACTGAGGATGTGGTAGCGATTGTTTGCCTTGGAGCTCCTCAGGATACTGCTCAGAAACAGCGTTTGCTCGGAGATACCTGCTGCTTCCTCGCTGGTGCCTCCAGCGCCGGCCTGCAGGGCTGCCTGGGCCGAGGGTGTCCCCATCCCTCCCTGCTGCTGCTGCCACCGCTCGGCAGGCAGGGCAGGACACTCAGGAGCTGCCTGAGGAGAAGCCTCTGGAAATTGCTCCGCATCCTGCCTGCGCCCACTCGCTCTAAGGTGGGAAACACAAGTGAGCTCTGGCTCTGAGCTCGACACAGCTCCAGCACGCAGAGAGACAAGAGCTTCTTGGGCTTTATACAGTCACTGCATCACGGTGGCCCCATTGATGAGCCCAGCTGAGCAGCAGGGCACTGGCCCCACGATCTAGACCCTCGTCTTGCCAAGGAGAGGGGCTGCTCCCTGACCCAGCACAGATCTGCAGAGAGATATGGGGCCACATCCAAGAGGTTGATGGAGACATTTGCACTGAGGACAAGAAGTTGCAAAATGGCTCTTTACCCTTCCATGTGAAAAGAAGGCAATGAAAGGTACTGAAGAAACGGTGTTTTTGTTTTTGTTGTTTTGTTTTTAGAAAACATGGCTGCTAACATTTCCTTTGTAATTGTGTCTTAAATGGCTATAAAAGTATGTCATTCTATTTGTCTAACCTCTTATTGCCATAGTGTCTGAATGTCTAATGTGAGTTTATTGCAGTGGTTGTGTATTTGTTGTTCGGTGTCTTATTTAAAGGCCCAATTTAAAAGACCTTACGTTGTCATTAAGATGAGATGAGTGTGAGTAAAGACTGCAGGATTTATCTAGAAGCAGAGTGTGGTACTAAAGGGCTGAGAAAAAGACAAAAAGTTTGAAGATTTTTTTGTGCGCCAGCTTTAATAGAGAGAAAAAAGAATGATTTGGGAGAAAGGACAAAGAAAATGACAATAAGTTTAAGCTAGTTTTCAATAGATTAAATCTATACTGGCTATTTTGGAGTCCTCTAATTTGTATTGGGAGGGAGAAGGCGCTTGTTTCTGTGCCAGACTCCTCCTAACTTTCCAGGATCTCTGCTGTGGATATCTGATTGTGTGTGAATATTTTAACAGGAAAATACAGCATATGGCTAAACCAGGCCAAGGGAGATTTATGTTGCTCTCCCATATAATTTACAGGAAGAGTCTATAAAGAAATCCTTCTTGTTTTTCCTGATTCTGGGAGGCTGAAATGCACGTCTCTCTTGCATCTGTTTTATTCAGCATATTTATGGACATGTTTATTTATTAATGAAAACTCTTGAAAGCAGACATAAGGCACACATATCCATTCTTCAAACCACTTACAGTAACTATATCAACTTTCTGGATCCGTTGCTTACTTGGAGACTATGAATTCCAGGAAAACGTGTGTGGGTGTCAGCAGGGCGCGGGCAAGGAGAAGCATTTCTTTAATTTGCACAGGGCCGTGCATTTCTGAGAAGCTGACGCTTGAACGATGAGCGCTGCAGCTGCCCGCAGCAGCTTCACCTGCGGTGTGCGAGACAGGCCGGGCGACAAGGGCCACGCACGGCCCTTGCCGAGGCGGAAGGAAACGCAGCACCAGGTGAGCAGCAGGGCCCCTGCTCGTGCAGGGATCCAGCCAGGAGCCTCACACGTCCTACACCAACCTGCAGACCAGCTACGGGAGTCGAGTGTGGTCACCGTGTTGGAGGGAGATGCTGAAGGAGCCCTGGGTGAACTGCGGAGAAATGCCTGAATGAAACATTTCTGCTTTGCTCCGGCAGGACGTGCGAGCGTGCCATGGAACTGAGCGTGCTCTGAACGCTGGTTCACAAGCCCCTTTGCGTGTGATGCAGGTTTTGGTATTTGGGAACCAGCACTGGAATTTTTGGAATATTCTGGGAAATTGAATAACTAGCTCCAAAATGCTCGTGAGAAAGTTTTTATGCTTTTCCTCACAGGTTTCCCTTAAAAGTTGAAAAAAAACGGGAGAAAGAGAAGGATGATTAGAAATATTCTTTTTTTCTCTGTTCTCACTGCATGCAGAGCTGAACCTCTTCGGAGCTGCGGCGTGGCAACGAGCTTTCCTCCAGCGGAAGTGCAAAACACAGAGGCGCTCCTCGGCGGCAACAGATAACTGGGACATAAACAATAGGGAGACATATGTTGAGCCCGGAGTGAAAGCTGAACTCTGGGCCTCAGGAATTTTTCGTGGGAAAGAATACTGGCGTTTTAATGGGAGAAAAGAACGTCATGGAATCATGTGGAGAGAGTGGGGGGAAAGCCACAGAGGAAACACAGATTATGGCGTAGGGAAAAAAAAATTGATGGAAAGCTTTTCAAGCAGAGAATTGGCTGAAGAGAGGCTTGGAAGTGTGACAAAGAAAGTAATTCTGTTTTGACTCTTGTTCTGTTCAGGGAGACAGGCTGTTATATGTTATTTCTAAATGAGAAGGTTTGCATCACAGGCATACTTTATTTTCTCCTCCTCAGAAAAAATAATACACACAGGCCCCCAGATTAGCTCAAACAGCTCAGGTCAAATAGATAAAACATATTTATCAAGACTTTGCTGCTAGAGCCTCTGTAGTGTGTCCTTGCTGGGGTTTATCAATGCCAAGAGCACGCTATAATTCTAGGAGGAGGGAGGCAAGGGAGCCCTAATAAATAAGTTACAGGGAAATTTATGCTCCCAGCCACCTGCTACCCAGTCAACTGTGTTAATGCCTGGCAAAATCGAAGTCCCAGTGAGATTTCCTGTCTCTTGAATATTAGTTTCCCCTGTAGTAGGTAGATACCTCTCTAATGGGTTTCCAGCCACCTGCAGACCTGTCCAGCTGGGTAAATTGCATTGCATTGTAATGAACATGCTTAAGCAACCGGGAGGAAAGTTACTTCAAAATTATTTCCATAATAGGGAAAAAAAACACTTAATTAAAATATTATGTTCATAGACAGCAAATAGAACAGTTTAAAAATGAAAGCACTTAATAATAGCTTGCTTTTCAATCCTATCTTTAATGTTAATGAATGCAGGCAATGATACTTCTTGCAGGTCATGCTACCAGGACATACTAAGATGTGAGATCTGTGTAGTGACACATATGGGGACATTGCAGGCATTACCTGGGCATGCTGTTTGGATATTGTATTAAAACACGCTTTCTAGACTCTTTGTAATGCACCTGGAGCCCAGTGTATTCATAGTTAATAAATTCCAGTGGATATATAGATGCACAGGGAAGCCAAGGTCAGTGAAAAGGTATTTGTGCCCCATAAATAGTGTACTCCAGAGGCTTTTGTCCATTAGATGACAAATTTCACCTTCCTTTCCTTTTCAACCCCTACAGATGCCCCTCTGGGGAAAACCAGCTGAGGGATCCAATGGATACGTGACTCATGGAAGAGCAAGAACAAATGGAAAGGAAAATAACCTAGTTTCTCACACTGCCATGTGATTAATAACAGAAAATAAAGTAGCAAGCCTTTATAAAAAAGCAGAAACGTTTCTGTTGTGGCAAAGGTGATGTGCAGGGGCAGACATCTAACTGCAGGACCAGGGAAGATGTCGATCTTTAGGAAATGCTCCATCTTCACTTCAGGTGGTGAACGGCCCGCCCTTGCGAGCTCCCTCATGTGCACAAGCAACTAGGGAAACCTTGGCTGATAAGTATAACCTAGACATGTATACTCCTGCCTTGTATTTTTTTGTTTACAATTTCATTCTTCCAGACGTCTGTTTTAATCTGAGTATGAACAAATGGAACTATTAGTACCTTTTATCCCTGTCTTACAGAGTAATAAATGGATTTGGTAGACACTGAGAACTGCAAAGCTTATTACTACAACTGCTGGATTCTGCACAGAGCACCACACACTACACACGATGATGACTCTCCTCCTGAGTCTGTTAGGCTGCAAAGGCCGGCACTGTCTGAATGGTGGGAATGAGACAGTTTTCCAGATTCTGAGTCTGGACCCTCCCTCATTCACATTGTGGTGCCCCATTCACACCATGGCTGCGCTGGGATGCTGGCCTATCCCCATGGCTCCATGTCCCAGGTGGTGTGCTCCACACATGGCCCATGGTCAAAGGGTAACTCCGGGAGCACAGATGCAAGGCAGAAAGGATGTTACGCTTGCAGAGAGAAAACTAGGCTGGAGCCTTTTTTTACAATCAGTAAGAAGGTGAGAAGAAAGTCAGGAATTACGAGCTCCTCTGATGCTCCCATAGGCTACATGACAAAATCTCTTTATGACCAGGGTAAATACGCAACTTTCTGAGTATTCTGTAGCTGCATTGGGGCACTCGCTTTTGGATTTGGCTCTGATTGAGTAAATATTCTGATTCAGTGTGGGTCCATCTAACTTCCCTTGCTTCGTGTTTAGGCTTTGCTCACTGTCCCCATGCTCCGGAACCCCAGAAAGAAACAGTGAGCAGTTAGTGACAGCAGTCACAAACTCCATGCCAATGCCTGCTTTGAACATTAAAATATAGCAGCTCTTACTACCATTTCTGAATCTGTGCTCCTTTTGTGATCTTTCTACAGACACATGAAGTGTGGTTAATTAACCTGCCATCACCTTTTTCGGAATCAGTAGTCACACTCTATTCTATATGCTGAAACTTTTCAGTGATATATGTTCCTTCCTGTATTGACATTACACTTAACTTCTTCATAATTACTAAGCTAGTTCAGTTTTGCCTTTTCTTTTTTGTATGCTGATATTTCCAGTGGTCCCATTTTTTCTAATCATTTTGGAATAGAAAACCCACATTATTGTCAGGTGACCCTTTCACTTGGTGATCCTTTCATTTGGATTCTTAGCACTAGACTGGCCATGGCCATGCCTTTCTGGAAGGACAGGTTTTTCTGTCTTTTCAGAATATACTTTTAAATGGTAATAAATAGTTTATTCCTCTTAGATAATTTATTTGTCTGTTATGCTTTGTTTTCAATGAAAAGGAAAACTACAAAAGCAGGAAGTGTGCATTTAATTAAAGAAGCTACACAAAAGCTGAAGCTAAAAAAAAAGCCTTTGATTTGATATACCCCTAGAATAGTGAAAGGAGTAAGTAAAATTTAGATAAAATGGAGAAAGATAGCTACTACTGCAATGCAGTGAAATGGAATTAAGGAGTCTGAGTGATTCTTTCTTGTAAAGGTCAACATCATCGACTGAATTTTTGTGAACCTAATAAATTCTAAGATATGCTATAAATAGGAGCATCTCAAGGGCAATACTTAAGTCATTCGATTGAAAAATGGGACAAAATAAATAGTAAAATGATAATGAGAAATGGCAAATCAAGTTAAAATGGTACGTTTAGACCTGGCTTTCTTGATAATACAATTTTAAAATGTTACCAAATCAATTCTTATTTATAATGTGTTTTGGAAAGAGATTAACTGACTTTGGATACAAACCAGGTTTCTAAACAAGTTTATAGTAATGCCAGCACTACATGTCTATTTTTAAAGGTTGTCACTGCAATGAAAATCTCCATTTACAGTTTGGTATAAATTTTAACCAGTAAATTTAATGTTTTCTGAGAGAAGGAACAAATGTTTCTCTGTATTTCATTTACAAATATAACTACCACATTTAATCTCAATTTTACCTGCAATTCAGTAGGGAGGATAATTAGGCATAGGCTTATAATAAATTTTGCCAAACTATTTTTTTAAACCAAGCTTTCATTCAGGAAATTCCAATAGCCAGTGCCCTGTAAGAGGTCAAATTAGAAGACCACAGTGGTCCGTTGCAGTTTTAAGCTACATTCATAGCTTTTTAGCAAAAAGTCCCCAAAATTATATTTAACTCTATATTTTTTAGACATAAATTAGTAGAGAATATAACATCTTTTCTTGGATCAGCTGTCTATGTGTATTAGGTAGATCTGAAAGATTATTGTTGAAAGTAAGGCCTCTTACCGGCCCTGATTAAAAAAAAGTATGTAACAAGCAGAGCAGGAAGAGAGAGAGAGGCACAAGGAGGTGAAAAGACATTCCCGAAAAGGGGAAAAGGTGATGTGGAATGGCACCGATGCGTGTGTGTATCCATTTGTTTTACTCTATACTGTAGTATTTAGGTATCTTAAGATCAAAATTAATGATAAACCCCAGAAGTCTTTGACACTTCTGCCTTTACAGAATCAGTCATCCCTATGGGAAGGTGTTATCCCTGTGGGTTTTTGCTGGAAGGTGGGCCTAGAAGAGGATTTTTGTGAATTATACTTTTCTGAAGGAAACTTGGCATTTTTTTCTGCGTATGCTCAGATTCCAGTGTGGTCACAGATCAAATTTAGCCTTTGATGTAGTAGGAGTCTGATCAAGTGATTATTGCATCAAAAGATGAGCAGGAGCCAGAGACAGGATTTGAGCTTGTGCCTGTGGCTGAATCCATGTAAGGGGGG
The DNA here is from genome assembly GCA_034781795.1 of Crypturellus tataupa. Taxonomy (NCBI): domain Eukaryota; kingdom Metazoa; phylum Chordata; class Aves; order Tinamiformes; family Tinamidae; genus Crypturellus; species Crypturellus tataupa. The sequence goes on from JAWLRI010000833.1 coordinate 5,806,049, forward strand.
TCTGCTCCTGTCTGTCTGTCTGGCCCCTTTCTGTGTGTCAAGAAGACACCAGCTCTCCCCTGTCATCCGGACACGTTTCATCCAAGTGAAACAGAATTTGTAGCTAGTGAGAGAGCGTGAAAGTTCAAACAGATGTTGGCAGCTGTAGGACCTTCTGCAGGAATGCAGGGAAAAGAGAGCACTGTGTTTTACCCCAAAAGCTTTTGCCTACTAGAATTCATTCACTTCCTGGTATTTTTTTTTTAAATGTAGGTTAATATTATCTGCAGTAGCCTCTAATAACAATCTATAACTAAATCTAACCCTTTGTGTGAGCTGATGCTCACAGCACAGCAGTGAAGGAAGCACTCAGATTTTCTCTGTGAGCTGAATTGTCATGTTAAACTACATCAGAAGAAAAATGGGAAGCTGTCGACATACTGTTTTTTGATAGTATTTTGCTATTTTGGAGTTTGAAGACTTTGCTGTTCTCCTGTCCCTCAAATAGACTATTCTTCTCAACTAAAGTATTTTGACCACAGCTTCTGCTTTCTCCCATTCGTGTTTTGTCTGCTGGGAGCACACAGAGCAGGTCAAGGTAAAGTAATACAGAAAAGCATCTGAGTGTAGATGCACAATAACCAGAGGCGCTCACACAGAGCAAGTGGTAAGGTCATTGAAAAGTCACGGAGAGGGCAGAACCTAGAAGAAAAACAGACCAAAACAGGCCACTTCTTAGGTAGCAGTGATGCTGATAGCATCTTTACCTGGTGTTCAGGGCCAGTATGAGCAGAAGCAGCATGACTCAACGGGGAGGAATGGAAGCATGCAGGAGCAGCTGGTAACAGCGCAGCAGCACCGGGCTTCAGCAATTCCTTCTGAGCAGAAATCAGAGAGGCGAGAGACAGCTGCCCACCTAGGCAAAAAGGTCCTGGGGTCCCAAAAGAATCCATCTTGTTCCTAACTCTCTTTAGGATGTTGACAAAGCTTCTGGGAGAGATAATGATAGCAGATTAGATGGCTATTACTACCTTTTTTTATGATCTTATGTTGCTGTTGCAGGATATCTGAATCACCTCAGGAGCTGGTCCAGTAAAGCACTTCCTAAAAAATGCCAAACATGAAGTAACAGACCTGCAAGCCTGTGGCTCCGGCTTTGTGTGAAAGCAGCTCCTTCCCTGCTCAGGAAAACAGCATGGAGAAAAGGAGCCCAAGCAAGGAGGCCGCTGGCTGGGGTCATCAGCGGAGGGAATGTAAGATAAATGGAGAAGACCACTGGACAGTCTTGAATGTGCTTGTCTTTGCACTACTGCCTTAGAAACTCACTCCCATTACCCTGTAGATGGAGAATAATGCATAGGGGCAATGGGCTGCCGAAATGCCACTGCCTGCCCAAGCGTGGCTGAGGCACGCAGCTTCTGACTGGTGTCCAAGGCCCGCCATGGGAAAAGGAAAGGCCAGGCAGGAAGGTCAGTGGAAGAACCTGTGTTTTGGGAGGTGCAGGCAGCAGGTGAGACTGCTGAGAGCTCCCCTGCTTGCTAAGGGGACCCATGTCTGGGTCCCAATGCAGCATGCATCCCCATGGAGCAGGAAGGCCGGGAGCGCTGTGGGGAGCTGCTGCCAGAGGCGGGAGAGGGGCCGGAATGGAGTGAGCACCTGGGGAGCAGTGAGTGTCCCAACAGCGTGGCACGCGGGCATATCCCACCAGGTACACTTGCCTGGCTCCTCAGACTGGAAGCTTTCGTCCAAGTATGGCAAATACCCTTGCCTTAAGGCTGCGAGGTCACGATATTTTCCTCCAGGGTACTGAAGGCCAGACAAGGTGAACCAATGATCCCTTGGGATCAGTCAGGAGTGATAATAGCAGAACAACACAAGTAAGTACATTCTGCTGCTTCAATTGTATTTGTTTTGGTTTTGCTTTTAATTGTAATCATTCTCTTCGGAGAGATGATGCAGCAGGAGTGAATTGCCTGCTGCTCAATCACTCTAATGAAGCAGCTCAGGGTCAGTATGGCTGTGGGCACACGGGCAGTCTCTTGTAGCAGTGTCAGCCCAAGTTTGGGGGCCATCAGCCTCAACTAGCCCCGCACCTTCTTTTCCTTGTTTATTCACTTCATCTTCTCTCTGCAGTGATTTCTACACCAGCATGCCAGACACCAGAAACTCCCAGATCCCAGTGGAACTTGTCCATTACACATATCCCTTATAATAGGAAGAAGTGGAGACAATTAGAAAGGGAATTTTCACTTTTATAAACCGTTAGGAAAACTGGTGTTCTCCAAACATCTCTAGAACAGTTTGCGATGAAATACTTTTGTCTGAAAGAGAAAATAAATACCCAGACTACTAGCTTTCAGCATAGATCAAGGAATCTAACAGCCAGAGCTGTGCTCTATAATTACGGTATTCAAGATAGATGAACCTAAATAGTTTTTGTATAGATTTCTTAGAGATCAATATTGTCACTCCTTTTTTATGCCTCTTCTATGACATAGATAGATACGTTGCTAAAAAAGTTGTGTATTTCGCTGCTGCAGATGTGGGAGAATTACTGAGAGATCGCCTGAATATACCAAAAGAAACAATTAAAGGTTTCATTATATTTTCTGGCATGTAGAAGTTTCAAGTGTTACCTATAAATGTGGCATACTGGTTTCTGTTATAACATTGGTCTAGTTTCTTTGGAGAACAAATAACCCTCAAAGTGTTAATGTTTTGGATACCTAACCTAGTAATGAGCAAGCTGAAGTGGAATTGGTGGTGGTGAGCAGTTTCTTCTCTCTCTCACAATAACAGGAACAATAGAAGTGAAGGTTATCGCGGCTGCAATTAAGACACTCACTTCTGAATCCCTCTGTAACTTACATATTTTCCTGGGGTCTGAAGTTTATCAACCAGCAAAGGTGCAGTCTGAATTCCGCTGCTCTTTCCCCCTCATACGAGGAATTTGGAAGATCAGAAAACAATGTGAGGAAACCCCTGTATTTATTTTTAGACGTATTCATTTACAGTTTTCCCTCCCCCTCCAGACAAGCTCCCGCTGAAGAGGGTGACTAAGGTCTGTTTCTTGTGTTTTACTTCTGCCTGAGCTGAAGGCCTGGCTAAGTTCAACAGTTCAGTGGAGCAAACAACAACCCCTTCCTCGAGGGCAGCTCATGCCCCATGTAAAATTCTGACCGTGATTAAAAGAGAAAAGTGGTAGCTGGGGAGCATTTAAACAAGCTTTTTTTTCCGTGGCGTTGGGCAGCCTTTACACCAAGCAGGCAGCAGTTGCGTGCTTCACATGCACGGGAAGCAGGCGCTCCTGCCTGTCTCCCTACAGTCTGCTTGGGCAGCCATTGACCAACCTGCCTGAAAACGTACCCAGCAAAGGGTGCAGAGAAGCGAAAGCGCCGCTGTGGTCTGCCTGCCAGGGCGGTGGCACAAGCACTAATGGCAGAGAGAGCCGCGCGGTGGGGAACCGGCAACCACAGCCACGGGCACGGCCAGGAAGGGCCTTTGCTGGGGCACCCGCTCGCTCCTCAGGTGGCTTCAGCCACTGGTGGAGGCACACCCAGGAAAACGGCCCGCGGGGAGAGGCAGAGGCTGGTGTTGGGACATCCTGGTGGGGGTTAGCAAGAAAAGCGCACAGCTGCGCGGGAATTCAACGGCGGTGCCCAGTTAGGGCATCAGAGAGCAACGATTCGGGTGCTAAAATTAGCCGGTGGTATTTGCAAGAGAGAATGATTAGAATAGCGAGGTGATAATATTATGCGGTTGGAAAGGAACTTTAGAGAACTAATGGGTAGGGGTGAAGTAAAAATAATTAAAATGATGTTTAATGAGGGAAGCAGGAAAGCAGGTTAACACTGTGTGCTCTCTAGGGAATTGAGAAAGGTGATGAATGAGGCTGAATAGAGAAGATAAAAAGGCAAAAAACAGTTAATGGAGGAAAAAATGAAAGTCACTAATTTGTTTCTTTTGTCTAACGGTATTGTAAAAAGAAATAATAAAAATATAATTGTAACATTAGGGACCTTTCAGATTCCTGGATGATATATCAACCTCAGTTGCAGGAATATTTGATTATCTTTTAGTTAGCAGTAGGCAAATCTTTTGTCAAAATTAGTATGCTTTAAGAAACTAAGATTTGAAAAGCAGTGCCCATCATCAGTGGAGGTAGACTTGCTTTCTCTGGCTGTATAGCACCATATTTCTGCCAGTGTGTTGTGAGAAAGCATCTGGCTTATTCTTGTTCACAAAAAAAGGACACAACAGTACATTGCACTGTATGGTTAAACTACAAACTTGAGCATCTGCTGCAGTTAGGGAGGAGTTTATTGATATATCAATATCAACGCCATATGGCATATAGACAGCTTCTTGCTATTAATGCTCTTGGTCCTTCTACGGGGTTGTTTTTGTATCGAGTGCTACCAGTGGTGCCATTGAACGCCTGCAGGCTTTGCAATCTTGTGCATATGGGGAGGGTGAGTGAGAAGCCTGAGAAGGAGCCGCAGCCATGGAGGGAGGCAGCCGCATAACTGGGAGCAGAAAGGAAATCTCTTCATTCCCCAGCCACAGTGCTATGTATTAACCAACTGCCTTTCTGGAGGAGAACACAACAAAGATAGCTGTGAGGTTCAAACAGCAGTAGGGGAGCAATTTCTTTTCATATTAGTGCCCTATGACAAGTTTAAAATTTTGGCACGAGAAATCAGTGGGAAGAAATGGCAGAAAGGGTCTGAGCACTGAGTGTTTTGTACAGCACATACCAGGAAGTGGATAAAATTCTTCTTTGCTGACACAAAAAGGTGCTGCATGTAGATACAGGCACTTTTGCATATCGCATCCCTAGGGTCCCACGAACTCCCTGCAATCTCCCAATACCACCTGAAGGAAACATCTCGTCCATCAGAGGAGACTGTGAGTTCCCTGGAGCATTTTGCAATGTGCCTGGCCAGGATAGTAAACTACAGTCACTAATCTATGTATTTCATTGATGACTATAAATCCTTTAGACCAGAGCAGCTGCATCTTGTTTTCTTTTTACCCACAGATTGAGTAGCTGCCCTTATCTCTTAAGCACCATGAGGCTTTCCAGCTCCTGCTCCCAGGCACATGGGCTACTTACTAATCGCTATCTGCCAGCAGGGAGAGCAAAGCAACAGCACAGCAGCCTTTACAGAGACTTCTTTCTTGTTTTACTCTGGAAGTTACTGGTGCTAACCTGTTGTTTTCTGTGTGCTTCTGCAGCAACAGCACTGGTGCATGGGCCCTTCTACTAGAAGTTAGGTCTCTTTGAAGGTGATCTTCTTTACCTACTGCTTCTGTCTCATGAGGTTAGCTTAGCAACAAAGCCTAATATTGCCATCTCCACCTCTAGTTAGCAACCTGTGATTAGCATTTATGTACGCAGCCATCCATGCTGACCTATTTGTCTGTTAGGAAGGATGATTTGTAGGAGGAGAGAGAAAGGTTAACAGTAAACTCTTGAGATGCTTTGCTTGAGCTCCGTGCTTGCATTTGCATGGTGGTTTCCTGTCAGTGAGTTATCTTATGTCTCTTAGGGGAGGACAGATGCCAGCACAATGTACTCCTTGCCCTCTTGGCTTCTATAGCATTACATAGGGTATTTCTCATATTTTAAAGTACAACTAAAGATCCAATTTGATTTGCCTATTGTCTAACTAGAATCACTCTGTTCTGTCTTTCACAGAGTATTCTTACTAAGATGTAATTAATATCAATCAGGGTAAGTTAGCAATGACCCAGGAAGGCTGTGGCAGTGGTTAGATGGTTCCTGATAGTGATTAGGATGAAAGTGGTTAGAAGAAACAGAACGCCTGCAGAGAAAAATATATTATTGCTTTTTCTGATGAGGAGGCTTGTCAGGTGTGAATACATCTTGTCACGGAAATACAAGAAAGGTGAAAAACCACAGGTTTAAAAACACACACACACACACATAAATATGCAAAACATGCATACATATATATTTATATATGCACATATGTATGAACCTTATTTCAGGTCTTAGAAGAAACATCTACACTGTGAGCTTCTGTTTACACGTAGAGCTAAGAGTCTATCGTGTATAAATATATAATTGTATGTATACATCAACATAATATATATGCCACAAACACTTCTATTTACAAAAAAAAAGTATCAAAATGGAATAAAATATTTGGCAATAGCAGACAAAATTTGTAGGAAATAATTTATCTTATTAGTAATGTGAGGTGGAATGTGGTACACTTACATTGTCATACTGGTACATTGATGATTTTTGATAATTGGAGCTGAGATATATGGTTTTAAACCTACAGTAACTTTCCTATTTCTTACTACTCAAATCTGAATTTACCTTAAGTTAAATAACTTAAGCTTTACTGTGTTCAAGAAAAGGGAGAGAGAGAATTATGAATAATAGTGGATAAAATGGTTGTTGCCATTGTGTACAATTGCACATTGTGTACAATATGTTTACAGGGTAGATGATTGTGTTGCTTGAATGTTGGAGGTTTCTTCTCTTGCCCTGCGAAGCTGCTGGTGTTAGCATTTCTCAGAGACAGGATACTAGACTAGATAGAAACACAGGAAATGCCATGCCAGATTGGCCTCTAAATGTTGTAAAATACTTTAGTGAATATATATTTTTTGCCAACTGTCATTTTTTTTTGCCAATTTTCACAACTGCATAAAACTGTGTGACAGAAATCAGGCTTGATTTTGATTTCTATTTAGTATGATAGCTTTTTGTCTGCAATAGTATTTTTTTTTTTAATGAGGAGAACGATGAGTATAGATGAATATAGAATGATGTTCACTTGAAAATGTATTTCCCAATTAGAGAGAGAGGAAGGTTGCTTCTGGGACTGCACCCTTAAGCAGACACAAAGGTACCTCTAGCTTTTGAAGGTGAATTCCTCTATCTTGGCAAGGTCTCACAGGCTCTGTCTAGACCATGGTTTAAATATTTGAATTTATACTGACTCAGCTTAGTAATGCTGGTCACGGGTATTAAAAGGTCAAACCACACTTCTAATGCCTTTGGACTGGCTTAACACCTCTGAGGCTTATTTTTAACTAATACCTTTTTGGTGCTTTTATGAATCTTCAGATACAAATGCTTCAACTTCTCCAGGTTTCCTTCTCTGCCAAGAGAGCTGGAAATGTCCCAGTGCAATGTCCAGAGACCAGTGACTGAGCTCCTGGGAGACATGCCAAATATACAAGACATGGTAATGTCAGGAGTTTAAAATATTACTAGCTAGGCCAATCTAATTAATACATCTTCAGTCCAAGAGTTTAGAAAATGAAGCGTGTAATTAGAAGTAATACAAGGCCCTTGAAATACCAGCCTCAGGGAGGCATGTATGCTATGTGGTATAACTAGGAAATAAAACTAGGATAGTAATAATTCCTCTAAGAAAAGGCAGTGAATAAAAGGGAGCAGGCTCAGGAGTTGTTGGTGAGTAGAAGGCCTAATGGTCAGGACTCCTTGAGTGCTGTGACTGCTTGGTCACAGTCAGTGCCGCTAGGACCATGGATAAGGAGGGAGGTTCCTCCTGTCTTGGGGCCTCCTTTTCTCTGGAAAGTCTCATAGCCTTCTAACATGAAAAATACACTTCCCAAATTACAAGAATACCATGGACTTTGAATTTAGCACCAGCAAGATGTAGTGGGTAGTTTTGGCAGGAATCTGTGGCGTCCCTTATATTCTGGTGTGATTTCATCTCAGCAGAGGTTCTTCCTGGGGTCGCAGAGACTAAGGTTATGTGTAGTTTGAGCGGTTGCAGACTGGGTCGAGATTTTGCTTCAGAGCAGAAGTCATGTTGGCAGGATAACCTGGAGCTCAAATCACTGGTGTTAGGATATTTTCTTTCTGACGTTTTTCTGTTCATAGTCTGTCTTTGGGTTTACTTCCCTTGAACTGACATGACAATAAATTATGCACCAGAAAGTCCTTCTTTGGCTGTCTGTGGTGCAGCATCCTCCTTCCAGAATATATGGAAAAGACACAAAGATCCAAGCTACCATGAAATTTTCTTTTTCCTCGCTGAGTCCTTGTCTTTTCCATGCAGTATCCCCTCAGTTCAAAGACCTCCTACCTGCCTGGTCTAAAAGGGGAGCTTTGCCATTAACTTTGCTCGTGCAGTTGCTTGGCAACACAAGGTAAAGATCTAAACAGAGGACAAAGAGAAATGATTTAGTTCACAAGACAGCCCGAACAGCTTTAGTGACTTCATAGTCCCCTTTCTGTGGTTTGGCTCATGCTACCAAATTTTGCTCACAAAAGCTGCTCAACACCCCCGGTTACCACCGGTATGCCGAAAAAAGCCCTTGTTGCAGACGCACATATGGCTACGGAGAGGAGTGTTTGCTGGCGTAGCTGCTGCTATCTGGGGAGCTGGTGTAAATAGATCAACAGAAAAATTCTGTCTGGTGGCATATGTTTCATCCGCCCCGGGGGGCTGTGGCTGCGCAGCCCTCCGCTCCTTTGCCCCGTGCATTTGGCACCCTGAGCGTGTCTGCCCATGACCCCGATGCTGCGGCTGCTCCCCTCGCCTGCCGTGGGCTGCGTTGGGGCTCGACTCATGCAGCGGCTCGTTGCAGCTTCAAAGGCCCCGTGACATGTTTCATTATGTAACTCGCTGGCACTTGGCACTTCCACTCCCTGCTGGAATGAGATTCGAGCCCTCGCAAGGCACGTAATGTATGCGGTAGCGGTGCCAAAGTGGAGACTATCTCTTGTAAAATGGCTTTGATACATCGATAAATGGAGCTGGCTGACAAAAATTCCTTAACAATGAAGTATCATTTCAAAGCCAATATTTTTTTGGAGTGCTGAAGGTACAAGGAGCCCTAATGACTAACAGAAGATCGTTATGTATGCAGGTGAAAAGGGAAGATGACAAGGATTTTAAATCAATCTATCACATTATGCATTTACCTGCCAGCAGTGAGTTTTTCACCCCTTTCATTTTCCACTGCCAAATACCACAGATTTCGGCTGGTAAGCAGAACATTTGGGGGCAGCATTTACATTAAAAATGAACCTTTTACATAAATTATGACCTCTTTTGTTTCCATGCTGACTGATGCACTTTAGCTGTCACATGCCCATTGTAGGGGGACTATTCTCTCCCTGATATGTGCGTGTAATTCTCATTAACATCAAGGCGAGTTACAAGTGCTCATTTGGGAAAGACAGAGCCCAGAGTGCCTCTAAATGCTTGTGACAGGGGTGCACAAATTGCCTAGGAGCCACGATCCCAAATTTTCCTCTGGCTGAGAGCCACCATCTGAGTCCAACTCCCCTGAGTCCAACTCTGCTGCAATCCCCCAAACCTGCCCTGAGCTTCGCACCGTCCCTCCCAACCTCACAGCTCTCCAAACCACCCCCAGGTGCCTCCTCCCAGCTCCTGGCCCGGCCTCTGCCATGCTGCGCTGGTGCCTTGCGCAGGCACCGCCGCCGTGCTCCTCCCGCCGGGCTGCCACGTGCGCGAGGCGTGCGCTGCCTCCGTGCGCGTCGCACGTCTCTCCCCCGCGGGGCGTGCGCGTCCCTCATCCTGCTGCCAGCAGGGCTCTATGCGCCGAGGGGCCCCGCGGGCAGCCGCAGCCTGCCCCTTCCTGCTCGCCGGCCCTCCCCGTTCCGGCACATCTGGTGTAGGAAAATGAGAGCCGGCTGGGGAGGCCGGCGAGACGTGTGTGCATCACAAGGAGTGGTTTGGCCACCTGGCGTTGCGGTCGCCGCGTGCGGGGGCTGCGGAGCCAAGGCGCTGTGGCAGGAGGCCCTCTCTGCAGGAGAGAGGCCATCTCTGCTTCATGGAGGCCTTTCATCTCCGATAGCTCTGCCTTGGTACTAGGCAGGGATTGGGGCTTCCCTGGCTCACCCCTGAGCCTTTCGGGGTGTTAAAGCTGCCGCAGAAAGCGTGGGAGCAAACCTGGCTCTTCCGCGTATGTGCCGGCATTGGTAGCTGGGGAGGAACAGCACAGTTAGTCCATAAGGAAAGGAAGAACAGCCCGTGAAAAAAAGTGCTAGGACTCGTGTAATCTCTAACTCCATTCTTTGATTTCAGTAGGTGAAAGATTACAGGGACTTTTCAGGTCCTCATTTGATTAGGGCTATCTGTTTCTTTTTTTGTGACACTTCCCTATATCCCTATAAAATGAAAAATAGTCCAACTAATAGGCCAACTAATGCTAGAGAATATGAGAGCATAAAAATACTTCCAAACCATTTATCTCCAGGGGCAGACAGCCTCTATTCCAGCTTTCCAAAATGCTGAAGACTAATCACAACAGTAAAGTTAACTCACAAAGTAACAAGATGTCCGCAAGGTGATATAGGGAAGGGAATTGCCTCACTGAGGAAAAGAAAATTGCCTGCCAGTGGCATTGGTATTTCTTAAAATTAGGAGTCCTGAAAGAGAGAAGAATGGTTAAAACACAGAAATGAATCATTGTTTCACCTTTGGGAAGACTCTGTCTGGAGCTGCTGGATCCAGCATGAAGCACAGCAGGGAGCAGCAAGAAAACAACTCCCTAAACCTACCGGTTCAATGATCAAGATCTAGGGGTTTCTTAGCAGCATGAGGTTATTGGGTACTTGAGACTGAAATGAGTTGAAAGATGCTATCTACTTTCCAGAATTTGCTCAGTATGAAACCTTGGGTCTACCAGCTTTTGTGAACCGTAAATTAAAACAGAATAAAACTCCCTCCTGGCAAGATGGTCTGAGCACATGCAAATTTGCATTAGGTGCTCTCCTCCTGCTGGGCAACTGAAAGCAGTTAGTTTCATAATGTGCCAGGGTAATGCAAATTCAGTACAAGAATACACATTGTGGTATGGCTTACTACTTAATTATGCGGTTATTTTCAGTAAGAAATGTCTTTTCATTTTGTTTCCTTAATATCTCCTTCTTGGGCACTGATACTCTCCATGGTTGGCAAAAAGTCCTCTTAGCTACAAAATGGTTAGACAAACCGAGAGGATGGCAGAGTGCTATTTTCAGAGAGTGAAACTGGCACGTGCTTGACGGGTTGTATCACACTATTATGCAGCCCAACTTTTAGGCTGGTAAACATGTGTACTTCTTGGTATTTACTTTCATGTGGGGAAGGGGTGTAGTCTCAAAATTTCACGTTATGTCACCTAAGGGAAAACAACCATCATACTGGTACAGACCAGTATCCATTGCCAAGACTAGTCTATTTCCCATCGGTCTTATAAAATAATAAATTGCATGTTCTGTGTTTTCTCCTTACTGACAGTATCCTCTTTGGAAGGTCAAATATCTTACAACAGTTGTTTCCTATGCCTGAGGATGGGTGTAAAAAGATGAGTAATAGCAGTTAGATGTGAGAAAGGATTAAGGCATTGGGGGTGGTGAGTGATGCCTATGTTGACATTTCAACTCAGATTAAGAAGTCTTGAGTCAGTGGTGGCATGTAGCTGCATGACAGGTGGAGCAGATCAAGGATTTATCGTTTCCTACCATAAACATCCAAAAATGGTGTGCTGAATTGCCATCTGGAGGTGCCTGTCTCTATTCACAGGAGGCTGAATGGCTTGTTTAGACCTGACACCTTGCTTTTGGATGACTAAGGAACATGAGGCTGAATCCCACTGCCATGATACAGAGCTGAACTCTTTCCTGATATCTTGCAGGAAGATATTACTTCTCTCAAGTGTCCTACTTCCAAGCTTCTTTCCTTGCATCCTTCTGCCTTCCACTCCCCTTCCCAACGGTATGCCTCAACAACTCTCTGGCAAGATACAGCAGATAAACAAAGTTTTTGTTTAAAGAATTATATCAGGATTTGAAATTCTTTGTATCCCACAGTGGAACAAAATGCGTTCTCCATTTTGTTTTGATTTGTTTTGCTTTTATGAAAGAACGATAGGTTGGTGACTATACTTATCTGCTTGATCCAGAGCTCTCTTCACCACATGATCAACCAATCCATGGCCTTGGGCCAAATTCAGCACTTTTATACTCCAAGTTCCCCACCCCTAGGCTATTTAGTTATGAGTTTTTTAACTTTCTTGTTACATCCCTGCCCCATAGAGACCTATGCCTCTGAAAAGAGTTGTGTTTAACTAGTTAGCTAGTTTCAGAAGAAAATAAAATAAAGCTGAAAAATACTGGCCATCTTCAGTTCATTCAAGGTTTTGACTTCATCACCTTTCCAGCTCTTGGGTGGTCATTCTCTTCTCTCTATATAACTCATAACAAAGTTGCTGCTGCTTGTATAAACATGTCTAGCCTGATTCTGAAGCAGTAACTTGGCTTTTGTTTGCAGCATAGATGATGCCTTTCCAAACTAATTTTTGCAGTCTGTGCATGCTAGCAGACTCCATGCTTGCCTGGCTACGCCACCACAAACATTATGTGATCGCAGTGTGAACACAACTGCTTGGCTCAGACAGTTAAAGCATGTAACTGGTGTGACACCTTCTTCTTAAGTAATAACTTTGATGTGACAGTTTCTTCTAGACAAGAGGCTTTTTATGTTTAAGGACCACCTTCATTTGTACTAAAATGCAATGGGAGAATCTCTGTTGCAGTTCAATAGGAGCAGGCATGGGAGTAATGCTGGGAGTAAGGAGGAAAGAGAACTATATCCAATTGAATCCAGACAGGTGGACTTGTGCCAAGCTAGATTTAATTAAAACACCATGATTAAATCCACTTTTCTAGTAGCACCCTCTTTAATTAAGTGCTGAAGGCAGTAATATGACTAAGCTGTGTTTCTTCGTGTTGGGCCTTCAGTGCAGTCTTCAGAAAGAGAGAACTGAACCTGTAAGTAGGTAGAAAAATTGGACAATTTGCCACAGTAAAATGTTCTCATTATTTCACTGAAAAGAAAATGGCATTGGTGACAACTGCTTCTATTTCACAAGCCAAAGAGCCCAGTAGAAACCATCGTCCATATGGAGAAGAAGACGAATTTTGGGAATCCCTGCAGTCACACTCTTTGAGTAATGAAGTACATCTCTTTACTTTTATTTAATGATTTTATAAACATAGATTCTAGGATAAGATATAGAATATATGGTATTTTAAGTGCTCTTCAGCAACTATTTCAATATATGTGGATTTGTGTTGAAGCAAGTTTCAAACCAAACTTTAAAAATGCTCTCACAATACCAAACTTCTGTTGCAGGGGATCATTTCATCTTGATCAGTTGACAAGATATGTTTTTATTCAGTCCATAGAGGGAGATTGCTTTAAAGGCCTAAAAAAAAAAAAAATCCATATTCTTTGGGACATTCATGGTCCTGCATTACTCTCGGTGTTTGGAGGAGAATGATGGCTTTACAATCAAATGATAATGATGTATTGGAAAGTTGAACTCCAGCTACTAGCAGCTGCACTAGAGTTCAATTACTCTAGAGATGATATGGAATTTAAAAAGACAAGTCCTGTCACTACCAATGGCTGTCAAATATATTTTACAGTAATATAGTTCTGTTGTGTGTGGAATATTGAGATGATGCCAGATCTTACAGATGGATTTCAAAATCCTGCTTATTTATGCTGCTGCAGATGGTGGCCACCAGGGCCTTGGGTCAAAAATCTTGGGCAGATTTTATGTGTATATTAATCAATTGCCGCTGTTTTCATTCTTTCCAGTGAAATTAAGAGCAGAAGAGTCTCAGTAAAAGTGCAGAATTGCTGAATGATTATGACTTATTTCCTGAATGATTATGACTTATTTGCCAATAACAACTTTTTGATACTTTGGCTTACATCAAAGAGTAATTTATGGCAGGCATAGAGCATTTGAACTGCTTTTGGGGGAAGAAGGGGACTTTTCTTCTAAGGTTTTCTCTGTACTGAAAGAGGAATAAGCTCTCCCAGACGGTAATTCAGAACAGCTAATCAGACTTTTAATGAGATCCCTTGAGTTATATGCCTAAGGTGAACCAGTTTCTGTATGCAGTTTTGCACCAAACAGTATATCTAGAAATAAGAATTTCAACCACTTGAGGAATAGGAACTGCTAAGTTTAGGAATTGAAATAAAAACTGGCTTTATGTATTTGTTAGCAACAGTAGTTATTTGAAACTTGCCATCTGGGGCTTTCTTATGTTCTGAATGTACGTTCTGAACTTGCAGGGCCTGATTTTTGTACAGTAACAAAAAATTATATACAGCATTTAGTGTTAAAAATACTGTCAATGTGGGGGAGCTATATTCAAGATGTAATGATAAAAAATAAAATTACATTCTGTGCAAAATATGATTATTATTTCATATTTGAAAGTCTGTGCTTATTACTAATGCTAAATTTTCTCTCTTTATTTAATTGGTTAATATTTGCATTTTTCTAGCAACTCTCCAGTTTTCTTTTTATTATATTGCTTATTGCTTATCTACTAACAGTTGTTTTGAACATTGTCATTACTTTTGAGCTGACAACAGTGGACAGTGGTCCTGAACTTTCCCTCTTTATTCATACAAAACTCCCTCTAGTATTCAGGGCTGTTTTACCTGTAAAAGATCTGTAGAATTGACTCGAGGAGGACTGGTAGCAGGAGGAGCAGGGAAATTTTTATTGCTCAATTCTTTCCCCAGCTTCAGCACAGCTTAGTGGATTTCAGGACATCTGATCACTCCTATTTGAAGGACTTGGAAATAATGAGCCAATTCCTATTGCTCTTTTTTCTTCTTTTTTTTTTTTGAATGTCTTCCTTTTGATATATATGTACCCTAAGTCTCTCTCTCTCTCTCTCTTTTTTTACATTTAAATTTACATTTAAATTTACATTTGCTTTAGAAGTTGTCATGGACCTGAGTCGATAATTATAAAAGAAAAAGGTGTTTTTTTTTAGAATGATTGAAGAGAGACATAGTAAATGTGTATGCTGGCCTTGCACAATGAAACTGGAGAAACAGAAAATGGGCTTGGAATAGATGAAGATCAAGTCCTTCCAAAACATGGAATCCCCAAGTCAGTATCTTGAGAGTAACACAGAGTTAATGTGAGAAACAAGCACAGCTGCAGCAAGCACAAAAAAAAAGAAAAAAAAAAAGAAAAAAAAAGAACAAACTTCTCTGAGATGGTGATTTGCATGACATATACTATGGCCTGTTTTGTTTGCTTATATAAATTCAGAATGAAGGACAATATGTCATGATCTTAACTTAAGATGCCCTTTGAGATAAGAAATACAGGTGTCTCTAGTGAAAGGTAATCTGAAAAGACCTGCAGGTTCACTGCAAGCATACTGGTGTCAATAACAATAGCTATATAATGCTTAATTAACACTTTTGGCAGTTTATTCCAGGTCATTTCAAGGCTCTGTCAGTTCTCATTAATATGTTCACATTGACTCCTTTTGTACCAAAGTAGACAGCAATTTTAGGTCATCCCTCAAACTATCTGTCATGGACATAAGTGTGTTCCTTGCTGAGAAAAATACTTAGCAAGCTCTCTAAAATAATGGTCTGAATTGTCTGACAAGTTTTGAAATACAGCTCTGTGTTTCCAAAGCCTGCAGTTTCCAAAAGGGAGCAGAGAACTGCTCTTCTGCTTTTTCTGCTTAATGATTTAGAAGGAGTGTCAAACTGTAAAACTTTAGGTTACCCAAGAATCTAAGAAAAAAAAAACAAACAAAAAAATCCCCCACAGTGTTATGTAAAGTAATGTATGTAGATAAAAATGAAACCAAAATGCAAGATGTGGAAGTGAGAAAATAAATAGATGGGTGTGAAGTAGGCAGAGATCAACCTAAACTGCAAGGTATAGGAATATCTTATAAATTAACTTGTGTGAACCAGAGAGAAGGCAAATTTAAGAAGCAAATTCAAGCAGTCCTATAAAAATCCAGGTTTAATTCTCCATTCTGTCTTCTGAATAAAGACCCATTCAGACTCATGTTGGTCCAAGTAGGATGGTTGGATGACTCCCTTAAGACATATAATTCTGTAGGCTGACGAGGACACAAAGATAAAGGAGGTAGTGTTCAGTCTGCCCTCTGAGTATTTATTTGCCTCCCTTATTGAAATTTAACCTGTGGCTTATTGTGTATCCTACTGTTACCTAAGTGGTTAAGTTTTGCTTCTTCTAGCTCATTAGCAGGTGGACCAATACTTAAGATGTCATTATTGACTAGGATCCAAATCAATCAAAGCGATTCACATCTTTGTCCCTAGGAAAACCAGACAAAATCACCACTAGTTAGTTAATAGTTAGGAAATTTATCTCATTTCATTTTCTTCATCTCAGATTTAAGCCTTAAAACCTGAACCATTATGCTATTTTATACAAAATGAAAACTGATACTCCGAGCGGAAAGTTCAACCCATTCTAAGAAGGCAGGTGTCTGAACCAGTAGCTGTGACTTTGTAGATGACATCTAAATAGGATAGTTAGGTGTGGTGAATGAAGACTAATAACCAACCACATTCATTTAGCATTAAATACTTTTGATGTGTTGATCATAAAAAACAACAGACCTAGAAAGAACAGATGCTGTCTTTAGATTGTAAAATCTGAATGAGGGAATGAGCCAGAAGAATGAGCCAGAAGAATCACCTCAGAGTGGCCTGAAAATGCTTCTGCCCTTAGAGATGTTCTTGGTGTTTCTAATCACATGGCGCTATCACTAGAAAGCCCCAAACCTGGCTGAAACCTTCAGATATTTAATAGCCATTTGTTAGTCATACAGACTTACCTCTTTTGGCAAACTCTTTCTATTAGCACTTGTAGTCTTTCTTCACCTCCAGTTGCAGAATTATGCTTGCATGTCAAGCAATATGTGAGTATTGTGCTTACTGTACTTAATACAAAGAAAATGTGTTATTGGTTAAAAAATACATGCTGGTAATCAGCAGCAGCTCCAAAGAAGGCTAGTAAAAATCTGAGAGCTCCATCGCAGTTAGTATCTAATGAAGTGCCTTCTGCAAGTATGTTCTGAGATGAAACCACAAAGGTCAGACTTGTGCTGAGCTGTGCATTTTATGTGAAGCCTAGAAGAAATGACAATCTGTATTAAGGTTCACAACCTATATGAAACTAGACTTGATTAAAATAATACAAGTTGTTAGCTCTGAGATGGTCCTTTATGTGAAAGGAACAAAACTCACCACGTATAACTGTGCAGTTTAAAAAGCACTGAAATCTTCTCATGTGCATTTAAAGCAGTGCTTAGCATTGTAATAAAACACATGGTTTGGCTATAATGTGGGGTCAGTAATGCAGGGAGCAAGAAGAATAGCGTTAAATTAAAGAAAATGAGAGATCTGACTGACTATCAGTTTAGCACTATTACTCATGATGAGAAGTAAAATGAAGTTCGTGACCCCATCTACTCTGCTTCTACTCTCTGCTCCTTCGTGTCCTTCATCAGAAGGCACTTCCTCAAGGAGACTCATAAATCCATAGCTTCTCCAATAAATTGACACACACTTATTCTAACTGTTCTAACCACTGTACTTCTATAAACAGGAAAAGAAAAGCTGTTACTCTCAGAGAAGTTATGATTTGTCACTAATAGATGGCTAGTATTCTTCTCTTAAGCTAGATGGTGACATCTTCACACCATTCCTGCAGTCTGTTTCTCAGTATATATGTTTGCACACATTTACAGTATTATACATAGTACCCACCAAAGAAGAACCAAAGAGTCCTCATAATGCGCATTACCTATTTATTGCCCATAATAATAAGCTGATATTAATTTATTTCAGCTTGGAAGGTAACCTGATCTTTTCCAGAAAGCAGCTACCACTTACTTTTCGTAAGCAAGAGTACGAACAGGATCTTTGGTAAGACACTTATTCTATAAGAAATCCATCTTTTGCAATAATAGCTATTAAGAGCCATAAACTAATTGTGGATAATGGTCTGCCATTCAGCAGCAATAATTCAGCCACTTTGTCAAGATATATGATTTTAAGCGGACCACTTTAAGACCTCAGTATTCATGAAGAAAAGGGAAGAGAGTGTGAAAAGACTTGTTAAAAGGAGTAAGGATGATCCTTAGTAACTGCCAGAATACGGGCTTGAAATAAGAGCCCGGTTTTGAAGTGAACTTTTGGTGACCTCTTCCTGCGAACAAGATCGCGACACAAAACTCTTGGCAGGCCAGGACGGGACGGGCATGAGAGCAGCGTGCGCAGAGCAGGCGGGAGCTCGGAGCCTGCAGGGCGTTCCCGTGCTGGCAAGTGGGAATTAGGGGTGCCTGGTACCAAGCAAGACATCTTGGAGCCTGGCTTATTCGGCCAATACTGCTGAAGAGGAAAGGCAAAAGAAATGCAGGAGGAAGAAGGAAAGACCAACAGCAGGAAAAATATGAGTATGCAGAGAGTGGGTGCAAAGCGGTAGCTCTTCAGGAGAGAGGACAGGCAAAAGGGACATCTTATGCTGGACCTGGTGTCATGGGGCAGAGACCTTTCAGATGAAGGGTAGTGAAGGGTACCAGCTTCTCCTTGCCTCTGTCTCAGAACTGCTTGGTATTTCATTAATTAATGAAATTCATGAATTAATCAGTATGAGCTATAGATGGGATTGAATTGTATGTGATTCATGCCTTATTTTACTTTCCAACTTTTGAGGACGAGGGGTATCTAAGCAGAGTCTAGAATTAAAAAGTTCCTTTTTGATCTACTCCTAACACTAATTGTTTTCCTACCCTTTTTCCATTTTGTCAGCCACTTTTGGGATAAACTTTTACCTTCACATCCTGCCTACGCAGGTACCTGTGTGCTCCCATCACCCTGTGGCCTTGTTAAGCCTTTCCAGATGCCATATGGTCGTCTTCAGATGACTCCAGTGACAGTGTCCTTAGTGATTCCTAGATATTTTGAGTATCACCTCCAACCAGAAGAGAAAGTCTTCCTCTTCACCTTGCAATAGCACATTTCAAAATGAAAATAAATTGATTTTCTTCTACTTGTTCCATGGGTTTTTCATTCTCACAGATAGAAAGAATAGGAATGTTGCTATGTCTTTCTATTTTTTTTCTTTTTTTTTTTTTCCTGCACTAATTGAGCTACAGGAGACAGAATCAAATTAGAAGGTTAAAAGGAGAAAGAGACTGGTGTTTAGTTAGGAGTCTCTAAAGGCAAAATGAAAGTGACCCACACCAGTCTGCTAACAATTATGAAACTGGAATGTAAATATTAAGTAGGTAGATTGATATCAATATTTAATTAATGGATTAATGCAAAGATATTAGGTCTGTTGTGGGGAAACAGAGAGGCTTATCCTGAGAGAGAGATAATTTATTAAAGACATGCAGTCTGAGCCTCTGACAAGGGGGTACTGGGGCAGGATTCGGCCATCACAGGGATGTGGAAGACGAGGGGAGGGATGGAGTGGCCTCTTCTCTTTTCCCACGGCACAGGGTAAGCGTGGCACCCACCAGGGCTGTTTCATGCTACACAAGCTTATGACACACATAGTGAAATACTTAAGGGAGATGTTCTGTGCAGGTATTTGGACAGGGAGGGAAGCAAAGATCACTCTTAGGAGAAATATATTAACAATATGGCTGTCTTATCCTGAGGAGATTCTGCCCAGGTCTGAAGATGCGTCTGCCCCTTTGAATGCCAAGCCCATTCTTTAAGCCCAGCTAACAGTCTGCTCTCTCTTGGTTCCCCTTTCCTTCCTCCATGCAAAGGAATTCAAAAGGGGTTGGAACTACCAGAGATTTTTGAGGTGCAGCAGTTTTCCGAGATTTGTGAAGCTTTCCATTATGGGAAAGTGGAGGACCTGAACATGGGAGCTTTCTGATAATTCCCTTTGCAGCTCACGTCATCCCAAATGCTCATGTCTTCTCAGACAAATCCTTCCTCCTCCAGCCCTCATCGCTAAAACACTGTCTTTGTCGTGACGATGGCTGACAAGCCCTGCCAAACCTCCTCCTCCCGTTCCATCCTTGTGAACATCTCCTGACCTTTCTCCCAGGCACCAAAGTTTCTCCAGGACTGTAATTCCTTTCTCAACAGGAGCCATCTCACCAATTATGGAAGTACGGCTGTCCGTAGGGAAGCGGCCTGTAGTGCACAGTGATGCTGCACAGTGACGGGGACGTGAATCAAATGTCTTAGAGATGAATAATAACCATATAAATTTAAATAGGAGAATATGATTATTGAAGGTGGAATTAGGTTTGAACACATGATAAGACTCCATCCATCTGTGAAAAATGCCAGAAGACTTTTTAATGAGATTTTCGGTTGTAAGTGTTGAGGCACTGTCAGTCCTGAGGTGATAAGATTAGAGTTTGATTGTGTGTGACTGCGAGAATAGAGGTTTATATAGGGAACTGACCTACTGTAGCAAAGCAATTAGGGTTTGCGGGGGGACTAATGGGCAAATAAAAGAGCTATACAAAGTATCCCATGACCAAAAAATAAGATACACTCTGTTATAATTTAACAAACACTTGTAGATAAAATTGTGGTTATGGATGACTAGATGCATAAAATGTTATAAAAGAAGAAA
The DNA here is from genome assembly GCA_034781795.1 of Crypturellus tataupa. Classification (NCBI taxonomy): domain Eukaryota; kingdom Metazoa; phylum Chordata; class Aves; order Tinamiformes; family Tinamidae; genus Crypturellus; species Crypturellus tataupa. The sequence continues at coordinate 5,826,485 of JAWLRI010000833.1, forward strand.
TTAAATCTCTAATAAATTAATGTTGCTTAAACCAATATGCAGTTAGGCACAGTGCGTTGCAGAGAACTGGAAAAATAGGGAATGAAGAGTGAATTACTTCTGGGACATCCACGATACCAGCAAATTTACCAGTGATCTGCAAAGCAAAATCAACTTCAACATTTGGCTTTGGGAGAGCTGCTTAGGAGAATGAAATTAAAAATAGGCTAATTGCATGTAACAAAAGACATGAGAATCCAGCTTAGACCAGTACGCATGTTAAGTCCTCATGTGCCCTGCTAAGGGTACTTTTACCTTTGAGGACCTTTTGTTTCCACTGGAGCCAGTAGCTTTGGTCCCGTGGGCAGGTTTGTAGCGGTTTGTACAGGTCTGTAGCGGTTCCTACAGGTTTGCACGCTGCTGTCGTGTCGGGCTTTACCCAGCCATGGTGCTGGCGGTGCTGTCCTGCCCCTTCTGTGCTCCTGTCTGCTGCCGTCTCGCTGTATTTTACGTCCTGCTGAAGCGCAGGGCAGCGGGACGGGCTCAGCGCTGCGGTTGTGTGGCCACTGTCTCTGCTGGCACGTTTGGTTGGGGGAGGAAGGGCAGGATTTGCTCATCTCGCCGCCTCACACGCTCCCCCTTGCCCTAAGGTTTGAGCCCCAGGGTTACGCATCCATGGCAGTGGTTGTCTGCAGCTGACCTGTGTCGTTTCTCTCTGACCATTTTTCAAGCTTACAATTTAGGTTCTGAAATGAAAACTCGAATCTTGTACTGGCACGTTTGACCTGTCACCATTTCTGTCCTTGCCTTAACTGATCTACCAGTATTTCATGTGGAAAGGTGAAGGTTTAGTGTTAACTAGCTATCACCTTCTAAGCTAATTAATTTCCCATAGAGTAAAGAAAGAATTTTATTCTCAACTTGAAATACTTGTCTGTGTTTTCACAACCTAATGCACTCTTGAGATTTTTTAGTAATAAATTTCACTTCTTTGTCCTCAAAAAATCCTTTGGCTAATTATGACAGAAACATGTAGAAATGAACCACATTTTAAAGGAATTTGGGTATAGCTGTTATGCAGACAACAGTTTTCACAGTAATCTTTTGAGCACAAATCCCCATGGTGGTTATCACAAAGCAGCTACGTCTAGAAGCATTCCTGTTGCATTTATGTGAAACAGGTACCCACAACACTTTTCCCTCAAGGAGAAAAGGTTTGGTACTTCCTTTTCAAGCTTTGCAATCAGCAGTGAGTTAAGAATAGTTAGAATATTTTTCCCTGCAGTAGCAGAGTAGTTGAAGGAGAACATATGGTGATGGGTGTGCAGCCTAATGCCATAGTGACAGAACACGCTTGGTTCTTGCGTGCAAAGTGCAATAGCACTAGGACAACACACTGATCAGTATTAAAAAGAAGCACGTAGGCAAGTGTTGCATAAACGCATTCCACAACTTTTGATTTGGATAAAAATATCTTGCAGATCTCCCTTGAGTACATATTCCCAAGGGAATTTCAGCATTGGACTGAAAAACACCCGCCAGGCTTGATGGGCAGGTCTTGTGGTGTTTCATCCTGTCAGTGACTTGGGAGATGGCCATGGCTGGGTAAGGTCTGCTGACTCCAGGGGAAGCTTGCAGGGAGTTCACATTTACAACCCATATGGCTGGAGCAGACCTGCGGGATTTACTTGGACAACTTGTCAAAAATGGAATTTACTCACTGGGGAAAGTAAGTGCATCTTGAGTGCCGCAAGATGCACGTGTGACCCATGTAGGGGATGCCCTCAGACTTCTCCCTGCAAGGACATCAATCACTATGTGTGGACAGTGGGGGCAGACCTGTCCTCTGAAATCCATGTCTTTTGGCATGGAATTGAATGGGATCCCTCCTACCTGATTACAGACATCCAAAAATCAGGCGTGGAGAGGAGCTGCCTGCCCTCAGGGAGAGCTGGGCACGTGAAGCTCTCACCTAAGCCAGGTTTCTGAGGCAGCAAGAATGAACAGTCCTGCCAAAGTGTCTGGTCGGTCACTGGGTATAGCGACAGTCTAGCCTGCCCAATGAGACCAGAAACGTAGCTTTAGGAGCATAAAACTAGTTATGCCTTAAATCTAGCAAAATATATCACCAAAAAGCTAAAGAAAAACAGCCTTAAAAAAAAAAAATCAATTTTCAGTGTAATAAAATGCATCAGGTATAGGATATTTTATGAAAATGTTTAATTCAACTGTTTCTTTGGAATGTAGTAGTCATAGTTTGGAAATTTAAGTTACAGTTCAGTTCTATGTGATTTTTTTATGCTACTCAGTGTCTGAGAATACAAATGTCATTTAAAGTTAAGGCTTCGCTGTTCATTTTGAAACAACAATTTACAAGTGTCATATTGTCATAGAAAATAAAAATTTCTGTAAAAAAAATTTGCACAAAGTTTTATGATGGTACAAAACATGAAGCAATAATATACCAGTAAAATGAAATCATTTTACTACAGAAGATTTTTATAGTTTTTCAATAAAGAAAAAAATATGTTATTTTACACTTTAAAAATTATGAAACAATCTAAAACAATATAAACCGAACATTTTTGTAACACTGCCTTTACAAATTAATAACTTTATAAACATATAATTTTTTTAAATATATTTATCAGTGCAAGATACTTTTTCAATGTAAAGTTGCAGTATCATTTTTCCTTTATTTAAGGGTAACTTTCGTTCTATTACCTTCAGAGAAATCAAATCTTCAGTGCTAGATCTTCATTATCATAGTAAGGGCTGAAGACCACAAAGGAGATATATTTCATTTTCCGTTCACTATTCTCAGTATTTAAAGCAGGAAAAAAAAATCCTTTACTGTTTAAATAGACCAAGACCAAGACCAAGAGCTGATCCAGAATCTATTGAAATCCATGGGAAAACTTCAAAAGGTTTTGGAACAGGCCTCCTCAAAGGAGATTTTCTCTTCAAGGCAATATATACATGAAACTCAGTTGGGTTAATGGGCTAGATGTGGTTTGAGCTCGGGAGAACAGATCCTAACACAACTGAGTCACATGATGATGGTGTGCTGAAAGTAGTTTTGAAAATCTGTTTTTTCTTCTTTGGGTTAATTAATTAGCTGCTGCGATACCAATATGGTCAGATAACATACATCCAAACTGAGTTTGTCACTTGTGCTAGCAAGGTCAGTTTTTAACTTCAGAAGGGAATTTTCATGGTCTAACTCCTGGTTCTTAGGTGCTCGAATCCTCTTCTGGGAGATCTAGATCTACCAAGACCAAGATACAAGATAAGGAGCCTGTGGAGCCACTCTTCCAGTTTAGGCATCTACGGTTTGGCGACCTGAAGAAGCTGTTTGACATCTCTGCCTTTAGGAGTCCTTTGAATTACCAACTGTTCGCTTGTTTTTCTGCTCTGTTTCCCTGTAAAATATTTTCTGAACTCATATTTTTACCTCTGGTCTACCTCCCCACTCCTGATCTACCTCCCCATTTTCTCTTGTACAGTTTGCACTGGTTAAACAGTAAGCTTCAAAATATTTAATGGATAAGCAGTGGTGAATTCTGCTGCTCTGGCAATTCAGGGCTGAACTAGGCCCTCCTCAGTCCTAACCCAGGCCAAGATGCTTCAAAATAGCTGTACTAGGAAAGCAATTTTGAAACTGACTGAAAAAAATCAGCTCAGTTCGCTCCTTCCACATCACTTTCCCCGGGGTTTGCACTGTTTTTCCTGCTGGCCGATATCCCAGGTCAGGTTAAACTTGCCTTCCTTCACAGCCTCCCAAAATACAGTTAGGCAGCTTGTAGGTCAGTGCAGAAAACCTGTGGCGCTCCCCCACATCTCCTCCTATGAAGACTTCACCTTCAGTAACTTGTGTCTTCTCACTCTTGCACCAGCTGTATAGGCTGTTACTACTTTTTATCCAATAATATTTGCCTTAGGATATTAAAAATCACCACAATATAATCAAATACATTTTAGTAAGCTTAAATTATTCGATTCACTGAATCTAACGCTGTCTGCAGAGCAGGGCACCGGGAAGCTGTGTGCACTTTTGGTCAAACAGGAGGAACCTGTGGGGAAATGCCAGCTGGATGTAACAGCGCTGTAAGGACATCCCCTATGTACACGGTGGGATTTTATTCTGCCCTCAGTACCCATGCCTGAGCCCAATTAGCATTGATTAGCATGAAAATACAGACTTTACTGAGAGAACAGAACTCTTAGTTCAGGTAGGGGCAGGAGGAGGAAACCTCCTTATTTTAAAGGCAATCTTTTCAGTAAGGGAATCTTTTCAGTTTTCCCTAGTGTAATTAATAGGCAAGTTGTTCAGGATAAAAGACATATTTCATGACTTCAGGAAAAAAGATACTGTCACTTTATGCTGTTAAGAAGAAACCCAAAGTTCGACTTTGGAGGGTAAAGTTAAAATTTTCCCTTATTTCTTTTTTAACACAAACTCTAATAAAATCCTTTGCCATTACCAGCAAGTTAAAGCTGCAGTTTTCTTTCCTTGGCAATGGCAAATGCTTATGCAATCTACTCAGAGAGAGAAAGAGAGAGAAAGAGCAAGGGAGAGAGATTTTACATTTGAAAATACATTCTATATGAAAGAACAATAAAAGAGGATATTGCAGCTTTATACAAAAGGGTCAAGAGACATGAAATTGAAATACAGAAAGCAGAACAATCAAGCCAAGTTGTCAAATCTGATTAGCCCTTGCTTTGCTGAGGCTACTTTCTCAAACTAAAATATATATTTTTTTGTTTTGTTTAATCAGTGAGCCATCAGAATATGATTAAAGACAAGGGCCTTAACTAGAGAGAAGCAGAGCTGTAGTTAATGTTAACACAATGAGAAGCAGTACAAACAAAAAGGCACTTGAGAGGACATACACTAGCCAGTGCCAAGGACTTTTTTGTTTAGATTTTAGGCAGTACACTCAGTTGCCAGTTGTGTCTGATGATGGCACATACTCTTTTATGGAGTTCACAAGCACAAAATTTAGTACAACACTGAAAAACATCAATAAAATTTGACTGTATTGCTTCATAAACAGAGCTGACACACTATATTGGTACTGATGCAGCAGTACTTTTCAATAACATCCTAACCCTTCTTTGCCTATGCACAACACGAGCAATTATACACAAATACAGGTGCAGGAGTCCACTAAATTGCTGTTACTCCAACATTTTCTGGGCACTGAGCTACAGACAGCATGTCCATCCAAAGGACCCCACTGAATACAGTTTGTGACAGCATCTTGGATTTTGCACAGTAAAAATCAAAATTATCCATTAAAGGAAACAAAAGAGCGGGAGCGAGAGAAAGAAAAACATAATGAACTATAAGTCAATCATACTTGGTCTCAACACCAGCATTTGATTACTTCAAATAAAACCAACAGAAAAAGCAGACTGTACATGATTCAGATTGTTAACACAGATTGTTGTCCGTGTTTATCCATTACACACTCATTGAAGCTCCTGAGAATAGCTTGGCTCAGTGTCATCAATGCACTTTTCAGCCTGTACAGTAAAAGAAGATCAACAGTTCCCCAGCACGACCGAGTTATGTCCTTCCATTCCAATTCTCTGAAACTTCTCTAGTTGCTTTATACCTTCATGCTTCCGAAAAAGAATTCTGTGTGTTTAGTTTATCTTTTTTCAATTTTACACCATCGACCAGTTCAAAATTGTAATTCTCCAGTGCAGACAAGTTCCTCTCTGACATCCCATTGTGCCAACAGGCACAGTACAGGACAACTCCACAGATGGCTCCTAAAAGCACCCCAAGTGCGCTCATGGCTATGATAGTAATGAGGATTGGATCTAGGGTCTTCAGGACGTTGCCAGGTTTCCTGGAGATGTTATCGTCGTAGTCCTCATCTGTGCGATATGGAGGTGTGAACCCTGAAATGGAACAAAGAGTTGCAAATCTCTCAGAACAGATCCTTGTTAGAGTCCGTGCTTTGTTTGACAAGTAGGAAATTTTGACACAAATAGATGAAAAATTTGAAAATCTAGTTTATTGTAAGCAGACACAAATAGTTAAAAACTATATACTGTCACTCAAAATAGTTGTTGATTTTTTTCATATTGTTCTTCAGCCCTTGAATTTGCAGCATGTTAGTAGGGGGTATGAATCTGCCTTTTATTAAGCAGGCAACTGGTAATGAATGACTAGACCTTTGGATCATGTTTTGTCAGTTTGCAGTATTTAGTTCCAAAATCTTAATTACATCTTATATAGGTCAGTGCGAATGTTTATAGTTTTAGACATCAGTTTGGATTCTGCAGACATTTTTGCTCCATCTCCACTTCCCTGGCTTCAGGACTGGACCTTGAAATGGAAACACTAGAAGAACGGACACAGAACAGCATTCTGCCTCCTCAAGTAAAATGTTTGCTGAATATCATAGTGTTTCCCATCAGTTCTTTCTGAGTTTATTAAAAAGATTTGATAAGCTTGCACATCCTGCTCGCATATTCTCTACTGAAAAGCAAAATCTGCCTGAATTAATCATGCTTTCACTGAAATCAATGATAACCATCGCACTGAATTTAACAGAAAAAAAAAATAAGCTCTTTTCCTGAAAACTGCAAGCATATTTTATTATTGGGATAATATGATGATTATGATCCATTTAATGATCCATTTACAACTATCATCATTGAAATGATAATGTTTTCATAGACTGGTGATAAAATGACACTTTCAGCAAGGTCTGAGAAATAATGACTCTGAAGGGTTTTGAGTCTTAGTAGGTAGACACTACCTGAGGTAAAAAATACAAGATACGGTGATATTTTTCTTTAACTTTGGGCATACCTTTTTGATAAGAAAATGGTAAGGAGCTATAGCATACATGCATGTGTCTGTATACAATGTAACAAATATATGTATATAAGATTTGGAATACAGAATAACAATTCATAATATACAGAATAACGATCCGTACTTTACAGATAAAAGATGTCAGCCTTAGTAAAAGTGTAAGCCTTCTTAGTATCTGATTTAGCTAAAAGAAAAACCTCAATATCATATACCTTTAGAGAACTAATCTATAAATAAATAATTATAATACACACACTCACATGAAAATGCACTTTTTAATTCATTCCATCTTAACAATAGCACAATTTTTACCTGTTTGATTACTTTCTGGGTCCTCTTCATCTATTTCCTTCTCCACATCAGTTGATTCTAATGAAGCAAAGAGAATTGACATTGATTATTAGGGTTACAAACACTGATTGACTATCATGCAGGCAATAATAGTATAGCAGATTTTTCTGTGTCAGAGCATCATTATGTTAGCTTGACAGAACTGTTCATTATGATGGGCTCTGAGAATTAATGGAAAAAAAAAAGAAAGATTTAAAAACTCCTCTCCGCCCAATCTTGGCACAGTTTTAGAGTTATCAGCAGGGGTTTTCCATGTCTGAGAAAGAGAAATCAGTGTGATAAATTAGCATCTCATTCATTGTATTTACAATTGGGGAGCCCAATTCCATAACACTTCATCAGTGAAGGCACAGTTAATCACAAGGATGGCTCCACTGACTGTGGCGAGACCACTTGTGCCGGGGCTGCAGACTGAGCTTTGGGCTTGAGCTCCCATGGGCCAAAGTCTTTGTCTTCAGTTTGAATAACTGGAGCATGTGGAGCTAGGAAAGCAGTTACTGTCTTCTGCCTTTTTGATCGCAGTATTGCAGAGGAACCTGCAAATACCTTTGCTCTGGTCCCAGCACTCTGCTTTGCCCCGAGGATGCTGCAGAAGGACCTATGTGGTGTGCCCTGCTCCACTTTCCTGTAGCTACAATCTTGTTCACAGCTGGGCTGCCAGTGCCAATGGCATAAGCTTATACCGCTGCTGCTGAAAATTCTTGGTTCTGTTCCCTCTCCTCTATAAAGGTCATTATGTCATCTCCACCGTGGAGGTCATGGTTTAGCTGCTTGTGGGTTTATCTGGGGTTGCTCCTGCCAAATTATGTGCAGTATGCAATGCACATGTGAGCACCAGTGACTGAAATAACTCAAGACTGGCCAGAAATAAAAGGACTGAAGTAGTGGCCTAGGAGTAGTCTGTCTGAGACACAGAACAGGTCGTGTTCTGACATTGGTCAGGGTCCCACATGCCTGGGAGCTGGTAACTACAGCAAGAGATTCACAAGAACCTTAGAATTACAAAATAGTGGGTAATGGAGCAGGGGCCATTGCACTATATCAGGTTGCTCATAAAGCCTTTGACACAGTAAAAACCTTGGATAGAATTCAAGCAGCCTTGGCAGTAAGTGGTCCAAAAGTGGTGAAGCAATGAAATTGGAATTTTGAGCACTGGTTAAAAATAGGAAGAGCATTGGGAAAAGCAGGGGAAATCAGAGAGAGCAGTAATGGAACCCACAGAGATGTGAGGATGTGAATGTGCACTGACTTTATTTTCTTCCTGGGACTGTTATTCCTAGCAGAACTGGCATTGTAAAAATGATTTCACACAACGGTCAAGTGCTCTGGATGATAACTAAAACCAACCTTCTTAATCTACCTTAATACTAACAAAATGTGAATTACCTAATATCAGCAATGATCAGGAATGTAGAGTGGAAGTGCCATAGAAGTGATTTGGTTGTTAATGCTTATTTGATTTCATTGGGAGCAACAGATAAAACTGGGAGTTTTGCTTATGTGATGATAAAGCCAAGGGTCAGATCATGCTGCAAGCTTCCAATATAGTCAACAAATACTTATCCCTTTGTCACAGAAATAACAGCTATCAAAACAAAACAAATTATGTTTTGGATGAGATTTCTACACATTCTTGATATTCAGACTTACTTTTGCAATCCTCTTGCGCTACGTGATTGTCAATGTTAATATCATCCACAGCAATTCCTCCGTTTCCTTTTCCAATTTCTCCTTCAATAACCACCTGGTGAAATAAGATAATTTACACATTGCTTTCATGTCAACACCCAACTGCAGCAGTCAGGAAATCTTAATTAATCGTTAAGCACAAATTTTCAGTTGCCGTTATGCCGCATCTTCATATACTTTGATTGTGGTTTGTCAATGTGCACTGTACATCCTCATGAACTTATACATGCATATATACATTTATATAATTTTATTCCTTTATTAAAAACTTTAACATCAGAAGCAAAATTGTGGGTAGGATGCAGTTTTGTGACAGATGAGAAATGATTTCTAAAGTATTTATCTGTCTTTCTCTTATAAATTGCTTGTGTCATGGTCATTTGAAATACCATGAAATATGCTACTGTCATTGCCCTTACAAAAGCACAGCACCTCATCTCTGTACTGTCTGCATGAGTCCCTCAGTGACACTTTCTGCCACGACATGAGATGTGACCAGCAAGGTCCCCGTGCCTTTGGCTCTGTTCGGGCAGTGAAGACGCTCACCTGATAGTGTTTCACAGACTTGTGGAGAAGAACCCGTCCTTCTTTCCAGCAGTTTGCCTGGTGCCCGCTCAAAGTCCACAGCACCTGGTCGTATTCGTCGGGTTTTTGGTATCGCAGCTTGATCTTCAGGGTGCCGACGTGGGCGCCGGACATGTGGTACCAGAAAGTCATGCAGTGGGCCGAGTTCTGCGAGTAAATCACGGGGCTCAGCAGCCGGGCGACTTTGCCTTTCTGGCTTTCATCAGCTTGCGAGTAAAGGAAGTTACCATCTCCTGCTGCGACAGAAGGACCGTGTCAGGAACAGTGCCCACCTTGTACTTCCCTCGTTAGCCTCTGAAACCCCAGGTTTCCCCAGGCATTTTGCCTCCCTTCCACACTGATCCATCAGGAGTCTCCCAAAATGAGGAGTTGGAGGGGGTCGGGTGGGGAGCGCTGAGAAAGCCAATGTGCTCCAAGGGGAGGTTATTTCAGCCTGCTCGGCTGCGCTCACTACATGGCGCATAGCAGCCATTTATTTCATTTTTGGGCGGAAGGAGGCAAAAGCGTGTTTGTCACAACGATATCTGCTCTGTTCTTCCGGGCGTGCCGGCTCAGGGGAGCTGTGCCCAGTTCAGCAGGCGAGACAGAAATCCCCCGGGCCCACTCCACAGTAATTGCATGAAGAGTTATTTTTAATCTCTGTTTAAAGTAACCTGTGTTTGAGAAGGCAAAATTGGAATGGGAGGAATATTCACATTCCAAAAGAATAAAATAACTTGCCCAGTTGTGGTCAGAGATAGGGGCTGAAACCCAAACAGTGCTATTGAACAGAATCCCAGTGCTGCCACAGATCACGCTTGGGGAAAACCACCTCCAGACTTAACGCCCTGGATTTCAGGAACAACACATTGGGCTCTGTATATTTTTGCGTCATTGCCCAAAAGATTAAATTCTGGCTAGTATTTTCTGAAGCACACAATGGATTTATGCACTTTTAAATCTGAACCACTGATATCTGTAACTTTGAAGATTATTTGCTTAATGATATTTGAAAATAAATGTGATTACTTTGGTAACAAGATAATGCTAGGGCTACAGTGGAGCATTTCTGATTAGCACAAGTCAGGCGCCTCTTTCACAATCAGCTTTGGACCTGCTTGTTAGCTGAGAATTGTGATGGAAAAATACAAAGTTCATCCTGGTGTTTGTAAAAGTAGATTAGCTACGTGAAATGCTCACACAAAGCAATGTAGACAGCATTTACTGAAATTAGTGGAGTTATTTTGAAAGCAGAAAGAAGAGAAGGATGAGGAATAGTATTTCTTATGTCTTGAAGTAAGTATAAGTATCTGCTTATATCAACACTTAAACAGAAGAATGGTAAAAAAAGAGGTCAAAAGGACATTTTGAAAAACTGATTTTTTGTCAGCATGGTCAGCATTAGACTTTGCTTATAATGTTATATTCTTGAATTTAATTTCAAATAACAAGAAAGTGAGACTTGCTGGAATAAATACATAGTCCTGCAGTGGTGAAGAGCTCATTTGGCAGATGAATACTGCCACTCGGGAAAAAAGACGGGGCAGAAAAAGATGAACGAGGAGCAAAGAGTGGGTCAAGCCCAGTTACTGGCAGGAGAGGGACTAACGAAAGAGAAAGATAAGTAATTCTTCTAATGTGAGACAAGGACATTTCCTCTTATTAGGATCATTTATGGGCAGTTAGTTGTACCCTGGCCAATACACATGTGGAAGTATCTGTCCTTTGGAAGTATTTTATTAAAGGTAAATTGCCAAAAATTTGTAGTGATTTTTTTCCATTTGACTGCAATAACTTCTTGTCTAACTTCTTAAGCAGGAGCGTTTGCACCAATATTGTCTTTCCAACTTTGCTTCTATTCAGACAGCAGATTAAACATGTGCAAATCTCATCAAAGACTGGTGATATGGAAATCCAAAGGGAGGAAAAGATGAACACAATCACAGCATTAGGATGGCCGTCTCCGTTGGAAAACCTAACTCTAACCAGATTTAATCATAGAGTGTAATTTGAAATGGCATTCAGCATATCCTGCTGTCTTAAAGCAATTGCTGTTGAAAATCATTTCTGTGGAGTTTATTCAGCTTTCCACAAGTACAGCTGGAAGCAAGATATGCCTGGGATTTGCTCGTTGCTGTCCTCTCAGTGTAAAAGCAGCCTTGGGTGAGTGATGGTTACACTGAGGGCTGGTGCCACTCACAGTGCTTGTGATCTGCTTTCACACTCATCCGGTATCTGTTGGCAGGTGAATGGCAAACCCAGCAGGTAAAGATCACTTTAGAGTTGAAAGGAAATTTTGGAAAATATTGAAAGTTAGCACAGTAGAGAGAAAAACAGCTGCATTGAAGACTTATTGAAACTATAGCTAACAGAATGAATGAGTCTTCTACAATAGCAGGACCCAGCAGAAACAACAAAATCTCATTTAAAGAATATCATTTCACCATCTCTTGATTAAAGGCAGGTTCAGTCTCTCTATAATCCTTGGTGGCAAAGTGCAGATAGCTCTCGTTTCCAGAATATTATTGCAGTGCTGGGTCAGGAACTCTGTCTTCATTGTCTTAATTAGAGCTTTACTTATGCATGCCTTTTAGATTTTGTCAGTCTCTGGCTAACATAGCTTTTAACCTCCTTTCAATGTCAGATCCTACTGAGTGATTTCACTTTACATCAATTTTTCCACCATTACAGCCTTCACTTCAGCTAACTGCATTTAGTTAATTTGATGCCATTTATTTGTACAATGCCATTTATAGTCAAAGTATTATAAGTTTTTTTTTCTAAAACTACTGTACTTGTCTTAAGATTCAATTGGAAGTGTCTCAGAATTTAAGAAGTCCAATTTTGTCTAATTTCCTTGTCATTCTCATTAGGCAAAGGGATTGCAGAAGTGAGAAGGGGGATTCAACTCCAACACATTTGATTAATCTGCACGTATGCAAGAGAACACTAAAACCAGAGGATGTGCAGGTCACACAGCTTTCTCCCTTCTCCACTAGCCAGCAGTATATTTATTGCCTTATTACGCAGAAGCATGATTTAGATTCTACAAAACCAACCAATCGATTTCCTGGAGTGATACTTCTCAAAAAAAAAAAAAAAAGAAGAAAAAAAAAGAAAAGTGTGAGAGCAAAGGAATGACTGGAATCTCCAACTCCTATTGGAGAGGACTGCAGGTATGAGACAAATTTATTGGGGCAGTTAGTTACACATATAATATCTTTCTATGGTGAACCAATACAGTAACTACAAACAGGAATTTTATGAGATTTTTTCATGACTGTATCGCTTGTTAAATGACTTCTGCAGAATATTTGGTCATTCAGATGTCTTTCCACCAAGTAGGGTTTATCCAATGGATAATTAGGAGCAGGGAGTGTCTTCAGTTCCTGACAATAAATGACCTTTATATCCCAGCAGAAGGGACAGTTATGGTCAGTAAATAAGTTTGCCTACAGAATCACCTTTCTGACTATATCTTACTTATAATTACTTCACTCAATAGACAATTTCTCCAGTTTTGGAAGGCACTTTGATATGTTATGGTATATTACATTTAATACTTTGATATTAAGCAACCTCTTCCTCTGTAAAATGGCTAAATCATGAACTCATGATTACCTGTATGATCTTGAATAGGCCCAGTTTTGCTAGTCAGGATTGCCCATTTTAAATCCACTTGGTTGTCATGTTCCCAGTGGCACAAAGTCTTGTGGGATCCCCAGCCAAAGCCACAGTTGAAATTGTACACTGGCAGCTCTGCACCAAAAGAGGAAAGTGGAAGGAGGAAAAATGATTATTAACTGTATAATTCAGATATTGTACTTTAGCCTCAAATGCAATTACTCAGTGACTAAGAAAGCCATTTCTTGAAATTTCATTTTTACTTAATTTCTACTTGAAATCCTGACAAGGGAAGCTTTGCTAGCAAACAGATGTAGAATGAATATGTCTAGTAAATGACATGTTTATTTTATCTCTTTATGGAACACATTTTGTGATTTTAACCATAGTCAGATTTTTTATTCAGATTTGCATGCATTATCTAATAACCATGCTGGCATACTTATGGTTCAAAAAAAAAAAGTGCAGGCTTACTTGTCAGAAATATTTGCTCATTAGTAATATCTATTCTTGCCATTGCAATGTCTTGCAATGTCATGTAGCAACTCTCAATACATATTTGGATAAAAATCAGAAGACAGTCAAAGCCACTAATGGAATGTCCTTGGCACAAAAGGATTTCTGGTGAAATATATGTTTCATGGCTTAAGCAATAACTTATTTCAGCATCTTCCAAGCAGTTAAGTAGGCCCACAAGATGGCAGCATTGAAATGGACAAGTGGAGAATGAAAAGGGACAAAAATATGGCTGATTGCCAAATGAACTCAAAATAAGCTTCAAAACAAGCTCCACGTAAAACAGGGGAAGTCTGGTATTATGGTCAGGATGAGATCATATCTTTTTTTCAGCTTCTCTTCAGTTCTGCCCAAAAGTTTAATACAAAGTAGCTTATTTTTTTTTCAGGGGAATGTGGATTAAAAATGGAAAGATTCCACAAAGATAGCATATAAATTCCATGCATTTCTCATTTTCAAAACCAGTCTGAACCTTTTTGGGTTTTTGATTCCTGCCCTATTGGCCTGAACTTTTACCTAACTTTGAGCAATGGCAACTCCCAGTAGAGCAATATCCTTCCCACAGCAATGCGACCAAATCCTGAAGTCTTTTCTCAGGCATGACTCACTCCTTATTAAGGAAAAACTTAGATTTACTTTAATGAGATGTTCTGTGCAAGTATGAACTAAGAACAAAGGACTTTGTGCTCCCATCAGTACCAGCACTGGGGGTAGAACTGTGTTCTTTTGCTTTCTTCCCCTTTATTAAAAGAAAAAGCCAGTGAAAGATGATACAACTCCTAAAATGTCTTTTGTTTGTTGTGGGAAAATATAGAGGAAGATGGGAAGTGTGTTGGGACCTGAGGCTGGCCAGCAAAGTGAGGTAGATGTCTTCCAATCTGAAAAGGCAAAGAACTCCTCCATGTAGTGAGCTCCCCAGGTAAGAGTGGACAGGCTTTCTGTACTCAACCACCAGAATTTAATAGAAAATATTTTAGGAAAGAAAAGAAAACCTCAAGCGAGTAGGTTAAGATGGAACATTTTATAAGAGGGGTTCATATCTATCCCATCTTGCCTACTGTGTCCTTGCGTGGTGGATCCTTGGTCACAGACAGGTTTACCTCAACCCACTGGATTCCTGCACTGGAGCAGCTTTGGACCCCCTCCCCTCAGGCCCCCTGAAAATGCCCTTCCATCAGCAGTGAGGTCTGAGGGCACGGCTGCTCCCTGTCCCCCTCCTGGGTCTCGCCGCACCTCGGCCACGCTGCAGCACGGCTCCGCACTGAGCCCTCACGCTGGCTGCTCCCTCTCATCTGCCCATCCTGCTTCCTGCAGCCCCAGCCTCTCCCTGCCGCTCTCCTCCGAGCAGTGGCCATCTCTGCTCCCCCTCAGAGGGGTCTGCCCGGCACTGTCATGAGAGCGACATCCTAGCTGAGAGCAAGTGTATAAAACAGATACGATCAGTCACTGGAATTTATTGTGGGGAAAACATGTTTCCTGTAGGACCCTAGCCCTTTCTGGGAAAGTGGAAGATTGTGGATTTGAGGTGAATAATCTCTCTTTGGATCTTCAGGCTAAAACTGTTGAGGAAGCAGAAGTCAACCTCTGCACATGTGGGCGCAGAAGGCAAACCATTATGTTTCTTTCTTTTCTATATCTATATCTATCTATATCTATATCTATATCTATATCTATATCTATATGCACATACATATATATATATAAAATTCCCTAGACAATGGGGCCTCATGAAAGAGATCTTGCCCTAAAGAGGACATCTGAAAATCAAGGGAAGTTTTTAAAGAAACAGAGTCACATTGAAATGAATTAAAGGGTTTTAAGTTCATGAAAAATATCCTTTCATTGTCAAGGAGGCCCAGGGAGAGCTATATTGCATAGCTTTGACATCAGAGCCTTGAGTAGAACTTTAAAAAAGTCTTAGAAAACCCAAGACAAAATTAATCTTATTAATCCCAAAGGATTATATCTTGCAAAGCTTGTGATAGCCTGTGCGGTATTCAAACTGCAAGAAAGGAGAACAGTGGTATATAGATCACATCAGTCTGAAGATATCACACAGCATAAATGAGTGCCTTGTACAAAGAGACTGAAAGGAATGGGGACGTTCAACTATGAATAAAAATAAATAGCAGAGGACACAGGAAAAGTATGTAAATGAGTGAAGAACCTACAGAATGAAGATCAGAATATTCTGTTTTCTCCGTTTCATAGCCTGAGAACTGTGTGATATCCAGTAAAGTTCAATACTGATAAAAGGAAAAACTCTCTCATAAGATGTGAGTGGTACATGATTCCCTGGGGCGCTGCTAAGGCTTAAGGTGAATCAAAGACTGGACGAGGGACGTTGGAACTGGACACAGAGGTGAATAAGGAGAATATCCAGAATTTAATTGTTAATTTTGAAGTGCAAGATCTTCGTGTTTCATGGTTTAAAGTAAGCTCTAAACATTGGCATTGGAGTGAGAGTTTCAAAAGAGGGTTACATTTCACAGCAGTATCCAGTAAAGACTTTCATTTGAAATATATGGTTTGGCAAAATGGCAAAGGGCATAAGTTTGATACGTTTTAGCCATTCTTGTGCGAGTCTAACAGGCAGCATGATGGAGCATAGAAATGAACTTCTTTGCCGTGCAGGAGTTAATCAGAATCCCCTGAATGAGCAGGATTCGGCCTGTAACCAGACTCACTCAGACAGCTCTCTTGCTAGGTCCCTACTGCTTCCTCTGCGCACACTGCCACAGTTACAGCAGCGGGAGTGAAAGTCAAAGACAAGACATTTCAGAGCGATCTCATTTTATGGGCTCTTTAAACATGCCATCTCTTATCGCCTATTCTTATGTTTCTGCCAATGCTTCTCCCGGGGACCCATAAAAAGAAAAATAGACACGCCAGCCAATTAATAATAGACACTTGTAGCAGCATCAGGATATGTTCATTAGCTGTATGGACAATGGATCTGCCCCAGCAAAAGACAGAATAGTTCAACGCTGCTATTAAAGATCCCAAGGGGCTGATACAGTAGCTAACAGTAAGCTACTGACAATCTGCCCTCTCCTTTGTCCTTGAACTACAGCTTGGCAGCTCTCTGGAAGGAGGGAAGGAAGGAAAATAGAAAGGAAGGACAAACAAGTAGGATTTGGAGGGTTCCCTCTCCAGTGCTGGCCCATTCCCCTCCTAGGATAATTCTCCTGTCAGTAGGTCACTGATGTCTAAGTTTATGTGAATCAAGAGGATGAAGTAAATCAGCTATTATATAACCAAATAGCAGCAGTTCAGATGAGAAAATGAGAGGGAGGTGTGATGAAATCCCATATGTCTTTTTGAAAATGTAGGGTACGTGATACTGAATTAAAACAGATTTATCCTCTCACAGAATAACCAACAGCTATACTTCTTGACCACATCTTGCTCACAGCTGGGGCCATTACTGCACATGAATAAGAGAGTCATTTGAAAATCTAGTTGAGTGAGTTTCTTGCAAGTTCATTAATCTTTTGTGGCCCACAGACTTTGACTATTTTTATAACTCCTTCAACAAGAGGCAAGAAGGAGCATGATGGCATTAAAGATGCTAAGAAATCTCTCTATAGAATGCTCTTGCCGAAGGGTAAATCAACATTAAAATGGGAAATTGCAAACGTAATTTGGACCACTTCAAAGTAATATATTGCGTATGATTCCTATTTGCATTTGGCCTTTTAATACCACTTATTCTGGTAGCATTGAATTATCTTAAATGATAGTAAATAATGTTTTAAGTGCTTTAATATCCATTTTCATCCCTTTATTGATGTAAATTTGCGCCACTATAAATAATAATCGGATCTATTCTACCTTCAGATGATTTCCTAGCAGAGATTTTAACCTCAGGATTTCTTAGCTATATTTTTCTGAAATATTTGTTTCATGTGTGAGAAACAAGATACCTCTTGAGCAGTCTGCTTTACAAAGGACTGAGGTTACGTGCTGAAGGTATGTAAGGTAAATGAACAGCTTGCTTTATATGTAAATAGCTGTGAGTCGAGCAGGTCAGATGATAGTTCTTTGGTATTGAAAGAGATTTGTTCAAAAAGACTGGATACTGGTGAGTCTCAGGTCTGATAGGTATTTACCCTGGCAGAGAAGTTTGCTAAAGGCATCTTTTGGAGTGTGAGGTGCAAAATATGTCCTCTCCTGACAAGATCCAAGCATTTAAATAATTTTAGCTGTTTGCAATTGTTATTCCTTTTTCTTTTCTTACAATTCAGTGCCCTTGAAATGAACTGTAAAACTCTCTTTGCGGGAGAGCTTGTTTATACATGGAGGCTTTCCTGAGCATCTCTTTTACTTAACTGTTTCCACAGCGTTCGAAAGCTGGCTGGAATGGGATAAGCTTTGACACACACAAGCGTGTTACTGCGGGATAATGAGATTAGGGGTGTTTGCAGGCTTGGGCGCAGACACCAGCGTGTACTGCTAAAGTGTCTCGCTCAGCCTGAGGAGAGCCCAGGGAGAGCAGAGCCCCAATCCTCTGCCAGCTGGGGCCAAGGGGCGCTCGGCAGCTTCGCGGCGAGTTTGAACAGCGTTATTTGGGGTGGCCATCGTGGAGGTGCTTGTTCGCTGCGCCGTCGTGCCCAGCCATGCCCGTGGCAGACGGAAATGCTTTCCCCGTCCTCAGAGCAGCCGAGCTTTCCCCATGCAGACAGGAATTTCTGGATGCTCCTTTTTGGGAGTTTTCTGGACAACTTTCAGTGAGGGATTACAAAGCAGCTGGAAAGCTTTATATCTTAAACTGGAGATCCTGGAAACCTTATTCTTATTTATTAGCATCTGACTGATCTCTATCTGTGATCTTTGTAATGTGCTGCCATGTGGGAGCCCAGAGTTTGGGATGTGAACTTGTCCCTTACTCCCGGAAGGAAGCGGTTCCTAACAATACAATGCAGGGAAGTAACGTTGGCATGTTCCAAAGGCAGCCTCCAAGACCTCTCTGTGAGAGAAAAAAACTGGCTCGCTGTGCAGTAAATGAAGGCGGCACAAAAAGGAAGTATGGAGGGAAAATGAGGATATCTTCATCTCTGTCAGGAACAGTCAATCTGTTACTGAAGAAACCCACCCGAGTCAAAGGGATTAAACCAACCTGCAAACAGGATTGTCGCTGGGGAGGAGGGAAGTTGCATTGCAAAGAGGGGCTTGGTGAATTTGTAACTAACTTTTGTTAGGAAGATATTAAAAAAATTCTCAGAAACTGAAAATGGGAACAACATCTTAGATAAGTCTATTGCTTAATCAGGTCGATACCATCAGTGTCCTTTAGAAAATTTTTGTGTTATTAGTACCATTCTTTTACTTGAAAAACGGATTGTGTCATATGGTCGAGGAAACAATGATAAACACTTACCCACCCTGTTAATAAATCACTTGCAAGACTGTGCTTGACTGTGCGTTCATAGAGGAAATGGGAGCAACTGAAAACTGACCTCTGTACAGCCTCACAATTTTTAATGCAAAGCATTTTAATTTGATGCTCAGACCTTACACAGTTGGAATTTTCTGCCCAAGTCTCCCCTCTCCTCTATTTCCAGTAAATTATACAAGACACAAAAAGAATGCAATGGAAGCTGTGGAAGCTGCAAACTTGCTAGCTATTGTACCAATTAAGTAAAGAGGACCTGCTGCCAGTGACAAGTTGCTTTTGCCTTTTCAAGTTCATGGTAGCAGTTTATGTAACCCCATTTTGAGAGCACTTCTAGAAAACAATATTGTAAAACTGCCAGCTCTCTGATGGAGAAAACTGGCAAACTTTTCTTGTCTTAGTTTTGTAAAACCATGGGTATAAATAGTGAAAGAGCCTGTGTGGCTCTGTTTTTGTTTTCCTGGAGTTTGCAAACAGGCTTTATGTTACTGACATGACACATTTAAACAGAGTGCATTGTGTGATTAAGTTAGTTTAATTTTGTCAGCATTTGGCATTTGCTGATGCAGAAGGAAATCTTGTTCTCTGCTGTGTCTACATGTGGATGAAAGGAATAAAATATTTACTGTACAGAGCTGAGACACCAGATGCTTCTTTACTTCAGAGACTTTTAGGGAATGGGAAGTCAGGAAGTGCTGCAATTCATTATTTTGTCTCTGGTATGAAATTTGGGTATGGAATTTATTAGGTTTTTAATAAGAAAAATATATTTTTTTACCTGGTTGTAATGTATTGTCTATTACTGTTGGCTTTTCTGTATTCAGCACCGTAGTACCACCTGGAAAAGAAATAATCATGATACATGAGACAGAACAAAGGACACAGCAATCATTAGGACTATCCCATATATAAATCTGAAATATTAGGATCCTTATTAGGTAGGTAGGTATGTGAGATTTAGTGTGCAAATATGATACTAAAGATATGGTTTCCTTTGTCAAAAAAAGAAAATTAAGACTAATAGGACTAATCATCATCACTTACATAGAGCTTTATATCTTTGAAGACCTTGGAAACACCAGCTAATCAATCCTTATAATGTCCCTACGGCTGCCCTGGTTTTATAGGTAGATATTTGCTCAAAAACACAGGGGAAGTCAGCAGCTCCTCTCCATAGCACCTCCTCACACTCTGCAGCCTGGACATTCACCCAGGATGTGTTGCTTCTCCTATCAGAGATGAAAGAGAAGTGCGGAGGGTGAGCTAAGACCCTCCAGCCCCGCATGTCCTCCGTGTGTGTTGACCAGCTCGCAAGAGAAGTCTGTGGGAATTGCATGAGTTCAGGCTATGGTTTAAAGCAGACTTCACTCTGTCTCAAAGAGGAGGAAGAATTAAGAACTTGCCAATTGTCTTTTTGAAGTAGACAAACAAGAGGTGAGTGGGGTCATGGCTCTCTATGCTCAGTAATTGATATTTCTAAAATACTTGACTTTTTCAAGTAAGCCTCATATTGATAAAGGAAACAAAAAGTAAATTAGCACAATTATAAATGCGCAGTAGGGTGCTGATTACCAGTCAATAGCTTTTCTTTCTCCAGCAAGTGCTTAAAGCATTATAGAAAGGATGGCTATGATGACATGATGACTTCCAAAGAGAATGAATGCCCAAGTTGTATCAGCTTTATGTTTGTGAGACTGATCTGATGGGAAATGCTATAAGCCACGCAAATAGAGTAGCTCTGTATGGGGTCCAAATAGAGCAGGAAGGAATCTGGCCTACAGCACAATTACAGCTAATTGCAAGGGAGGCTTCATTGTGATACTCACATATGTGCAAATACTATCAGGCAAGCGACTCTAACAGTCTCGCCCACGAGAATGCAGCACGCTGCACTCACTAGAGAATGAATAAAGAAGGGTAAGCCACTGAAATCACCTCTGTATTCCTCGTCTACCCCTAAAGCCCCTGCCGAAATCACCTCTGCATTGCTCTGCTATTCTTAATGGGCCATGAAATTTACATATGTTTTTTCTCTGCATTTTGGAGAAAGAAAAGAATGTTCATAATTGCATTACTGATAAAATCACATATCTATGCATATTTATATAATACGTAACATCACACACAAAGTGCAGTGTTTCCAAAGTATCCAGAACATGCTGGGGTCAGGAGTTTTAGGTGGAACAGTAATAAGGAATGCTCAAGCACCTACTTGCACTTCTGTAGAATGGCCGTGTTGTAATTCTAAACGTTATTAGTGAAATGGGTTCAGTTTCCCCAAAGGGCTGGTGCTTGGGAAGGCTGATGGCCGCTCCCTTGTCCTGGAGATTACAGACTGCTCCCTAAGCACACGGCCTACAAAAATTGCCAGGGGGAATTTCTGCTCAATAAGCTTTCCCTAAGGGACATGTGGGATACGGTCCTGAGCATTCAGGAGCGCAGGGTCTGTGGATGCATGAACAGGGAATGTACTTGCATAAACTAGCTCCTTCCCCTCAGAGAGTCTACATCTAAGTGAACTATGTCTATACGCATCGGCCTTACAAGCTGGACCTTAATATAGGACTTGTAGGAAATGTCAGCTTTTTCTGATCTGGATCTGGAGGTGCTTTCACAAAAATAAATGCTTCACAATGATTACTAATGTTGAAAGCTTTCTGGGCTATCTTAACACATCAGGCTCTCTGTGCAGCTGTTTTCAAAAAGAATAAGATTCATCTGGGACACTGATTTGAAAAGCAGTGACAGTGACCGTGTAGTGCCTTTTCTGCTTAAGAATCATTTTAGATGTATTGCAACTTGCTTTTACAGGAGACAACGAAAAGGCTCTGAAAGAGATGGATGCTGAAATTGCACTTTTGTTTGCATTTGGTGTTCTACTTGGCTGCTTCCAAAAAGCCAATCTCCCTCTTACTTAAGGTTTCTCAAAGTCTTCTTGGACAGCTATTGCAAGATGGTAATGATATTTTATATTGTGGATATAAGAAGTCATAAACATTTATTAGAGAAGCACCCCAGGGAGAGGAGATGAAATAGCTTGTGTCGCTATGTCCAAGAATAAGCTCAATTACTTTAGATGTATAGATCTGCTATGGGAAGACATCATCGAACAGACCCATAGCTTTGTGGAGCAAGTGACCTCCAGGAAGAGATGAAAATGTAGAGATGCAGTATCAGCTCTCAGGACAGTGGTTCTGCGCACAAGTGAGATAAGTGAGGTAAACTAAAAATCTTCTTCCCTTCCAGATCTAGCCTATGTACGTGTGTATAAACATATATCTGTCTGCATATATATCTGTATGTAGCCTATTCTAAGCCTTTGCTTTTCAGTCACGTTACTCCTGCCTATTTTTCTGCTGCTGGTGGCAGCCTGGAGAAGATCAGTCCCTCCGGCTGTATTGCTGTGATGACGGAGAAGCTCATGGAAACCTTTCTGTTGGTATTTGTGTGAACATGCTCTGATGCAACAAATCTGCTAAGTTTATGCCTGGGAGAGGTTTAGGTCTGAGATGCAAGTCCTCATGGAAGGCATGGAAGAGCAGCACATATATCTTAAACCTAGATAATACTGTCTTTTTAAGTTCTCCTTCAGTCTCAGACAATAAACCTCAAAAGGTTTGTCCAGCTTTTTTCTTAATAAGAGAAAGTTTGATTAGACACAATTCCTACTCAAAAAGATGCCCTCTCCTCCAGCTAGTCACTGTTATTTGCTTCAAAAATTACATAGCTGAGAAAACAATCAAAAGTATTGTCACATGTAAAAGGCAGATGCCTATGTTTTGACAGCACTGGCAATACGAACTGCATACCAATGTCCATTTATGCTGTGTGATTAAATCAGTGCAAACGTTTAGCTGGTAACCGATGATGGATATGAGCTAAAATGAAGCTGCAATGGAATGAGGATGGTTTCTGCACCTGTCAGTTGGTAGTCATCACCTGTTCCGCTGTGACAGTTTGCCTGGTCATCATCACACTCATCTACGGGTTTGCCTTCGGAAATGGTGGGGACAGCCGTAGGAGCTGAAACAAAATCCAGTCATTCAGTTAAAACATATGCTTGAGAGTCAGCATGCAATTGGCAGTAACGTTTTGATGAGCACCATATGCTCTCTTCATGTGCTATAGCTGATGAAAAGGATCAGCTCTGTTCTGCAGGTTAGTTAGTATTTCTCTGTAAGGGAAGCCTCTGTTCTACCTCCTTGCATTAAGGCATGGCTGTGTCTGAGTTCACGTGCTGAGTGGATTCGGAGAGCACACCCCGGGAAAGCCTGTGTACTGGCTGGTAAGTGTTTGTCGTCCCCACCAGGCAAAAGCCTGGCAAGGCAGAATGTGAGTCTTGTGGAGGGGTAGAAAAAGCCTCATTTCGCTGCAGGCCAAAGTACCCACGGGCAGCCCTGTGCAGAGCAGCAGAAGCGGTGTGTGCTCAAGGCTGTAACTCCGCAGCGCGCCCGCCCTGCTGAGGAGGCAGGTGCCAGAGAGGAAACGTCTGAGCAGAGTCCTGCTAACAGTGGCAGGAAGGCGGTGTTATGTAGAACCACTTTGTGCTCACTGAGGAGATCTGGAAGAGCTTTCTTTTGTTTTGTTGAAGTTATAAATAAATAAGACATTAATGATGTCAGTCATCCCTCCTGGCCACCTGCCTGCCTCTCATCAGTGATGACTTTCTGATTGCTGCTACATAACCAGCTAAAGACTGGTCTTTGATATTACAATTACAACGTAATTACAAAAACAATGTTTTAGTGTCATTACAAAGTATACAGTAACACATGTTTTCGACTGTTCTTTGCCCTTCTACAGCCTTCTTTGCTGTGTGGCTTCAGAACTTGCCACTTAAGATCTTATGCACTGATTTCTAGGATGGAAAACATTAGGACAAACAATAGTGTCTTAAGTAGCAATATTCTGGGATGAAATATGTCTCTTTAGAATGCCAACCTATGTTTTACAGGTACAATAGCCCTAGTTAAAGAAAGAAATGCTTCTCTACCTAGTATGAATTATGCAGAATGTTTATTTCCCACATCTCCTTAAAAATCCCTCTGGGAGCTCCCTCTAGCTTTCTACATCAAGTTAAGTTTCTTGTCTTGAACTTCATGCCCTTGTATAGCCTCATGCTTGCCTACATCTCTGCCATCATTTCATACATTCCCCTTGGGATGCTCTGAGCGCACACAGCTTCCCCTTGTTCATTACTGCTAGAGCACAGATTTCTGCTGCTCTCTGTGTGCCTACTTTTCTCATCACACCTCCTATGCTTCTCAGTAAGTCTCAAGCGACTTCTCTTCATTCAACTGCCTCCTAAAATACACTTTTAAAACAGCTTTTTAATGCTTTAATACAGTTTCTTTATCCTTCTCCTACAGCTAGACCCCTGCTTGTCTATAGGTGGCTTACAGGTGACTTACAGGTGAGCACCCTTCAGAAATGCACCATAGTGGGAGGACAACAGCAAATGGATGTCCCAGGGAAACACTATACTTGCTGCTGCAGGCTGCCAAAAAAGCAAAGGCAACTTGCATGCTCAGGTTCCTCCCTAGCTCTTTCATTCAATTTAAAAATATGTTCTAGGAAGGTGATCCATGAACTCACTTCACATCTGAGCAGCTACTGGTGCCCAGTGGCAAGAGGATTTTGCCCTCAGGTTGCAAGTTTACATGAGGCAGGTGCTGCATTTTCTTTTCTCTTTTCTGAGTAGCACAATAGTCTGCAGGAACTAAGAATTCACACAGGAAATGAGGACTTCCTGCAGGAACTAAGAAGTATTTCTAACCTCCTCACTTTCCGGTTCAAGTAAAAAACACACTTATTCAATCTGGCCTTCACTAAAAACAACAGAGGACTCATCAGCTCTCACAGCAATTACCTCCCACACTTCCACCTTGGGAAAGACATGGTGAGAAAGAAATGGATGCAGAGTAGTTGGTATCATTTATATTTAGAGAATGTTTAGCTACTTCTATAGGAAGTACCATATATAACTCTGAGTAAGATAGTCTGTTACTCTGTGTGTATTGCTAAGCTGTGTGATTTATAATGTCACTCCATTATACTATCATCCACCAGATAAAATTAGGAAATTCATGTAGTGTTAACTGCAGTTATCTATAATGTTATATAATTATTGTTTATGTAGCAAAAATCAAAGCATTATCATGTCACAGACCAAATGTCTAAACTTTGCTTTTCCTGGTCTTTCCTGTGTACTTTTTAAAAATTAAAACTTGGTAGGGAACAAAGAGACAACCTCCCTTCCTCCCTGTGCAATGACCAGCACGGACACCGTGCAGCCAAGTAATCGCTGCCCATCATACAGTGTGGTGTGACTGTTACTTCCTTTGCAAAAACACAAGACCTAATGTCTATATTTTTTGCAAACCTCCTTTGGTAGCCTCAGAAAACATTTCTTCCTAGGTTTTATCACGTCTAACAAAAATATAAGATCCTTTCTTTACTTTCCCTTAATAGATCTATGCTTCTTCAAAGTATAATGATGAGGCTACTTAAGGGAACAGAAAACCAAGTGGATAATATCACTGTGATTCAGCAAAGGAATAGGAGAAAGAATAATATTTGTGCCTACAGCTTATTCAAATATCCTTAGTGAAGGGACTGATTAGGCCAAAGAAGTAGCACTAACAAGAGTCATGGAAGCGAGAGCCCAATGTGCTGCCTGTACAGGAATTGCAGTGTTCAGCAGTAGTCCAAGCAGCAGAATGTATATATGAAAATAATAAAATGCATTCATCTCTAGCAGAGCAATTACCTTCCAGTTCACAGCCCAGCAGTTCCATTCGCAGCCCCAGGCCTCCGTGTGTGGCTCTCTCAGGGTAGACACGAATGAATCTAGTTGATACAGGTTCAAAAGTCCGCAGTTCAGGAGTATCATAGTTGGTGTTGCCTTCAAAAGTCTGCAAAGCATGACAAATGCTACTTGTTAAGAAAAAAATGATATTTTTGCAATTGTCTTTTTTTTTCATTCTCTAGCCTTTGAGTCTTTGAATTTGGTGAGAAGTAGGCCAGATTCTAACCATTTAATAAGTGTCTGACATTCCTGTCTTAAATAAAAATGGAAAATACATAGTTAAAGCTTCTCTGAAAAGTAATGCATTTCATTTTTCATAAACTCAGTAGCAACCAATCCATCAGGGCCATAACAAGAGCTGAGTGTTTAATGAGACATGTTTTTAAATGACACACTGATCTGGGGTTTAACTGGGTGACATTTTCAACACTTCTTGGGGTAAAAAATGACTGAGGTGAAGATCTTGTCACCTTTTAAGTGGTTACAATAATAATCCAACTATTCAAGAGAAAATTTCAATCTGATTTCCCTCAGTGACAGAGTTTCACGAGTTGTAGTCATTTCAAAAGACATAAATTAAACTCCAGGAACAGTAGCTGCAAGAGTTCTTCCAGTGAGACTGCTATTGAATAAGAATAAAAAGAAAGAAAGAAAGAAAGAAAGAAGAAAGCTGCTTCCTGACAAAACTGCAGTATAATCTAACAGGTAAGGCAGGTCAATGAATGTGCATTTCAGACAAAAACTCTTCTCTGAGTTGCCCTGTGGGTTCTTTAGCCATCATGCAGCTCTCAATAGCATTTGTTTGATATCTTCAACTTTCCTTGTCAGTGGAGTTTTGCATATGAAATAAGTTGTAATTTGTGCTTAGAGTAACACCTCACTCATCCATTGAGATGATGGGTCCTTAGAATGAATTACTGTACAAAAAGCATATTGAGAAGTAGACTTTGTCATAAAGAGTTCACAGCCCAAAGTAGTCAAAAGGAGTTATTTTTATCCATTTTACATTAAAAAATAAAGACTTTACAAGATCATATAAAGAATCTCCAAAGTACAAAATATAAAAGTGTATATTACAAAGAAAGAAAAGTATTTTCAATGTTACATTGTATGAATTTGTTAAATGACAATATTAAAAAACACATCCTCTGAAATGGAGTTTGAATTTGAGATTACAAGTATTATTTCAAGGTAATTCCAACTCATAGTTGTGAGGGCTGAAGTTCCCCTCAGGAAGAAAATGCCAGATGTCCTTCATTTTGGCTGAGCACAAAACGTAACCTGAAATAAACTCATCCTATTGATCTAGAGGAAAACAGAGCCCTTGAGAAAGACGTAACTGTGTTTCCCAAGACACAAAAACTGATTGTTGCTTGTATTTTCAGTGCAATCTTAAAGTTTGCAGAGTGAACCAATGGTCCACAACCCTTTCTGACTGCTGATGACAGTGCTACAAACAACTGGCTTAAATAAGTAATGTCAACATTAATGCTCTGTTCCTCTTTCTGATGGGAGGTTGCTTCTCTGAGACGGCTCCAAGGGGCAATGGTTTTCCAGATGTTCTGCCAGTGCTTGGAAAACAGTTGTCAGGAATTACATGTGGATGGCCTGCTAGATCTAATTAATCTGCAATTGCTCAAGCTTTCTTACTATGTTTAAATGGTAATACAACACAAATGATCAGAAAAGCTACCTACCATAAGAGAAAGGATGAATGCTATTTTATATGTACAAAGAAGACAGACATATCTGAGCAATCCTTGCTTCCTTTTTAATAGTAGTCTTAATAGCAACATATAATAATGAAAACTGTTTTACAAAAGACATGAATACTGGAGTACTGACACATAGACATTAGAATTGAATAGACATCTAGAATTATATTGAATCATAATTATGTTGAATCATTGTCCTTTGTAGTGCAGAGCTGCCTGTGATTCAATTTTGACTGTTCATTTAAAACACGTATTGATATTCTTTGTGGGAAAGAAGGAGGAGCATAGAGTAAACTTCATTTTATGAAGGTCTTTTATAAAGGCTGTAGCAAAAAAATTCTTCATTCCAAAGATAAATTGTAATAAATAACAGTTAAACAAAATATAAGCTAAACTGTCAAGAGGAAGAAAGACATTTTCCCAATGTTTGTCAAATGAAAATAAACATAAAGAAAAATCTAAAAAGGTTATTCCAGATAGCAGAGTATTCAGAAAACAAATTTTGTGCACCAGAAATGATCAAAAGAGGTGGAAAAACAAAAGAGAGTGTTATCCATAGGTAAGTGGAAGAAGTTGGGAAAGCAGGAAAGAGAAGGATGACTTTTTGAAATAAACTTGACCATGGAGAACAAACACAAGCTGGATTTTGAAATGAACAGAGGTTCTGCATGGCTGTTTGAGGGCTCAAGTCATGTCCACCCCTTTGCAAGTTTCAGACAGGGTAAAGGTGGAAATACTGCACACATTCAGGAATGGCAGAAATTGGGTCAACCAAAAAGAAAAGAGCTACCACAGTCCACATGGAAGGTGCTGCAGGCATGGAGGACAAGATGGATTTGAGACAGAAGGTGATGTTTCATCCTTTGGACATATTTTGTTGTGAGGTTTAGCCTGTGATAGCTCTTTCTTTTCCTGACAGGCAGTTGTTTGTTTATTGAATGTCAAGACTTTAACCGAGTGAAATGATGTGTTTCATTTCATAAAACAGGCCTGTTTCTAATCCACATTCCTGCTGTGACTCATTATAACATTCTGTCCCATCCAACTCCACTTACATTTTAAAATGCTACATTCCAGTATTAACATTTTAAATCCACCAGTCTTCCAAATCATAGGATTTATCTGATTCTCTTTAAATAAAACTTGTTCTTTGGAAGAAAGTTTATTAAATGTTTTGAATTTTGAGGAAGGATTATAGTTTCACCAGAAAAGGTTTAAATTCCAACCCTCTCTGTTCCATTAATCTTGAAAGTTAATTTCTGATAATGATGAAAGTTAAAGGATGGACTGAATGTGTTAGTTAGTTAGCATTCCAGCTTTCCTGTCAAACTACTAACTTCAGACAATGATGACAAGTTCTTGTATTAAAAAACAGAAAGCCATGCAGCAGACGGCACACTGCTTTGAAAGCATATGGCATTATATTTCTTTTTCCTCATTGAGCCACAGTGTAGAAGTACGTGTCAAAACAATAACTATTTTTGAAAGGAAGTGGTTAGATTCCATTGTTGATTTACACTCTCTTCACACTTTATGACGAAGTCAAAACTCTTGGTAACAAGAGAAAGGAGTAGACTGCAAAGGCTGAATTCATTTGGTTGTAATCCCCAAAACAAATGATGAAAAGTGATGAGAAGTGAGAAAATGCATATTCAGCAAGATTAAAATAGCAGAGAATGAAGTCCAATATTTACCAAATGTGCCTGGAAGAGCTATATCCATGGGCCCACTCAGCTTTTCCCTTTAGGAAACACAGGTTTCCTAAGCCTACTGGACAAGGCTAGACAGCAAAACAGCTTTACAAATAATTTTCAGATTACCAGTGCCGAGATATTCAACAAATCTGAAAGTTCCTGCCAGTCGAGCACCTCAGAAATTTGCCTTCCAAGGGTACATTTTTAGTACATGGTTTCCTGATCATTCCACAGTACTGAAGCACCATTTCCTGCTGAGGGAATGGGTGTCTGCTGTCTTCCACAAGGAATAGGGTAGGAGGACTAAAACAGGAGTTCTCGAAAGAAACTGCTTAAATATACTTTGTGAGCAATGATAGCAAAATAGGATGGAAGGCTCAATGAACAGGATTTAGGGCTATAAAGATTTTATCCATGCTCTTCCCTGTGCAGAGGTTTTTCCCTTACCTTTATCTTTTTCTTGCTGGAATCCATGATCATTTTCCAATCTGATCCATTGTTGCTGTAGCCAATCTTGAATTTTTTCATGAACACTTTGTTTTCTCTGTGCTTGCCTCCTTGAACAATTATACCCCTCACTTTCTTTTCCTCACCAAGGTCTATCTGAAGCCATTCGTTTGTATATGGATGCGTAGTTGGTGGCAGTGCCCAGCCTGAACGGCTTGTTATGAGACGAGCATTTTCTGGGATCCAGTTTCGATCAACTTGAGTAGATGCAGTAATCTGAGAGTCAGGAATGAGTCCAGACACCATTCCCAGCATCCCAGAGCAAGGATAATCTACAGAGAGAAAACAAATAAATTAAAGAGTTAATCTCAATCAGCGCCAACATAGAGGAAGAGAAACAGGACATATCAATCAGTTCAAATATCCTAAGAAATTACTTATTTTTGTTTTATATATCCAAAATAATCTTTTTGGATTCTTAACTAATTTTCATTTGTTAAAACGTGCACATCCTAGTTTTGGCAGGAAATGGAAGTACCAAAATATCACAAGTATTTTTGGCTTGATGAGAACCAAAAAAGAATCAGAAGTCCTATTTTATTCTTGTTTTCTATTCTTTTTGCTAAGTCAAAGAAAGCAGGGTCACATCTGAATTTGTGGATATTTCTCCAAAGAAAATGCCCCATATAAGGCAAAACTTGGTAAAAATTACTTAATTTTGATGATATTGGAAATATGGTATTGTTCTGTACAATATAATTTATTGCTGTAGATGAGAAAATTTAAAATTAAAAAATAAACTTCTAAAAAAAATGTGATGATTCCTTTTTCTTCTTTATATTTTTAAGATAGTGCTTTGATGATAGGAAGCACCAACCTGCTCAGAAAGTATTTTGAACAGCTATTTTGATATTTATCTGAGCAATATAAAGGAATTACATTCCAACAAAGTAATACTTATCGCCAATGGGAATGCGGGTTGATAAGTGTAGCTGCTGGAATATGCTTTAGCTAAGTGTTTGTATTTGCATTGTTTTTAAGGCTAGATAGGTAGGGCTGTTCCTTGGTAAATCTGCGGAGACCCCCTGAAGTAGCTGCAAATAGCAGGCAGGAGAGGGACTGGAGTGTAATGAAGGAAAAACAAGAGAGGAATGTGTAAGAAATGCGTGCATCTCAGCTATTTTGCACGAAGTTGTAAAACAATTGCAAGGAAAGTAAATTATACTTTTATTTCTTAATGCCGAACTCTTAAAAGGTAATGCTAGAACAACATTCAGATAACACTGGATGTTTGGTTTGCTGGGGTTTATTTTCTCCCCAGTTTTGTTTATGTTTCTATGTTGAAATCTCATCTTTTCAATGCAAACAATGAGACTGTATTTCACTAACAAAAATAAGCAATTTCACATAAAGAAATGACAATTTTCATTGTTTTAAAATACTTTCCAAGACTTACCAGTTATTTTGCAGCCATAAACTTCAAATCTCAGTGATACTCCATTTTCCCAAGATAGTGGTCTAATTCGTACAAAACGTGTTAAAACTGGCTTGGCGAAAGGTCTGTAAACAACGTCAGTAGGATTGCTGTTCCCTTGAAATACCTTGACATGAAAAGAAAGGTATTGTTAGGTTTTCTTTTAATGTAGTTTATAAATCCAAGTTTTACAGATACTAATAATACAAGATCTGAAAGGGGGTCTTTTTGTGGGAGATAAGACAGGAAAAAGAATACTCAAGGTGTTGAGTGATACTCGGTGAAATACATGCTATATCTGTGGATATCCCCTAAAAACGCTCCTGCGTAGACCAGGAGAACCTCAGGGCCTTCATGAGAGAGTCTGACCCTCCCTGCCTTTTTTGACAGGGACATAGGAATGACATACTTCGGATCTTTGTTATCCAAGGATTGCTGTGTCCTGGAAAAATCCTCCACTGACCAGTTTGGGCCATTTTCACAGAATCGCAGGATGGTTGAGATCGGAAGGGACTCTTGGATATCATCTAGTCCAATCCCCCTGCCCAAGCAGGGTTGCCTAGAGCACGTTGCACGGGATCACGTCCACGAGGGTTTTGACTGTCTCCAGAGAAGGAGATTCCACAGGCTCTCTGGGCAACCTGTCCCAGGGCTTAGTCACCCTCGCAATTATGAAACTTATCCTCATGTCCAGATGAAACTTTGTGTGTTTCAGTTTGTACCTGTTGCCTCTTCTTATCCTGTCACTGGGCATGACTAGCTCCTTCAACTAGAGGAGCTTGTACACATATATGATGATGCAAAAAAAACTACAGAACCTCAGACTCAAAATAAAAGATTTAGGTTTCATTTCAACCATGTAAATATTCCTTTGAGGAGTTAGGATAAAACATTGGTTTGCTGTCCTTGCAAACCTTCTTTGTCAACCTTGTGTTGGGCAAAGCTTTCCTAGCAAGTAGTCGGCCTCCCTTTCTCTTTGCACACTGAGATGGAAGTATGTTTAAAATCTACATAGCAGATTCTAAGTTTTTCTCTATGTCCCTTGGGGCTCACAGTCAAATTAAATGAACAATGAGACTTCCACAAGAAGGTACAGTATTGTGCTGTGCTTTCATGTTGAGGATCCTGCAAGCACGTTCCTTCCTAGCGGAGCAGAATCCGCTCTAGAGTTCTAGTCCAAAGAAGGTGATTCAGTTTCCTGCTTCTTCCTCATGTAGAGAGGGCCAATTTCCTGTTGTTCTCTATGTATATAAACTGCTCTCCTTTTATGGGCCTTTTCTTACATATGGTGTCTACTTTCCTGTTTGTCACTTGCAGTAGCTGCACTAATTTGGGGTGGAGGTCAGCAGCACACAGCTGTCAACTCATCAGGCTCATTTTTTTTCTTAAATAATTTAATATAGGAGGTTAACATCAAGCAAGAGATTTTAAAATAATCTACATTCCACGAAAAGAAAACTCTCTAGTTTTCTGAGGGGCTGCATCTGACATGATTCTTTCTCAAAAGCAAACAACTCTCTGTACGTGGTCTAGTGCAACATTAATGTGAAGCTTCTTGAAGACATCTGTGCCTGCCATGTTTTTGTTGCTACTTCAGTAGCTCAGTCTCCTTAACAT
The DNA here is from genome assembly GCA_034781795.1 of Crypturellus tataupa. Taxonomy (NCBI): domain Eukaryota; kingdom Metazoa; phylum Chordata; class Aves; order Tinamiformes; family Tinamidae; genus Crypturellus; species Crypturellus tataupa. Next base: position 5,859,199 of record JAWLRI010000833.1, read on the forward strand.
TTGATTTTGAAAAAGGATATCAGAGGAAGGCTGGGGTGTGCTTTTCCTGCCCTGATCCACAGCAAAATATTGTCATTTTAGAGGCCTGAATTTTTTATATACTCTTTGAACAAATAAGACAGATCTAGGAACCATTCTGACTAACTAAAGACAGCACAGCACCTACACTAGAAACTCGTGTAAAACACACTCTTGGAGAGTTTACAAATTGAAGCTGGTAATAAAACTGAGGTATGGTCTGATTTTGAAAGAGGCTTTTGTTCAGATTATGGGAACGACAGCCAGAAAACCCTGGGTTCACAGACGAGCCGCAGCATTGGCTCTGCTTGTGACTTTGGGCAAGTCCCCTATGCTGTCTTTGTACCCCATGATACAGTGCCCACATTGTGGCATTTGACCTTCTAAGGTTCCTTCTCATCTGTAAAACCAGAATAATGCCTGTCAAAGAGAGGCTTTCAGGGTTCATTTTACAAAAAGTGCTTCAAAGATAAAAAATATACCTGTTAAACATTGCTACCATTTTGATTAGATAAATATAGTGAACTTGGCACAATGCTTACAGAGGTATCAGAAACAAACCAGTAACTAAAGACTTATAATTGATACATTTGCACTAGTAGAATTTAATACGATGCAGATATTCTGGATCCTCACAGAAGGCTCACAAAAAGATTATTATTCAAGGTGACACAAAACCTTTCCGGTTCCACTTGCCCCTGGCAGATGCTGAAGATGCTGCTCCTGGGCACACTCTGAGCAAGGTGGGAGGGGAGGCACAGAGTTGCTGCGACTATTCATGTGAGAACCTGAACGGAATTGACTTCTCAGGAAAAAGCTTTGTGCTCATGGTAGCGGATAATGAACGTTTTTCTTATGAGTGCCTAAAGCTGTTTCATTTGGAGGTCGCAGAGAGCAAATCCACCGATAAGTGGAAAGGTGATAAAAATCTATAAGGACGGAGCAATGTGCCTAATTACCTGTCTGTATGACCCCCATCATTGAGAACATCTAACAAACTGCTAATGACTTGCTAGCACTGCTGCAAGACAGTGTGGCTAAGTGCGGGGAAATGAAGCACTGAAACGCTGTGTAACCAGAGCCGCACTGCAGAGAAGGGACCTATATAATTTTTAAAGCGTTCCTCTTAATGTCTTTTTTTTTTCCTGAAGGTCACCTCAGAAATCTCTGGCAAACTGGGAAACAGAAGCTGAGTCCAGGTAAAAGACCCAAACCACCCAAATTCTTGTGAACACCACTGATGAGGTGCCTTGCAGCCTTTTCAGCTCTCCAGCCTGCAGACAAACAGTTTCTGTGGCTGTTAGTTTTTGGATAACTGTTATCTTTCAGATTTGGGATTTTGCTAATCCTGATAGTGCTGATTAAACCTGTGATACCTTAATCCCCTTTTATTTTAAGCAACTAAAACTAACTAAGTTCAACAGCCTCCTTCTCCTCAGAAGAGGGCAAAGAGAAAAGACTTACGACGGCTTTGTTTCCCTCCTTAAGAGTAATCCAGTCCTCTCCATTGGAGCTGACATCCACGCGGTATGTTTTCAGATAATATTCTTTCTTTGTTTCTTTTGAGATGGCTCCTTGGGTGCCGATTCCAGAAACGAAGCGGAGAAGGCCTAGGTCTACCTGTGGTAGTGAATTGGGACATGAGGACACCCAGATTAGAGCATGATAACACTGCAGAAGTCAACCGCCTTCCCCCATGCAAATGCCTTTTACAGAGAGAATGAGGCTTTACACAGAGAATAGTGTAGCATGTTGTTGGTAATAACATGGTCACGATCTCCTCTTTCCTCAACAGTGTCATTGCAGTAGGCGAGAACATTTGCCTGATCGGTCGGGAGGGCTGTTGACAGGCTGGAGAATTAGCTTGCCTGTATCAGGAGAAAGCAGAGAGGCCACCAGTGTGGGTGGGAGCCTGTCTGCAGAGAAGATACTGGTGCAGCTCCTCAAGGACCAGCCTTGTGAACAATCTTACTTAATACTTTCATTAACAACCTTGCAGAGATGCTAATGAGATTTGTGGAAGATACAAAGCCGCAAGGCATTTACCATACAGAGGAGCATCACGCAGGGAGAACTGAGCGACCCTGAGGACTGCAGCATTAGAAAGGGGATGAGATTTAATAGTCCAATATCAAAGTCACACACTTAGGGAATGATAACAAGAATTTCTGCTAAAACCCGGGGGCTCATCACTTGCAAACAGAAGAGGAGAAAGGAATCCCATGGTGTATTCGTTAGTCACAAGATAATTATGAACTACTATGTAATTTTGCTGAGAAAAAGGCAAATGAGTTCCAGTTTGTACCAAATGAGGTATTTGTAGAAAAGAGAAGGAAATATTAACAGAAGTGCAATAATTCTATTCTAACTGACAAATGAAGTGAACTTCAATCATGAGAAAAGAATGACATTTTGAACTTGCTGGGAAATTAACACCAGGGTATGCAGGCGAATGCAAGTTGGAGGCATTCTCCCTTCTTCACACACTCTCACCCTTTTTCTTTCCCGCATGGAGTTACCAAATGGAGAAGTGATCCAGGGTAACCCAGAAAAAAAAAAGTTATTTATAATCTAGACCAGCTCCCTGATCTAGTTCATCATAAAATGCCATGACGTGTGGTGAAGCGGTGTGGCTACTGAAATCAGTTCTGCTGGCGAAAGAAACTTTTGTCTCAGAGCACGAATCCAGCTGCCAAAAGGTTGAAATTAGGCACAAAACTTTCCCACAGCCAGGCTGATGATAACAGCCTTGAAACACCTGCTATTTTCTTATGGTCTTTCTTTAGCCATAAAAACAAACTGATTAAAATTAAATCAATTACCCTGCTTTCTCCACAGTTAGATCCTTTTTTGTTTCCCAAAGCAAACCATTTTATTTCAATATAAAATGAAAGTATTCACCAAATACTAATCGATATAATTTATTCCCCTAGAACTGAGTTCCCCAGATTCAATAGGACAATAATAGGCTGCATTAACCCTTGTCATGCGAATGTCCGATGAATGTCTCAAGCTTTTGCATTATTTCCCAAGTATGCAGGATGCAAAAGATACGTCCCCTGTGTCCCACAGGCATCCTCTTTCCTGGATGTATGTCATATGTCCAAAGGCGCTGGAGCAGTTAAATCAACACGCTCGGCATTCCCTCTCAAAGGGCCCAAGGAAGTGCTGGTGAGGACAGACTGGCTGCTCTCTCAGAGCCCATGTCATATGCAAGTCATTTTGAAATCTCCCAACACAAGAATAGCAGCCTTGTATGTGAAAGATACAAAGACATTTCAGTAGAAAGCTCTTGTCCCTGCCATAATTTTTAAGCTGGTAAAGGTTATACTTAACATTTTAGCCCTAGTCTTTAGGGGTGAAATCCTGCACCATTTTATTTTGCCATGACAAGAAAAAAAAAATCAATCCTGGAAAAAAAGAAATCTGAAAACTGCCTTACAAAAACAATCAAGTGATTTAAAGTGACTGGAGAGTCTCAGATGTTAGATTGTTGCAATCTGAAAGTTAATGGGGGAATCTGGGCATCATTGCACTGAGCAATCTCAGTTTAACTTCAAATGCTCTCCAAACTGTACTCCGCTGATTGTAAAGTGTGCTGCGCTGAGTTATGTCCAATACCACATTCACTTCCAGGCTGAAGTGCACTTGAAAATCTGGAAGTCTGAGGGAGCACAGAGCTAAGTTATTTAAATGATCTGCTTCTCTTACAATTTGAAACAGCTCTTCAGTTTTGAAATGATTAGGGTCCTAAGCCTGTACCATGCCGACTGATTTGAAATGATTCTAGTAATTTTTTTTTTTTAATATGCAATAAGTACTTCATTGTGAATAAAGTCAAGCAATGGCCTATCACAAGAGTTAGAGATATTTGAAACTAAGTTAAAATTTAACACTAAGGTGTAGGGGTTGATTTGATTATTTGATTTCTGGGCAAATAATTACAGTTACCAGCCACCGAACATTCAGGCATTTCAGGTTTTTCCCCCCGGAAGAACTTAGGTGCCTGGATTTTGCACCTGCCCAGGAGTTTTGAATGCCAAGCTGGTATTCAGAACTCCCACTCAACACCCGAGGCTCTGAAAGCCCCAAAGCACTTTTACCTACGGCACTGCCCAGAGCTAACTTCCCCATGTGCTCTGGATGTAGAAGTCTACCTTCACGTCAAAAACCCCAGTCGGGTGGAAACTCTCCTGTCAGAGGTAACAGTTCCCCGGTGTGAAGCTGAGCTCTCCCTTTTCTTGCCTGCAGGCTGGGAGGGGGAAAGCTCAGCTGCAGATCTTGCACCATGAGCTACTTAATGCAACGGAGGAGGAGGGCTGGGACCTTCATCTCCTGTTGCTGGGGAGAGCAGCCTGTTCACACAGACGTGCTGTCTCCCTCCAGATCAGCAAATCTTGATGTATTTTGTGAAAATGGGAATGGTGTCAACACCAGGCCCACCCCAGAAAGCCTGGAGACTAATTGCTTGAGTGCTTAGCCGGATGCTACAGCTCTAAATCTGGTAACGCAAAGGGAAGATATAAATCCCAATCTCCTGTATTCCAGGCAGTGTTTGCTCCTAAGTTGCAGAGAAGAAAAGAATAATCTAGCTCTATTCTCTGCTTTGTGAGGAAGATGCTATTCACACAGTAAAAGTGGGGTTGAGCAAATGAGGAATAGAAGGAAGAGCAGGAGCTGTCTGTGCTAATTCAACCTTGGAGCAGAAGCCCAGGTAGAGCTTAGGGATCCTCCTGCCTTCGACAGCTCTCGGCTGCGGCCTTTGCAGGAGCCGTTCCCCTCCAGGCATATAAAACCAGAACTGCAACATTGAGTGCCTCTCCGTAGTGCCAAAGTTGTAAATCAAGCTCTAGATTTACATATCTTCCTCTTCAAGTAAAGTGATAGAAATAAATTATGTAGAAAACTACCCTGGAAACTGTATGATACATTTCATGGGTGTGCTAAATTCACCTTTATTAATCACTTAGTGATGCATTTGGACTTTCTTTCTCATGTTGTGTGAAGCTGTATGAAACTTTGCCATCTGTAAAATGCAAGATTGAGCAAAAAAACCCAGACATTCTAAATGTCATAGGAGTTACTCAGAATTGAAACTCAGCCATATTAACTTCTGTTATGAACTGGAGCATGAAGGTGCCAAAATGTAGCTTGGGTAATATGCTGCTCTTTCACACTACAGTATCCAGAGGAAACAATGCAGAGGACATTAGTTCTAGGACAACTGTGTGTCACTAATAAGGTAGGATTTCTTATGCTTTTTGGAGTTTCTGCTTAAAGAGTTCAGTTGTCAAGCTCCAGTCAAGTTATCATGTCCTTAGCACAAAGGTCTCCAAGAGTTAACATGAACAGAGGTAGCCCACTTTTCTCAGATCCTATCTTCTCCAGTTGAGATAACAGCATGAATCCTTGACAGGTAGCTTTTTGTTTTGGACTCGTTGTTCTTTTTATTTTAAGAACTCCTCTTTCATGTTAAAATGACCTGCAGAGAGATGTAGTGATGAAATACCGTACTTTTGAAAATGAACATCAAATGCATTTCCCTACAATTATTTGACATTTAACTTTCCGCATGTATGATAAACAAACATCTGGTATTTATTTTACAGGATGCAAAAGATTTTGTAACTTATTGCATGCTGTATGGCAGTGATCCGAAATAGGCAGCTGTCTCCAAACCCAAAATCGTGACATTTTACTTCCGTGACAAGGACTTTAGTTTTAACTGTTGTATGCTCATAGTTTTTGTTGTTGTTGTTAATGATACTTATATTCGTTCAGTTTAAAATGAATATTTTCTCTAGCAAATGATGCCTTCTGACCCTATCCAACATACACAGACTTTGACAATTGCCTGGGTTGCAATGTGACTGCCCTTATTGGTAACTACAACACTGGGGGCAAACCTGCGTGTGGGAATGGATCCTAACATACAAGAAAAGAGGAACACCTCAAATGCATACATTTTACCAGGAGAGAAACATCCATCTGAAAAAAGAAACTGTCTCCTCCTTCTAAAATCAATTTATTTTCTGTGGCACCATTTATAAGATGCTAGCTGTTCCTACCAGTGAATTACTTCCTCACTATTTATTCTTCAATACTACATCCAGGAAAAACATTTTTTATTGCTCTCTCCTAAAAACATGTATGTGTGAGGGGACACATTTTTGAGGCATAGATATACAACGGGTGGCATGCACATTTTACTCAAAACTAGCAAGAGGGAAACACAAAGAACAACATTTAGCTCTGCACAGTATATCATGTAGCAAATCTTAGCTAACTAATGGTTAAAAAACAACACAGCATGCGAGATATGGAATGAATATTGCTGCTTCCTGTAGTCATACATAACCATGCTATACTATGGAAGGCCTTATTTTTGCAATGAAAATCTGCCTTCCAGAATAAAATACAGTCACTGAGACAGCTGTAGGAAGGGAACAGCTTTTAACACTCCTACTGTAGGTCTGCTCAACAGCCTGAGAAAATAAAGGACAAAGCACCGAGGTTTGATTAACAACAGGAAGCTTTTTGTTGTGGGCATCTCTTGTGGCTTGAAAAGCTGTATAATCCATCACTTGACACAACATACCAAAGTAAATATTTTTGGAGGACTGTGCTATTTCCCTAGGTAGCATACATTGCTCTGAGACAGATTAACTGATGTATTGCTTCACTGTTCTTCTACCAAACATTTTAATTAAGCAGGAGTTGATCTTTTTCATTAATATAGACTATATTTCTTATCAGGTGTTGCTGTGGATTTGATGAGTCACATTATTCCATAATTCATGTACAACTATCACTTAGATCCTTTATGCATTGACCTTTAAGTAAAAAATATTGCAAAGCTAAATAAAAGTGGCACAGACTTTAGTAGAAATTCTGAAAGAAGCTTCACTAATTTGGAAGAAAATTACTTCCAATAGTCCTTGTGCTTGAAATGTGTGTTCACTGCCATGATTAATGACATGATGTAAATATTTATCTGGGATTTAAGTGAAAAGTTAAAGCTGTAAACCATTTCAGATTTCTACGCAAAATTCCAGTGATATTAGTGGAATCTCTATACAGAAAATGAGGAGAAAATATTGCTGTTAGTAGGATCTCTCCTGAGTCACTGAAGCCTTGCTCATTGACCTTGACAGGCACATCCTGAAGGCCCCAGAAGAGAAAACATCTAATCACATGCCCAGCTTCTAGTCTGTGCTTAGAAACTGTCCTAAATTGGTATGCTTTCCTGAACTGATACTTATGTGAATTGGCAAAAATGGGAAAAGTATGAAAGAGAAAGATGCACAGATATTCATGCCAAAGAAACAGGAACACTTGGCAGCAGAAAGGGAACGAACTTTCTTTAGCAGTTGAAATATTTCTTGCAGTCTTAGCCTTCTGCCCAAATTCATGTTTTTTCATCGTAAAAAAAAAAGTAAATGTAAAGCTCTCCCCATCTGAAAGCAAGGGTTTGATTCAAAGCAGACTATCACATTGAAATACTGATGCTGCGATTGCAGTATTGAGAAGAGCAATTTTTTTGAGGGGCAGGTCAGCCAGTTTCTAGAAGACAAAATGTAAGAAAATGATGAAAAAGTACGACTGTCAGACATAAAAGAACCTCAGCCAACCTTATGGTGCTGTTTGGAGAAAGCAAAAATGCGTGAAGTGTAAGAAAAATGAAATCCAAAAACAAAACAAGAAAAAAGAAAAGACGAGAAAAAAATGAAAGAAAAGGCCTCTGTCTCTGACAGAGAAAAGATAATGCTTGTGTGGGCTGTGTTGCATCTGGATTCATGGCACATTCTCCCACTCTTATGTTAATTTTTTTTTGCATAAATCAGAAGCAACTAATTAAAAAAGAAATATTTAATTCTGACATGTTCTTTGAACTGGTGTTCCATCTGGTTCTGTTTGAATAGTAAAATCTGCTGTAGTTGTAAAAATTGGCAAGCAGCACTCTGGTAAAGAGAAACAAAAGAGACTCAGTACAGCAGGTTAATACACTAGCATTTCAACTTGAGGCATTTCCAGAATTCAGCAAACCAAATTGCTCTAGTACGGAAACTATAAAGATCAAATATGAAGAGAAACGTGGCGAGTGGGCTGGGAGGAGCATCGCCAACGGTATACATTAGCTGCGTGGGATATTTTTAATGTGGATCTTTGAAGGAGTTTGGTTTATAAGCACGGGCAATGCAATGCTCTCCTGAATTGGGCTAGCTGTATTTTATGAAAAGAGTCCACCGCACACTCAGTGACGGGGACCGATCCTCCAGCTATTCATTTTCAAGCTCCACCTTAAGCCTCCTTACAGTGTTCTGATGTAACATAACTGCTATTCAGAAGATTCAGCAAATATTCTCTTCCCAATTTATTTTTTCTGCTTGGAAACTACTTAAAACCTGAACATCAAGGCACAATAAACTCTGATAACAAAGAGAGGAAAATGTAGTAGTATTGGGATTTCTATAGACTCCAGGATCTAAGTAATCAGCATCTTATGCCATTTGAAACCTCTCTGTAGCAATGAAGAGAAAGGCTGATTAACTCCCAATGCTTTCGAAAAAGATTGTTTTACATTTTGCAGGAGCATATCTTGCTGTGAAATATTACTTCTTTAAAATGAAAACCTTTGCTTCAGCACTACATTAACTTGCAAATGGATAACCTAAGACATTTACAATGACTTGGTCAAAAAAAGGAGGGATGTGAATGGCCCCTTTCTCCAGCTAAGATACTTAGGAACCCTTGCTGAGCAATAAATGAGTCAGGAACGTAATACTTTTAATTAACGTTTTCTGAATACTTATTTGTAATTTACATTTAATTTCAAACCTGAGCTTAATCCTCTGATCTGGAATGAAGACAACTATTTAGTGCAGTTTGAATGTAACCTTCCCCAATCTGTGTTAGAATCTATAGAAAAGGGAAACTCTATAGCAATACTTGTAGAATCACTCTTTTCTGAGAGAAGGGGATAATTGCAGGACTTTTTTCCTCACAGTGAGCAACTAACGTTCACAAATGGAAAGCAAGGAGCCCAAAGCTTCTCTGTCAAACTGCTTCACATGTGAATAGCTGGGTTTTGCACAGAAAACACTGAATTTTGCCTATGAAGCTCTTCCCTGGCATGGCTTTGCCAGCTGCTGTCTTGTTGAAATCGGAGGGTGCAGGCAATGGAGCTTGACTGGTTGTACATTTTGGCATTTGAATACAAGCACAATACTACCCATGCACAAACTCACAGAAATAACCTCTGCTGCTTCCTTTCTCCGCACACCCATGCTAATTCAGTAGGAAGCTGGCAAGTGACAGTACGATATACACGGCGAATAAAAGCTCCACTGGCTCAGGCCTTGGTGGTGTAAACCTGAGTGTGCCATTACTTCATCCCGACAGAGCTCCGCTGAAATCACTAGAATTTGCTATTTTCTATCAGAAACAGCAACAAAATGGGAAAGACTGCCACTATCTGAGATTTAATCCTTCTTAAGCCTGATTTCACTGGCAATTCGAATAGGTGTATAACCTGTGTCACGTAGAAATATATGTATTTTCTTGCGATCAGCACTCTCATCTTGGAAAATCGGCACAGTCTCTTTAAATCAGTCACTCATCCACAGGAGTCTGCACTCATTTATTCTCTGTTAAATGGAACTGTCAGTTTTGTTGCACCAAAATTCGATTTTCTATTTCATACACATTGTGTATGATGATTTTAATTTACTACTGGGTCACTAAACAAGTCACCCTCATTCTAAAAATATGAGTTTCTGCTCCCTTCTAGAAAAACTGTCAGGTAGTTGTAGTTAGACAACTACCCTGTAAACGTCTGGAGGAAAATGAAAGACAAAGGATATACATGCAAGCAGCGCTTTACTTCTTTAGTATGACCCTTGTCATGTACCCATCAAAGACCTCTGGGAGCTCTTTGGAAGAACTTCTTCTGGTCCCAGGCTGGAGCAGGGGAGAAAGCAGGGACAGGGAAGAAGAGGGGTCCAGCTAGTGGCTCCCAAGATTTCCCTGTCCATGGTTGGAGAGAACCTGGGAGGGCAGCTCGGCCTTCGTGATCTCCTTTTCAGGGTTTCTTGGCCACAGAGCGGTGCCTGGTTTGCACCCCGCTGTGCTGTCTACCTCTGAACTCGTTCTATCCCCAGCTATGCAAAGGGCAAAGCTATTGATTTTTAAGTGCTGCTGCAATTTAAAATAAACACAGGATGTATATTCTTAGTTAAGCGTATCATGAAAGGGAGTAACACTGCTATGGATAGTTAATTTTTAAGCCCCAAAAGGGCATTTAAAAGTTATTCTGTGCTACATCCACCTTTCAGCTCATAGTTTGATTTTAATAGAATTTGCAAAGGAAGTGCTTGTTCTTGTCCATGTTAAGGCTGAAAGACACTTTTGGGAGTATTACAATAACTACAGCCTGCATGTGATCAGTTAAAATATGCCCTGGTTTTATACGTGATAGGACAAATCAATCTTTCCAGCAGCTTCAGAGGATCAACACCAGAAATAAATGTGACCCAAAATGTTCAGCACAGGAGGCTGCAGGGGAGAGAAAGACCAGACTCCATAGGTGCAGCTGGTTGTTGGAAGCTATGTGTAAACAGTCCTTCTCTGATGAGAAGCCAGTTGTTCCTGAAAACAGATGAACCAAACCTCAGTTTAATGTTTGGTCAACTGTGTTTTCTCTGCTAGTAAGCTTTGTTTATCAGATAGCTATGATGTCTTTTTGAAGATTTTTTTTTTGAAACCTTGAATAAAAGCATTAGAGGGAAGGAAAAATGGAATTATCTTTTTTTTTTTTTTTTGTGGGAGGAAGACAAATTGCTTCCTGAAGGACAGGTATTTACGTCTTGGAGGAAATCTCATTTATCCTTCCACTTTACCTGTTTTGCTACTGCTGTGAAAATGTCACCTAATGGGCACAGCAGAATTATCTGGGACAAAAAAGAGGATAACACAAGGACAGGGGAGGTAAATAATAGCTCAGCAGCAGAAAAACTGAATCATGGATGCAGGGATGGGGAGGGACCCATAGGACTCTTCAGCTTGATACCGCTATGCTGCTGTGGAAAGAATGAGTAAGAAAGCACATCTGTCTCTGCACAGCACTCGACAACACACCTATCATCCTCAGTACATGACCGGCCCCAAGAGAACCAGGACCTTTAGCTCAGCAACAGCCACGCTTATTTTGACACGTCTCAGCTGCACGTTCTTGCCCCAAACTGTGCTTGCAGCCACTGCCCTTCGTTGTTCAGCACCTAGCCTTGAGCTCTCTCTTGCCAGCGTTTTGACACCTACCTAGTCCTGTAGATTAATTTATTTCTGCTGGCCTCAGAAACAAAACTCTTTCTGAGATACTTTCCTCCACATCCGCAGAAAGCTGTGGCCACTGCAGACCTGTGTGTGTGCACGCAGTGGTAGCTGGATGGACAAGGCTGCCTGTGCCTCCACGGGCTCTGCAAAGCACCTGCAGGACCATGGCCTCCAGAGCACAACAGCACAAACAACTGACAACCAAAGATCAATGGCAGGTAAAAATGGCAGACAATAAAAAATGTTTTGAATGAGCCAAAATGTGCAGATCCAGTCAGAAGGAAAAAAGGGAGAAAGAAGAAACATTTAGTACTCAATGAAATATTTCACTGCAATGGGAATGAAAAATGTTATCCTAATTAGCAGCTTTTAAGCGGTTTTAGTTTCTGTGAGAGAAAGCAGCAAAAAAATCTTGAAATTAGAAAAAAAGTGGTGTTTAATTTAAAAAAACATATTAAAAACTTTTATATTTTTCCCCCTGGAACCAACTATGTGGTGAAAGTAAGATAAATTCGCAAAGTCACGTTAGTAGCTGCTGAATCGGTGCTTTTCCTGGATACATTTTTAATTCGCTATCTCAGCTCTAACGGGCCATCTGTCTTGCAGCCGTGGCGGGGCCGCGGGGCTGGCCGGGGCCGCTGCTGCAGAGGTAATTACAGCCTCACGAACCAGCTACCCTGCTCTGCCTAATGCATCCCCTGGAAGAGCCGCACGGGTTGCACTGATGAGGCCGGCGGTGGAGGCTCCGAGGGGTCCTGCTTCCGCTGTGCCTCCATATGTTGCGGTTGGGATTGCTCAGAGCCACGCAGGACTCCCCTCCTCATCCAGGCTGACGCTGAAACATGACAGAGGAACGCAGAGGGGATTTGCTTCGCTGCCGTGTTTTGCACCTGCACTTCTGGAGCAATAAGGCTGCCAGCAGTTTTGTGCAGTTCTCCAAGCATCCCTTCAGCCTCCCCAGAGCGATAAATCTATTGCTGGGAAATTTCTTCTACTAAAATAGCTCTTAAAGCACTTTGAATAATCAAAAACTTTATACTTTGTAGAGCCCTTTTATATCTTCCTCTCCCTCCTGCCTGATTTCAGTACTTGCCTTTGTGAAATGGTACCATTTATTCCCACATCACAACAAATAAAGGTACGAATGTATCCTGCTGGGTCAATTAACCCCAGTTCTGCACTGTGTCACAGTCTGCAGTGGCTGTGATTTCCAGAAAGGAATATTCTTTTGTCATTCTTTACCCATGTGCAAATGTATGTTAAGACCGTAAGATAACTGTAACACTTCTCCACACAAAGCTAACTCTGCTTTTTATAATTTCTGGAGTGCAGTTATGAACTGCAAAATGACATGAACCAAAAACATGATAGCATATATTCTAAAATGGCAGAGAGGATGAAGAAGTGACAGCTTTTGTGCTTTCGAGTCCGCGTACTCCCTAATGATGGGAAAGCCTCGCCTCCAAGCTTGTGAACTCCAGTTCTCAGGCAGTCCTCTAAAGGCAAGGAGAACTTGAAGGTTGAGGTTTCACATTATTATATGTAGTAATATGATGCACTTCACTGCAATATCAAACTCCAAAAGAACAGAAATAATAATAAAAATAACAGATATTGTTGACTTGCAGTTCCTTGAGCTTTCATGTGAAACATTTAGATAAGCTTGCTCAGTAAAGTCTGCCTAGGTAACTGCTTTAGGTAAGAATAAACCTGCTAACAAAATAAATGTGCTGTGCAGCAGCCTATATAAATACCAACTATATTTTAAAGTGAATACCTGATAAGGAAATAAGCTACGACACAGATAAAAGGTTGAGACACCAGATGATGAACTGCAATTATTTTCAAATCTCCTACAGGAATAAATCTGTATTAATCTATACAGCAGTTTGCACCACTGATGCATGTTCTGGGTTCCACTTTCCCAGGACCAAGTAACAGAGAACGCAGGTTGCTGCCAGTGTAACTCAACAAAGACAAATGTGGGAGGCAAATTCCATTTTGGAGGTCCCTCTCATGCTGATGAAGTGGTGTCTATGCACACAGAAGTGTTTTAAATCAAGGAGAGTGCGGTTTCCTTACACGGGAGGGTTAGTGTTAAGTAAACAACTGATATTTCAATCAGTGGAGGCGAATGGGATCTCCTGGGCCCATTCTCTCCTCTCCCTGGCATTCCTCCCTGGTACTGTGAGGGACAGAGGGATAACTTCGTACTGCATGAGCTGACAACCCCAGTCAAGACAGGTCTAGAAATGGCTATGAAAGTCATTGGTGCCAAAGCAACAGGTGCAGAAACCGGTCTGGAAGGGCCATCGGAGAGGCTGGCGGGGCCAGGCTAGACTTGCCGTCTCTGCAAAACCCCTGACTCAGGCCAGTGCCCGGCCCCTGGTGCTACATCTGCGCCTGCTGAAAAACCTCACGCTACAAATGAGCCGTTGCTGCCCAGCTACACAGAGCGCACGGTGCAGAGCTCACCTGAGCTATGCGGCCTCCGGTCACATCATGGCAGCGAGCTGCAGCTCTGCTGCAGAATGACAGGTAACACGCAGGCCGGAGCATCATGTCTACCCATGCAATGCAACCCCCATAAACCTGAAGTGAATTGCAACAGGCTGAGTGTTTTCATACCAGCTTGGTGCTTTTCATGCCCTGACTGCAAGGTTTTTGCCAGCTGTAGGATCCTGAAGGCTGCGTTCGCCCTTCTGTCCAGCTGCAGCCACGATGTGAACTGAAGATGGCTTGCCAGGAGCCAGCCAAGCTGGAGGCCTCACTCGGCGTCACACGAGGAGAGAAAAATTGCACCACCCAGAAACTATCATCTAGCTTGGTGGGAGGGTAGAGATTTGTGTTATGTGCATTAGGAGAAACATTTTGATAGAAAACACGCCGGCTCAGCAGTAAAGGCGCGCGGAAGGTGTTGTTCACTGTGGGCTTGCGGCCCGCGCCGCTACGAGGATTGATGATGGCGCGGGTTAGCAGTGACCCCGCCAGCAGGCAATCAGTCTCCTTCCAAAACCACACGCACGCTGCTCCCAAGCGTGCTGGGCTGGGGCTGGACGCACCGACCTGGCAACGGGCTCTCTCCAGAGCCAGCCGCGTGTCTGCCCGGGGGCCCTCGGCACCTCCCTGCGCCGCCGGCCCGTCGTGTGGAACCGGCCACGGCGCGCGCGACGGCTTCAAACCAAAACACCAGCGGTTCCCCGTATATAAGGATTTCATAGGTTACTTTTCACATGAGCGTAAATATAACTGCTGTTCTTAAACGTGAACATTAAATCTACTCTGTAAAAACACAATTACTGCTGCCACAGCAGAAATCTGTCGTCCCTTCTGAAGGCATGCCTTGAAAATGCAATCATAAAATCCCGGCACGTTATGGATTTCATTAACATTGTACTCCCCTAGGATTCCCAATTGCACAATAACAGGAGTTCTTTAAATTTTAAATACCACAGACAGGAACAGTTTCACTAAAACCAGATGTGAAAGCCTCGCACTGGCGGCCTTGCTGGTTCTGAGTCCTGAAACTGGCTGGTAATTGATACCTATTAACATGTTTGTTGTTCAGATTACAGAACTGGAAACGTTATACTATTTTTCCTGTGAAAGGATACGTTAATGAGGGACAATGACTTGTATTTCAATGGCAGTTCCCTGCTCTTGATTAAATTAAAGGGCTGTTTTTATTTTTTATTTTAAATTATGCTCTTTCACACTGAAGGGCAGCTGAGTGTGTGAAGCATAAGTGTAATGAATAAGTAGGTTTCGGTTAAGGTTGGGAGGCTTATAACATCCCATATGACAATAAAGTAACTTTGTGATTATTTCTGGCAACCCTTGCCTTGCATTCCTTTTGTTTTTACTCCATATTAGAAAATCCACAGACTTTATTAATGTGTTTTTAAAGAAGAAATTGAATCTGGAGCAACTCTGTTTCCGATTATAGAGTCACTCCACACCTGAAGCTCATTGAGCAATTTAAAAAAGTGTGTTTGAGGGTGAAAACACACACACACAAAGAGAAAGTACTAGGCGGACTTATTGTGAGATTGTGCTATTGATATTTTGAATCTAAGCTTTGACATTTATTTCAAAACAAACAAGGAAAGAAAAGGACAGACATCTTTCATTTAGCAGCGGCTGGTAGGCAGGCGGCATTCAAATGAATTTAGGAGTTAGCATCTTGCCAGCCAAAGGAGCAATCTAGTTTTTCCACCAAAGAATGGATTTCATGTCCACAGATGGAATTCATGCACATCCATTACCAACAACAAGCAACCGCTGTTTTCCTAATTCTTTTTAGTGAAGTGGTCCAAAAGACCAAAAGACGTCAACACCTTAAACAAGACAATCATATCGCATGCCCTCTAGACGTCCCCTGTAGATACCAATCTCCCTTTGCTGATACTTAACTGAAGTTTTCTGTTTCTTTTGTCTTAGCAAAAACATTAACCTTGAAGGGAGGGGGGAAAGGAAGCGAAAGGAGAACTGTAATATTTCCCCTATGCAAAAAAATAACACACTAAGAAAACTAGCATTTGGCCATGAATTTTCAAGTTGCCTTGCCCGTGCATAACCATATGTATCTCATATATATGACCAAAGTGCATATGCATATGCAATGTTTGAAGGCAGACCACAACTTAATCTGCTGCAGTGTGCGTTCAGGTATGGGGAATGTACAATTATGGAAAGATTAATAAATACTGACATAAGCAAAATCTCTGTCTCTCAGACAATGGCACATTCAGGAAGGAAAGCAGGTCCACTTTAAAAGTTCCATGTTTGGCATAGCTGTATCTGTCAGCCTGTTTTTCCTTTTGCAGTTGAGTATTTTCTAGAGCTCTCACACTGTGCAACTAAAATCTATTTATGTTGAACTGCCTAAAAACAAATACCTCACATAAATGATGAGTTTACAGTAGCACATTGAACAGAAAAAAACAAAGTGACCTCTGTCCTTCATACACAAGGGTTTTCCTCCTTTTATAAAATATTATAATTTTATTAAAAAATTATAATATTATAAAGTTTTTTTAACTGGTAATTTCAAATTATTTTATTAGGTGCATGTCCTTAGCTGTTTGTCTGTAAGCCCTTATGGAGATGAGCTGGGGATCATATCCTGGGGATATTTATACAGAAGAAACATAGGATTTCAATATTTTATCCAGATATAAATTTGCAAGATGTGATCCCTGCCAGGGGCGTCAAGCTTTTATAGATATTAGTTCTTATGAGCAAGGACCTTATTACTGAGGCTCCTGATGGTCTGAAGTGCTTAGCACCTATCTCATGTCTGTCAGTTGACTTCAACATAAACACATCTAGAACATTTTTGGAGGCTTAAATGAGCACTGGATTGAACTATAAAAATATTTAGAAAAAAAAATTAGTATTCTCCTGACACAGATGGAACCAAAGATGAGTTCAAGTGTTGTTCCTTGTACAAGTTGGGTGATGGCATACTTCAGCCCCAAAACAACATGCCAGTTTGGGCATTTCTGTTACATAGAATGAGTGACAAGGACAATTAATAGCTCTAGTGCTGCAACATGCATGTTAGTGCAAAACATGGAGATTTCATCAGTCTTCACAAAGGATTTTGTAGGTCAGTCTTGAAAAAAAGACCCAGCTCTGCACTGAAGACTGCTACAGCCTCAACTTGCTCTGGAATGATGTCATCCCCAGGGATGCTGTTCCCTCAGCTTTGGCTGTAGGCCACAGACAAGATGCCTTAGGGCTCAACGACCCTAGGGAAAGGGAGGGAAACAGTTCATGCACTGTCTTGCAAAGCTAGGGTCGAGAGAAGTAGGCTGGAGATGATGAGCAGCACAGACTATGAAGGACTCCACCAGTTTCACGTCTGACATGACAGACAGAGGTATCAGAGCTGCCAAAAACTATGCTCGGTGGTTACTTCAATCCCAAGTGTCCTTCAGAGGAGGCTGAGAAATTCACAGAGGAGGTTTGAGGTACTTTCAATTGTTCTAAGTATAAACACCAGAGTAGTTTGGATTCTGTTGCGTTTATCATTAAAAAGCTAAATGGTTAAAAAAGTCATTTGAAACTTTTTCTCAGAAAGACCTAGTTCTAAATGAAAGGATTAAGCCCTATATATGTATGTATTTATCATAACTTAATAAAGTTAATGAGCACATTGAGCACACAAATGAGATTTGACTGGCTCTCTTGTTTTGATTATCTAGTAATAAATGCATAAGTGACAGCAGAAAAGAAGGAAATAAAGAAAAAGCGGTAGCTATACGGCCAGATGGAAAACAGGGAATTTGATTCTGTGCATTCCACCCTTTTTCCACATGCATTCCATGGATTTCAAACAGCAATGATTAATAACAAGCCTAGCACTTAGATAAAGCTGGGGAGATTTTAACATTTATTCCTAAGTAAGGGAAAAGGATCAACAGATTTTTTTTGCCACTTTGGAGCCTGATTAGGTCCTTCAGCCATGATTATCAAGTTGCCAAGAGCTCAGGATGTGTAAGGGCCCCAAAGCAGGACACCTGAGAGTCCCATTGTGTGCAAAGGATCAGAAATGAAAGATTTCTCCCCCGCCCCCTTTCTTCCCTTTGCTAACTACTACTCAACATGTTTTTAAGCTTTCTTGCAGACAGCAAACCTCACAGGAAACACCAATGTGACCATTCTTATTGCAGGCTAATAATGCATTGTTTTTATATGTCAGTTAGTAATTTCCTATAGAAAGCAGCAGAAGCAAAAGTAATGTTTAAAATATATAAATGAGTTTTCAATATTAATATTATTTATCTAATGTGCTCAAGACTTTCTGTCAGTTTTGCCAATACAAATAGAATTTTGATCACGGTGAAGAAGTGTGACTCAACCTATGTAGTTAAGATAAATCTCTGGGTTTTTTTTCACCTAATGAAATTAATTAATTATCCTATTAGGATAAATAGTTATCTGTAAACAGTAATTCATATGACTAATTTCAATCTGTTCAGGAATCAGGTACTGTAAACCTACAGTCTTGTAACAAATAGCAAACACCAAGGCAAAGTAGACTGACTGAACTCAAGGAGACTCTTGATGGGCACAAGTGTTTGCAGGATTTCTGCTGCATTAACAGAACAAAGCCAAGATGGCCAATGCTAACGGAGAATGTTATGTTTAATGGTATGGAAGAAGAGCCACTACACAGAGACCTGTAAATACATTTAATGTGTAACATATTCTAGAAGGGACTTAGGTCTTCTAAGGTGAAATCTGAGTGTATTAAAACACCATGCCACATATTAATTCTTAACTATAATCAGCTGGAGACACAGCACATACTCAGTTTACTGGGACATTCCACTTTAAGTGCATGTTAAACTAATATTGACTTTTCCGCTAAACCAAAATCTCTTATTTGTGCCCAGAAGACTGAAAAAACAATAGACATGGGAAGCAGAAGAATTAATCTTCCTGACCTTTTCTTTTTTTATGCCTCTGGGAGTCAGTCTGTGTGTGTGTGTCTAATAGGGAATGTGAGCTATTCACTCGCAATGATTCTTAGATTATGTAGAAGTCCTTTGCTGTATTTTGTTCTTTCTTTAGTATTATCCACATCCAGTGAACTCCACAGGTATTATTAATAATATCTTTAAAACATTATCTTTTTACCTGTATCCATTCTCTGTTAGAATCTTCCCCTGGGGTCCATCCATTTTCAGGGTAATTTAGTCGAGACCTTTCTGAAGACCAGATAGTGCTGTACTGGGAGGAGACAGTGATTTGGTCAGAGTGAATTTCTCCTGACTCCATACCTAGTGGTTCCATGCACTGGAAATCTGAAGAAAAATAAATTACCATCAATACCATGGTCAGCTTTCTGATTTCTGATTTAGACTTTGAATAATGAGAACGTTTTTCTGCTTTGAATATGAATATCTAAAGAAGTTATTTTTATATGACTTTGAATTCTTTAGCAACTCTAAGTAAGACAGTATTGGACTTATGGTGTCATTCTTAATACTGTCATTTGAGTTGCCATGGCAATTCCTGCAGTAATAATCCTATACAAATATTTTTAGCCCAGCATTGTAGCCATCTCAATATAGGACAATAGAATTCTCTTTTCTAGGGTAGCACAGGCATTTTTGTGGATTAATAATATAAACCAGTATATGTTCAACCTACAATTCTGCACAAAAGTAAGAAAGGCAAATTAAAGGACTCAACAAAATACTTTTTATTTTAAAGTTATTTACTATAGTGCAATAAAGTATAAAATATTTTAAAATATTTTTAAGAATCCAGCTATTATCTTTGGATCCTGAACCCTGGAAGGAAATAAACCAAAAAAAAAAAAAAAAAAGAATCATGGCCAGATGAATATTGACCTAGGGGAATTACTGTCTCTTCTGTAACGTGCTGTATTTTAAATGACTTGATCATCCCCATCCAATCTCTTTTTGTTGACACAAAAATTACCCAGATAATTCAGAATCAATTGACAATCTAGTCAGTATACTGAGTTCAAAGGCTGGTAGGGCATGGAGATTAAATTCTTCTCTCACATCCACAAAAATTAAAGCTCCAGCCGACTCTGGAGCAACAAGTACTAGTAGTTGCAGGCAGATTCTCATACCCAGCTGCTCATGCAACCCTCTGCCAGGTTTACCATCCTCATTGCAGGGGCAGAAGAAAAGGACATGTGCCCACGTTTCAGTCTGAGCACTTTAATGTCCAGCATAGGTTAGCAGATATTACCATTGGGAATTTAAGGTAATGAAGTAAAAGACTAATATGGGTTGGCCAATGAGCTTTTCATAAATGAAGTTCTGATTTTTCATGGAAAAATAAAATATTCTGAAATAATATTCTTGAAAACTTTTAAAGGGGAACCAAATTTTTTTATATGCAAACGCTATGTGGGCGCCTCGTAGGGGTTGTAGTGAGGGTGCCCCACATGTGAATTATCTGGTATAAGACTCCACATTACCTACTGTAGAGTAACAGTCAACGTAAGTAAAGTTCCACTTTGAATCAGAAAGAGAGCCATAAGCCACTATGAAGGACTCAAGACATGCTATATGGGAGTGGTAACGTCTAAAATTAGGTGTCCAGTCTGAACTAGAGATGCAGGCCTCTCCCCTATAGCCTGTTGAGAGGAACAGGTACCTCCTGAGGCCTTTCAGGGGTCAGAGACAGACTGAGTTATCCTGTGGAGGTGACTTTTGCTATGCTAACAACACAAAGACCAAAGGTAGCTGAAATCAAGGTAGAAGAATCATTCTTCTGTTTAAGAAAATATTTCTTGCTATCAGTTAAAATAAGTTTCACTGCTGAAGGAATTAGTGTGCACAAGCACTAGCTTCTCTTGTTCTGCAGTCACCTGTTGAAGAGACGAAGGCATTCCAGCGTAGCAGATACTACTAATATTGGTTCCAGCATGTTGCTTCTACAGCACAGTGGGAGGATGACTCTGGAGCAGGTGGCCATGGGGACCCCCATCGCCTCTGCTAGCTAAATAAGGGGCAGAAGCAGCAGCACCTGAGGAGAAGCCAAACTAGACAGAGGTACCGTGTGAGGTAGCTCATCTGTAGAGGCTGGGGTAGGTCCCGTTCCCTCCTCTGAGCTGCATGCTTACAAGGAGGTGTTGGAGAGGTGAGTGCAGAGAGAAGGTGGGGAAGAAGAAGGGAGAATTTCAACTCTCCTGTCAATTTCAAGAAAATCAAACTGATTTTTGTCTGGTTAGTCTTCTTTGACTAAACAAGTATATTAAATCTGGGCAAGTCTGAATCTGGACAGTAAGTGACAAAAAGCAGAGTTTGATTCAAGGTCCAAGTATTTCATCATCAGACAAAGCAAGGAAATTGGCAAGGGCATGGCGTAACATTGCCCATTTTCCTCCTGCTCTTCCCTCACTTGGCTTCGTTCTCTGTCCAAAGGATAAGCATGAAAATGAGGCAACTGGGAGAAAAATCAGAGACAGAGAACAGAGCTTAAATGGCTTATGAAATGGTTTAACAAGACCCTTTATATTAAATGCATTCCTTTTACTCAAAAAATCGATCATCAAAGCTTATTCCATGTAATAAAAGAAAGCTTGGATAGTGCATTCACTGTCCATATTTCATTGTTTTAATGCAACTGCTCAGTTGCTCTGTGTTCCTGGTTTCCTTGGTCAGCATAGTTTTTTACAATAATTCTTCCAACTTCCTGTTAATACAGAGAAATAGAACTGTGAGGAGAAATCTGCTTCTTGCATTGATTTTCAAAGGGTAGCTGTTCTTTGGAAACAAAAAGAAAAACAAAACCAGCCCTCCCCATCATCTTATTTATTTAAGGTTTCTTTAAAGTTTCATGAGCTACCTGGGGTGAAAGAAGACATAACAGAGAATATTTTCCAAGAAGCTCTGCAGGATGTAAAAGTACTGACCTTCTGATACGCTGCTCTGTGACACACTGTAGTTTGCTGAGAATCCCTCTTTTGCTATTGCACTGTCGGTATAAAATACCATTGAAAGAATCCCTGTTGATGAGCGAACCCGGCCTGGGTTGTTCTGCCCACAATAACGTCCAATGTGCGGGCCAACTGAAAAGAAACAAAACATAATAGTTAACCACCTGTCCCCCTCCAACAATAGCTGTCACTACAATAGCCTCCTAAAGAGATTCCCTCAGCAGGAAATAGCAAGCCTCTACAACAGTTTAAAAACACAATCTCACCAATAACTTAGCAATGAACAATAATTTGCTTATCCTACCATGGAAGTCTCACTTCTGTGTTAGAGATAGCACTCCACACACTCCGAAGAGGTAAAGAACTAGATTTTTAAAAAGTGTCTTCTAAAGTGCACAGAGTGGGTAATGATGCACAAAATTACATGTATAAAGCAGCAGAAGTGTTTTCCAAAGTGTGGTTGAAGCACCTAGTTATGAAAGGACATTGAATAGTCTGATTTACTCACAGGCTTACAAGATGCTGAACACTGTTAACTTTGGGAATAAGGAATCGAACAGCCCCTTTCAGAATTTATGGCCAGTACTGCAAATAGTCTGTTAGTTTCACAGCAAATTTAGAAAAAATATTTTTGCATTCATATTGACGCAATGAGCTCTTTATATTCTCCTATTCAGGCTTTCAGCACATTCTCAAAGATCTTTCTCCCACATGCTCAGTATTCAAGGATATTGTAAAAGAATTCTTGAGGAAAATCTCAATTCATTAAAAAGAGCAAGGATTTCCTAAGTGTATCTCTGTCACAGGACACACACACATACATGATCTCTCTGCCTGTTAATAAAATATAAACCAGTTCTTCATATTTTTTTCTGGATTGCCTGTGCACTGAGATAATCTGTTCCTTTAATTAAACTACTCAATTCACAACCAACATATGTGGCCTTCTAGCACTTAAGCATTCCCTACAGATAGGTCCCTAGGCTGTTGAATAGTGATACATCTGTGCTTACAAACAATAAGAACAGATAACACTAAATCCCATGCAAAGCCAGTCATAATACTAATCATAAGACATCATACTAATGCTTACACCACTGGCTGTTCAGACTTAAATTAACACCTCATCATTTCTCCGGGAAGCCAGTTTAACTTTCAGTTAAAATATAAAATGTTTATATATCCCGATTATTCACAGTTCAAAGAAAATCCCCAGCTAACATAAATTTGTAGTCATTTATTGGCCTTTTCCAACAAATAAAACAGTTCCAACTTGGAATGGCTTTATTACATAAGCTACATATTTCTGTAAGGCCCCAGCACTGTCAGAAAGAAGCAGCTCAGACAACATAGCTCTTGCTACCAGCATATATTTTTCTATGCATGTTCTGGCCACAGGTTTTCAGTTGCCTTGGCAATCTCATGGCATTTAAGACACCTGCCAGTTCAACCTTTTCCACCAGGGTTGTTCAATGCGGCACTGCTGGAATGAAACACACTACAGAGGATATGAGCTGGATTCCTTCTAATGCTGGAAATCATTAAAGCTTTATGGTTCTATCATCTGAAGTGTGGAAGTCATCATTCTGGAGTGCTAGCATTACTGTCTTTTCAAAAATATAAACTAACAGCCTCCCTTCAGGCTCCAGTTGCCCCAGTTGTATTTTTTTTCCATTTTTTGGATGCGCCAACAGCTCTGACGCTGCTCTTTCCCATGATGGCCCCTCAGCATTACAGCCGCCGATCGTGCTCTGCACTGAAGGAGGATGAGGCCACCACGCTGTGGTGCCCTGAGCTTCCCTCCTCCCATTTGCTACAGGGAAGACCTCTTTGAAATGGCAAACAGAAGGAAACTTTTTTTAAAGCAGACAGGCTTTGAGATTCCCCATGACTCACTGGCTTATAATGTTTAAGATACATTTACTGATTCTGCATTTCAACCTCCTAAAGATTGACCCTGCTGTCTTGGTACTATTCTCTTTACCAACTTGTGTAGATGTAGAAGCCAAAAAGTTTGTGAACATGACACAAAGAGGTATTGATTTTTTTGCACAACATGTAAACCTTAGCCTACCAAGCTAATGTGGTATTGATTTGAGCATCAACTGGATGAAATAGATTCTTATTCGTCTTATATAAATAGCTAACACACAAAGTTTGGAAAAAAGTCTCCTTTTTCTATTTAAGTCTCAAAAACTTCTGAATGATAATAAATTAGATGATGTTTCAGGTGTCACCACATCAAATAAATGCCATGTGGGGGACACTGAGCAATAATCCAGGACATTATACGGCTGTTTGCAGTTGACTCTGTTGCTGTTTTTTTTTTTTTTTTTTTAGTGTCTTCCTGACCCTTCTTTTTTTTTAATTGAGGGGGGAGTTTCATAAATTCTCACACTGGTTACAAGACCATAATGGTCAAAATGGTAACTTGAGGAGAGCAGGTGTTGAAATGTGATGAGACCAAGAAAGCTCTTTGTGGTATTGTGGGCAGACCATCACATCGCCTCGTCGGCTTTCCCTGTAAGGTCTGCTCCAAACAAGTGTCACTTGTCTTTCCTCAAGGTTAGCTCTAGCACCACACAACAAGGACATTTCTCTGAGCCAGGCAGCTCCAGCCCATGCTCCAGCTGTTTCTGGGACCTTGCCTCCTCTCCCCATTGGCACAGCATGTAGCAGTGGAGAACTAAGTTACTTTTAAGGGAAAAGATGGAGGGGCAACTGCAAGCTTTTTTTGAAGCACAAAGTCTGTGTGAGAACTAGAAGAAATCCTTGGATTATTTTGAGTATGTCCATATGATGGTTACAGAATCTGATTTATATTATCTACAGAATATGGCTCATGGTTTAAAACTAAACAAAAATCTTATCTTTACTAATTCCTCTACTCTTTTGCTTCTGACAACTGTTGCCATAAAAAATATATTGCATTACTAATCTAGAGCTTCTCCCTTTGACTACAGAGAAAATTTACTGTCATGGAATTGTGATACTTGTTGGAATACTGCTCAAACTGTTGGAATATCCTGCTGAAATCTTTTGTAATATAGTTTTTAAAAAACAACAAAAAAGAGGATGTCAGACTTCTAAAACACTAAAAGAAGTAGTACATTTCTCTGAATTTTACACTTGATCCATGAAAGTGCGTTGTAAACAGTATTTTCAAAGCAATGTGATTCTTATTGATGAAACATTTGCATACAGTTAAGGATGCTAAATGCAAATGAATTCTGTCCTCGTAACCCAGTAGTCACTTAAACTGAGCTTGTATATATTCTTATCCCTTAATAGCTTCTCACAAGAGTATAGAAGGCAACCACAACAACACCTAGATTAACAGCAAGCTTCATTTGCATTGATGTTAACAACCAAAGTAAAGTGTTCCTTTTTTGTTCTATAATTCAGTGCAAGCAGTTCTGGTATTGACCAGAGCAATAATACTTAGCCTGTGGTTCTCAAACCATATGTAAACTTCCTTAAATTACTTTTAAGCCCCTTGTAGACAATCTATAGAGCTTCAAAGAAAGCTGCATGATGAATATGTGCAATTCATCACTTAAGCCAGTCCTGGATTTGAGAGAGCTATTTTTCTTCAAAGTCATCAATAGACTGTTCTCAGGCAAGGCTGGCTAAAGTGTGTCTTTGCCTAGAGCAAAGATGTTTTTGGTGTCTAGATTATTCATGCAAAATGCCACATTTCAGTTCTGTGATCTGCTTATTCCCCTGTTCCAGCTCCACCTGTTATCTTCTTCAAAGCATCGTCCTGTTTCTGCATATTTACAAAATGCACCTGTAGTTCCCAAATAATCTCCAGCAGTGCTTGTTTCAGTTATTGCTGTGCATGAAAGAAGAGACCAAAGGGTGCCTTTGGCATGCAGTTATGCAGAAACAAAGTGCCGGTTTGAGGCTTTCCTGAACAACATGCCTACCATTCCCCTCATGAACCAGCAAAACACTTAAGACTATTGCTTAACTTCAGACACATAAGTGTCCCCAGAGAATTCCTTTTGAAGTCGATGCAACTACTCAAATGCTTCAAAGATAAGCAAGTGTTTTGCAAAATCAAGATGCAAATGCCCAGCACTTGCCAGATTCAATCCACTAAAAGGATAACTAGGGACTCCAACTCTTAACTAAAAGGATAACTAGGGACACAAAAGGACTTAGGGACTCCATGACTGTGAAGGGGCATTTCAGGATTAACTTCCGCACAAATGATCATTGTAGTTGCTGGAAAATCTTCCAACAGAAAATTGTCTTCCATCAGGAAAATGTCAATGAGGAAGAAGCAAAATGTAAGTGGAGGCATGCTGATTTTGACATTTCCCTTTAAACATCAATTTGAAACTCTACTTAGGAGAAATATATATGCATATACATATATATATATATATTTAGCTTTTGGGGGACAAGGAAGGAAAAAAGTGCTTTACAATTTCATGTTTTTTGAAAACAACAAATTCAGCGTCTGTAGCTAATCAAATTCTATGATAAAAACTTCTTACAGTGAGATTCATCTGCTGTAATTTAGGTATCTGAAGTTATAGGTGTTACAGAGTTAGTGATTGGGAGCTCCCGCTCTAGTCAATGAGATCAGCACCTCCAAGGAAGGAGGAGGTGCTCCAAAGGAACCCTTCGCTGCACTCTAGGCAGGAAGCCTAAGACAGACCCGCTGGGAAGTGCTGCTCTCCCCTCTTGAGGATAGCAGAACTGGTAGTGTCCGGCTTAAACCATGACCTTGACTTGGTTGCTGGGGACTGCCCAGGCAGCCCTGGCTGAGCTACAGCTGCTCTCTGCTAAACCATTCACCATGCTTGGTGTCACCTCTGCAAACCACAGCTGTGCAGCTGCAGATTTATATTTATATATATGTGTGTGTGTGTATATATATATGTACATTTCATATATTTTAAAAGGAATAGTTTATAGTAAACCAAGGCAAAATATAAACAAAACTCCTTTTTGTGTGCTAATTTGCTGTTAAATGCAGATATTTACCATATTCCTAGTAGTAGGACTCCTCGTTTTATTCTGTGTTTAAATGAAATGTGTCAAAATGGGTGATTTAACATCTAGCATAAATGGGCCTTAAGCAGTGGTGCAGCAAAAAGAGATTAATTTAAGATCAGCAGAAAAGATTAACAAAGAAAATAGCTTAATTTTGATGGTTCTGTCTATATTACTGAATGAAGCACTGTGGCCAGTGGCCAGGAAGGGTTCTTTGGGCAGACTGAGGGCACGGCACTGCTCACTTCCTTACGGCTCTGCCCTCCAAAGCGGGATGGCCATGCCCACAGCGCCGATCGCTGTCCTCCAAACCGCCCTTAGCAACTGCTTGGGAAAGTGCAGGTTGACACAGGCCAAGATAGCGCCAGGAGTTGTGCTGGCAATTAAGAAGTACAGACAACCACAGACAGATGCCCTAGTACTGTTTTAGTTAATAAAATAGATTGCAGTGTCAAAATATTTTTTCACACACTAGAGGAAAGTAGGGGCAAAGGTCTGGGTGAGTCTCCCTTTGTCAAAGGCAACTAAAATATCTAATCTTTTTCAGAAACTTACTACTTTCATCTGTAGGCAAATTAGATTTATTTTGGCTTCTTTCTCCCCTTTTTTTGTAAGATTATCTGGATTTTCTTTCAGATATCTAGAGGCTTATTTTAATTTCTATCTTCAGTTTCCTGTGTCAACTTTGTTCTTCAGTTGAAACAGTTTTTCCCTCTCCCTAGTACTCATCCTCTGATATATTTATGGAGGAGCAATGACGTCTTCTCTGCCCTTATAGTGCTAAGTTAAGCAAGAGAGAGAAACTTCTGGCTACAAAATCATGCTACAGTGAATCATGTATCAAGCATTTTTCTAGGACTGTTACAAGCTCCAACAATTTGTGTCTAAGAAAACATTTCTTTCTAGTCTCCAGAATTAGATGACTATTTACAAACGTGTAAACCTACAGGATGTCAGGATCAGTTTGGGTTTGAATGGTTTGTGAGGGAATTGGAAGGCTGATAATGCACATTGCTAATTGTTCTTTGGTACGGCTCAGTCACTTTTGGGAACCAGAAAATTACCAGTTTGGAATCCTCTGACACTAATAATAATGCATTTCTTTCTGATAATGTTACACATAAATTGATTGATTGGATCATTTTTCATATGTCAGTTTAAATCCAAGTTCTCCTTGAATTTAGTTTGGAAAGATTTGGCCTGTATACAAATAAATCTATTATTAAATGTTCCAGATGTCATTATTGTATTATTACAGTGCTGTTTTTCTAACTGAGGAATTAAATACTAAATCATTTTTCTACTACTGTTATGACTCTTTTTTTTTTCCACTGGAGTGCTAGAAGAACCATGATAAACTTATTAAACTTAAGGGAACACAAACATGTAAAACCTAACATGTAGAAAAGCAGGTACTTATTTAACTGCTGCATCAATAAAATCTTTAATTACAACAATACTGTGGATTAATCTGGAAAAATAGGCAGTTTAAATATGTTATTAAAATATGTTCTTAAACTTATATATTTTCATTTAAATGAAATATTAATATAGGATTAGTTGTTTGAAGAACTGCCACTGCTGTTAATAAAAGCAAAGAGCATATCTATTAAAATGGGCTATCACACCAGCAGAAAACTGAAATAGCTTTAATTAGGGCTTAGCACAAACGACATGAATCCTGACTTGCTGGATTTTGTTACAAGCTATAAAAGAAAGAAGAAGATCTACAAGGTGGTCTCTTTATCAGCATGCAGCATACATGGATATGCTGCAAAAAGGCATCAAGTGCAATTGGTTTAACATTGCTCCTTGTACAGTTCGAATAGACGCTTTGGCACCGTTGAGGTTAGGTACTCTGCTTTAACAGCACCTCGTGGGCTGGATCCTCAGCCTGTTCAGCCAGGGTCTTTTGAGAAATGCTGCAGGGCTGCCCCAGCTGGGGGGTACTTGGATGTCACAGACCTGTTGCCATACATGAAAAGGTGAAGAAATCATCTGACTATTGTGTGCATCAGTCTTAGCATAAAATAAGTATGTGAGCCTAGGCAACGGGTGAAATGGCTCCATCGATGTAGCTAGTATCTAGATATGCACTTAATGAATTTAAGAATGAGGTCAAATGGGGTCAATAACTAAGTGGAAAATTACTGAAATGGCAAAGAAATAAGTACCAGAAGGGTACCCAGCTGGCAGCCTGGCACGTGTACCCAGTTAGTCAGTGGAGATTATAAATTAACACATTAAATTAAGACCTTTGGATTTGCTTATAGTGCTGTAAGAGGAACCCTGCAGTGCGCCTAAGTTAGCTGAATGGCTAGCTGCAGGACTGCTCATTGAGCTGGGTAATCGTTTAGTGACTATGATTTGAGTTGCACAGATGCCACATTTGCTCTGGTAAAGAAATTCTCTGATTTCACAGCTGGGCTCTAAGCTAGAGGGGTTGTGACTAACGTCCACTTTGCGCTAAACCAGCAAACCCAAAACAGATTGTAGGAAACTATTGGTATTGGCTTCGGAAGTGTAGGGTCCCTCATAAGATTTTCCTATGTTTATTTTAGTACAGGTCCATCTCACATTACTTATAAAAGCAGATTCTTTCTCTAAACCAACTGCTCAAAACTAAGCATATTTCATTAAAAATAATTTACACTGCAATATGCTTTACTGAATGAATTTACAATGTATTTCTCTCATTAATTCAACTCATCTCACATAAATCAAACAAGGACCTCTCTACTACGACATTTAAAAAGATGAGAATAAGCCTTCTGCAGCCCACTATAAAGTAATGCCTATGCATATCACAGTTCATTTTTCTCTTACCGTCAGGGAATCCATCCCAGATTTCCAATCGGTCATAGCGACAGAATGCTCCCCCTGGAGTATTTGAATCAGGTTCTAGTTCAAAGCTTTCAAATTCCAGTATAATCTCTGACATCTTTGGTGCAAAGATAATGTAAGTGCATTCAAGGCTATTAGGATATTTTTCAGGGAACCCAGGAGACTTTATCACTCCACTTGATGAAGTAAAGTTTCTGGAACATTCAGGTCCTATAAGAGAAAGAGAAAAATATCTAAGTTAAGAGTATCCTAGTAAGCAAGGTAGTTAGCTGGAAAACAAACTTTGTCATATTTGTTTTTCTAGCAACAAAGGTGGCTTTCCAATGAAACACCTCATTTTAATCACCATATTAATCACTCAGCCAGCTTGTTCCTATTATTGATGGTCAGATATTAAAACACAATTCACATATACTGTATGATCTGCAATTTTCAATTTGTATGGAACAATATGAAAACTTGTACCAGCTCTAGAAGAAATTATGACAAATACAAAGTCATGTGGGAACAATGAAAATGTAAGTTGCAGAAATCTCGACAGAGCCCTAGAGAAATAATTATAGCCCCTTCAAGCTCAAATCTTTAAATCTTCTGGCTGACAGGCTTTTATTGGTGAAATAGAACATTTTAGGAAAGCGGTTGAGTGAATTCAGTAGAGGGAGTAGTGGTTTCAGATTCCTGGAGCACTGACTCAGTAACTCTGCCAGATGTGACCTATGCCTCCTTGACAAACTAAATGTGAAAGGTAATTCGTACATGTACCAAGGGTGAGTGACTCACTCTGAGTGGTGTTGACACAGGTGCACCAGTAAAATGTTGCTGTTAGTGCAGACATGATAAACTGTGTGATTACAGGCAGTGTTGCTAGAAGTCACCTAATGTCAATGTTGACACACTGACTTTTCCCCATGTCCCTACCATGGCATAACGGGATGCTCCAAACACTGCACTTGGTTGAGCAGGGAAGTGGCAGTGGAAAAGCCAGGATATAAACAGCCAAATCAGTAGACACGCCTTAGCAAATGCAGGAGTCTAAAAACAGAGTCTGTCTCCTGCTGATAGATCGCATTTCTCCTTTATTTAGGTCCCCCAGGAATCCTTTCCTTGGATTTTGCGTCTGCAGGTGTGCTCGGAGCAAGCCGCAGGCACTGCCCACACCTCCTCCCCCTGGGTCAGCGAGGTACATCTCTAACTTTTGACACTCTCAATGTAATGGAAAGTGAGCTACAGGATTTGGGGCACTGGTGGATACCAGTTGTCTGGGAAGTTTGGGTAGGATGGCTCAGATGAAGCTCTTTAAAAGCTCTTTCTTCATAGAAGAAAGATAAGGGCATGAGTGTGGTTGCAACAGTTTGGTGCTGGGCTATGGGTTTGTGTGGCAGCTTTCAATGTAGATGAGGATGCCTGGCTTCCTTAGAGACCGTAGTCAGGAACCTTAGAGGATTTCCAATGCTTAACACAGTTCATTGATGGGAAACAGTCTGGTTTGTTGCATATATGAATACTCTTATTGCAACATAGAATATGTTTTCCTTGTGAATGTGCCAAACATATTACCCGCCACGGATCTGGCCACCTCCCAAGTAAATACAGTATTCAAGAGAGAGAAATCTGAAGGAATCTAGTCAATTCAGGTATTTTTGTCCTTCAGCAGATACGGATAGGTTGAGATATCAAATTAATATTCAGAACACTTCATGGCATATTTTGGAAGAGGTAGATATTAATGGGCACATAACCCGACCTGTTCCAATTTGGGAAATTGAATTTTGCCATAATTAAATCTCCCCCTTACACATTAGTCAGATATTTGTCTTCTCTCTCTGTCATTCCCTTCTCTCCTTGTCATATTTGGAAGGGTTGTATCCTGGTTGCTGCTCCTCACTCCCACCAGTAGCTGCTGTTCCAGGATAAAATAACTTCAGAGTATGTCATTCATAGCATGAAATGCTCTGTACTCCTCTTGGAATCCAATAACAGATGCAATATAAAACATAAGCCAGGATCATTACTGTTTTATTAAATACAACCAAACCCTGGCTCTGTGAGCACAAGATTGTTGGGCTCCCTATGCTCACTCATGGTATCTGAGTACTGCCCTGCTTTGTTTTAAACCTGTTCAAAATGGTTTGGTGCAAGAAACAAAGCTATTTTCAGATGTAAAGACACTGTAAAGAAATTGCAGGAATTAAATCTACCCTGAGGCTACAAGGAACTCCATTGTGACCTGGCATAAAAAAGGCCGATCAGACTAGATACTTCTGAGGTGGAAAAATTGCATGCATGTGTATGTATGAAATACAGAAAAAGAGATAAGGAGGGGAAAGAGGGAAAGCAGGCAAAAGAAGGTGTAAAAGAAAGAGAAAGAGATGATTATGGCGATCGTTTCATTTACTCCTTGTATGAGGTGCCACTAAGCCAGAAAATCCTTTGTCTTCCTGTTTGACAATGTCTTTTATTTCAATTTAAACCATTAATTAAATCCACTAAGTTAAGGAACGTAGAATGTCAATAGTCTACATCCTCTTATAGTCAAGAGGCCACTCATCTACCAAGGCAGGCTGGCTGCCCGAGCCAAAGGGACAAATATTTCAAATGGGCCAAACACTGAGTGATATGAATCTCTTGTTTTCTGTCTGGAACTCAGTATCTCCTTCAGTGACCCTCTGGTTAGGAAGCTGGATAATAAATAAAAGTCACTCCTACTCTCAGGCCATACTATATTTCCCATGGTCTTTACACGTACCAGTCCCTCCTCCCGATTTTGGCAGTGTGCAGCCCAAGGATCATCAGGTTTATAATTCAGTTAGGATACAGAGAGAATAATGCATCTTTTCTTTTCAAAAATTAAAGATGACCTTACAGAAATAAATGACAAAAATATTCTGTGTGCCTGGGTGCAACTCAGCTGTAGGCACAGGACCACAGGATCTTCAGACTAGGATTTTTCAGTACTCTTTGCCTGTCTGGGATATTATGAACTAGAATGTGAATATGCTAAAACATGGCATATTAGCCCGGTGAAAGTGTCTCAGTTTCCTCTGCCTAAGAGGGTAAGCTGGTCAGCTCTATTTGGTACAGAAATTGAAATGCAAATTTCCGGCAGCATTTTTCATTAACTCAAATGTAAAAATGACTGTGTTCCCACAGCAACCATAACTTGTACACTTTGTGTGCATACAGTATTTTCTAATGCTGTACCTGGTGATAACTTTCTTGCCTTAATATACAGTTTATGTGAAATAAACTAGAGTTAAAGTTGCTCTGGGAGACCATAATTTTGAGCTTCTTGACTTCTGTGCGTGTAAAACCACATTCATAATGCCATCTTAACATGGTTAATGTGTATCACCGAGAGATGTAAATGACCATGTAAGAAAATAAACACAACCTCTCTGTCAGAGCTCGGAGTTGCCACTACACTACTAGAAATAAAAAAGTTTTTATCAAGTTTTTTTTTTTTTATTGAAAGTATTGAAAGGACTCATTTGTTAAAATAGATTATTTCATGGACTACTCTTCCATTTGTTCTTGCATTTCAGCCTTGGTATTTATGAAAAATGGTATGGAAATACAAGCACTGAGAAATATCAAGACATAAGAATAGATTCTAAAAGATAGCAAAGTAAATAGAGATATTTTTCAGGAAAGCTTGGTGTCTTTTGGATGTTGAATTCTTGCAAAAAAATGTGACCCTGAGGGTCACCAAAAGAATTTCTGGGAGCCAAGAGTGGATTTACAGACAGGGAAGATGGTGAACAAGAGGTCTGTGGCCCCAATTAGCAGTGTGCGCAGCAGCGGTAGCATGCGAGAGAAAAGAGACTTCGCGGCTGTGGCCCTCCTCATTAACAGTACAGCTGCCACCAAGTGTGTGTGCTGAACAAGCCTCAAAATCCGGCTCTGGTTTGGGTACATGAAAGGGGGCTGAATTAGTCCTGGAAATGTAGCACCGCCTGTGAGTATTCTGCATTTGACATTTGGAATTTTTAACTTCTTTGAAAATATGACTGTAAACATGGATGTTGAAGGTAATATTTGCTTCTAGGAATTTAAGCTTATTGTTCTTTTATTTATTATCTTGTTTTGGTCCAATATTCTCCAGCTTTAAATATATGAATTATTTATTTCTATCCCGCTATAGGGAAGGTATATGCCAAAAAATGATCTCACTCCCCCCATTCTAGCTTTTAACTTGGAGAGTTATCAAAGGGAGGCTATCTCTAGGTCTGCTCAATCATCTGCATTGTCTGTCTAGGCTGCGTTTTCTCTGCTTGGCATAGAGTTATCTGTGCTCACCAGACTGTACTGCACCCCTGGTGCAAGCAACCAGCAAGACAGGCTTGCAAACACTGTGGGCTTCCCCTCTGCTTACCTCCCAAACACAATTTGGGAAAGCACCAGCAATCCGACGCTTCCATCATCTGCCGCCCATGTGTAGCCAGGTCCTTTCTGAGCCCTGAGCTACCCCTTGGGAACGCAGAACAAAGCACTAACCAAAACAGGCCAGGGATTCAAAAGGTTACAGTGCTGGTAGTAACATTAAATCATATAGCAATTATTATCACAAAGGAAAAAAGCTAAGCAAACAGCTGATGAAGACTATCATGTTACACCCATGAGGAGGAGTCAATCCTCAGTTGCAGTAGACTTGCTGGATCTCTAATGATTGGCACCCAAATGAATACATGGCCCACAATGGAATTATAAGAGCAATGAAACTTTCAGCTTCAACCAATTTCTTGCATTCCCCCCATTCCTGAGAATTATGGTGAACATTTTGAGGAAGTAAAAAAATTACAGGTTATTAGCTATATAATAATGAATGAGTTTCTCACCTCTTTTGAAAACTTCATAACGGATAGAAAATCCTGCTCCATGAGTTTCATAGTCGGAAACAAATTTAATAAAAAGATATGGTCCTGAAGACACTAAAGGAGGAGGAGCAATTTTTCCGCAGTACTTTCCCCACAGGCGTCCTTCAGCATTATCTCCATCAATCACTTCAACATAATCGTACCTGGTAGATAAATGGAAGGAAGAAACTTTTAACTTCCAGGAAAGAAGAAGACCTAATTAATTTAGAAACCATAACACAACATAGATAATCAAGAAAAATGCTGGCTTGCTTGGAAAATGCATTATGCTGAAAGATGTAAGCAAAATGAAATAATTAAAATGGACTACATTATGTCTGTAGACATCATCTGGCAACATGGAACTATTAGGAAGAATGGTGTCCATTATGCTTGCAGACAATGTCAGCTAAAGTAACCAATTAACAAAAAAAAAGGAAATCTCATGAGCACAATTCTGTATTATTAAATTGTGTTCTTTTGTCTGTGTAGTGTTGTTATCAATACATAATGCACAGCATTCTTTTCAAACTGTGAAGTTCTGTTATGAATTCAAAAATGTCTCTTTGGCTGGAGCTCTCTATGAACAATACTTTGATTTCCATATGCTGTCCTCCAAACATATGTCCACAGAATAATAAATAAATCCCTAAACACTAGTTTGTTCAAATCTCACTATGATTCAGATCAATGATAGAAAGATCTCTCATTTTCCCTGTTAGTTGGACAAATAGTTTTGAGTAAATCTTGAAAACCACACATCAATCACAGCCTTTGATTTTTCTAAGACAAAACTTGTTCCAGTACAAATCGTCTTTGTTCAGGTTTTTGAACCACGCTACGATGTGCATCATACTTTTACAAGGTTTGATTATCGAATAGTCTGGGATAGATCCTCCTCTGGTTACTTGTTTGAGTCTTAGGGATTTTATAAGAGAAAGCAAAAATGTGCAGCAATGATTGGCAGTAGAAGCTTGCCGGGGAGCAACACTCATGTTGAAGTTCCTCCGCTCTGTGCTCAGGATGCCAGCACCAGGGCTTCGGTCTTGCAGATTCGATTTTGGAGGAGGAAGGAAGCCCAGCAGCTTGGTGCACCGAGCCGACTGGGTGAATACAAATGAGAAGGATAGTCAAGAGGAGGCACAAGCTGCAGGTGCAGAGAGAGATCTGTTTTTTATGAGCAGATGATTTTACTCAGTCCTGGTCAGGAAGAAGGACAGACACGATAGGACTGTAGAAAGGGAGTAATCTTTTCCTAAAATGGGGTGGCATTTGAGGTCTGGGTTTTGCTGTGGGTCTCTTTCTGACTGCAGCAAGATGCTTTTCTCTTCACGTGTTTCTTTGTGTTTCAGTCGTGCTGCCGTTTTATTTAACAAGTAGCTGTTAGCCAGCCTATCTCATTTACTTTAAATTATCCTACTACAACTGACATTAAAATGTTGCCATTAATTTGTTTAGACCTTTATTCTACCATTATGTTCACTGAAATATGCTGAGAATATTAATATACAAGGAAGAGCTAAAATTGACAGTGCAATAAAGTATATCTGACATTTTTAAAGAGATCAAAGGAAAAAAATCTCTTCATGATGACCAATGTCATCTTTAACAACCCTATTCCAAACTGTCTAGGGAACATTACTTATGTTTACATGAAGTCCCGTGAGACAAATGCAAAGATGATATCACAAGTTAAAGTGGACAGCTTACGGCTCTTTAAATTCAAAATGACATTACCTCATCAGTTAAAATTGTATGCCAGTTTTGGTATATATTGAGTAGAAAATAAAGCTGACACTGATGGAACTGTAAGCATTAACATATGTGAAATATTGTGTTAACTGCATTTCCTCTTATGTACTTGATTTTTCTAGTAGCAACTGCTCAACTACTTAGCTTCACTGTCTCATTTCAAATTGATGGAAATACAAAGAGGAACTGTTCATTTCTGAGATAATTTTACATATGCTTTAAGTAGCTGCATTTTTTTGATTAGACCTCTGTCCTTTCCATAGGTCTTTTATGATATGTATATAAAAGGATCTCAAAGTTGGGAGGGGAGGTAAAAAATCTCAGAATTGTTTTTCTTTGGTTTTATGTATTTCAAAATATGCTTAAGAACATCAGCACTATGTTCCTTGAAAGAGCCATTGGATATATTCAAGGATGCAGACTGCTAGTTTTCAGACTTTAGGAAAAAAAGAGAATATTGAGAGTTTTTGACAAGACCATCTTTCTCCAAATAATTAATGATCATTAAAGACTAAGAGTAATCACATAAAAATGGAGCATTTTAAACACTGAGATTCATATGTTTTTCTTTTATAAACATTGTGATTCAAAGAATTTTCTTCTAGTCCAAGACCAGATTCTTAAGGTTATTTGTGTGTTTTACATCATCTAGAACTAGTAGGATTCAGATATTTAAGTCCCTTTCAGAATCCGAATGAGAGTCTTTGCTCTCGTCTCTGAGGCTGTTACTTCACCAGTTTCAGAGTCACCATTCATAGCTCAAGCAACAACAGTTGAATTTCAAATGAGTATCAAGAAGAATACTACTTTTGAATTATTAAATGATATAAACAATTTTAATAAAAAAGGTTAATCAACACTTAACATGCCTTTTTAATGCTGTGGAAAAATAAGGGTGTGAATTCAGCATTTTTCATCTGCTATGCTTTAAACAAGAAACAATTAACTATGGCCTTACTACATCTCTTCTACACAGCAAAAAAAAAACCCAAAAAAACAAAAAAAAACAACATTGCCCAGTAAGTGCCAATTCTAGTAGATGAAACAATATTCTGCAAAAAATATTCAAATTAAATTCTATCACCTTCCTGTGCTTCCTCATCTATATCTATAGTCTGCTTGCACCTTTTCACTGTCCCTTACAGTGACAGAACTGTAATTTACAGTGATTTTTGGCTGCTGTGCAGCTGGAAATGACACAATTTCGTTACTAAAAGGTTGTCTTCTAATGAGGCTTGCAAGTTACAGCTCATGGAGATCTACTGAAGATATGAAGATTTTTTCTTTTTTGCTTCCTTTTGCTTTGAAAAAAATATATAGGGACAGTAAAGAAGTTTAGCTGTAAGACAAGAGGTATGGAGCAAGATTTGAAAAAGGAAAGGTTTAGAGATCAGCCCTACAGTCTTCACATCACGTCTTTCACTTGGCAGCTAACAAATGGATTTGGATTCCCCCACCCTGGCAGCGACATACAGTATCTGGACTGCAGTAAATGGACTTTTTCTTGGGAACTTGAATTGCTCTGGATTTTACTAGTTTATACTTGAGTTTATTTTGTATTTGAAACCCAAAGTCCTGCTGTCATTTTTGTACTTCTCAAAATCTTACCCGGGATTGCAGTGTGTCGCAAACCACTGCTGTGGTGACTAGGAGGGAGCGCAGTCACCACGCGGAACCGGGGCAGCTGCCAAGGCCGCTCAGCAGGCAGCTCGCCTCCTCCTCTGCACTGGGTACCAGCTCTGCTCCCTAAGCTTGTCAGGAGAAGGTGCCGTGCCAGGGATGCTGCTGGCACGCTGGCACCCCGGCGAGGAGGCTGAACGTGTCACCTCTGCAGCGCCCAGACAGCCTTGGCGTGCAGCCCAGAATACTGAGTTTGCAAATTTGGATTTCCCACTTGGCAATTCTTCGCTTAGTTACTGCTGCCAATGGTGTGGCAAATACTTCTGGTAATGGTACAGTCCTTTAGGGCTTATGGCACAGAGGTGTAAATATAAACATGGCGATAAACATTAGTGCAAGAGGCAGGTGAAAGAGCCTGCAAGACTTCACATGTGGAAATAGGAAAGATCTGCCCATGATGGTGGGTAATCAGTGGATATTTCTGGGAGCCACTAGGCTAAGGCAACTTACCATGATGCAAAAAAAACATTCTCTTATTGCATGTCTGTATCTCTCTGGATATTGCAGTCCTACTCACCCTCCGCTAGCGCTGTGTGAAGCACTGTGCAGAGCATGAGGGCCATCCGGGCTTCTCTCGAGTGGCTGAAAAGTTGGCTGAAGAGCTCTGCAGAGATCTCAAACTCCCTCTGTCCTCCCTGATGGTGCCTCAACATGCTATTACCAGACAGTTCTGATTTCATGGTTCAGTAAAACAATGTCTGGGAAAAATTCCCATTGGAATCATGAGTGAATCTAGAATCCCTCTACAAGTTCCTAAAGGAATCGAAAAAAAGCCTTTCTCTTTTTGGAAAGCATTAAGTTATGGCTTCAAGGAGAAGGCCAAGTTATACGTATAAAAAAAGAATACCGAGCAATGAAAATCAGCTGCAAGATACTGATCATCTTGACTTTTTCATTTCCAGCTCCTATTAGGTGATCACAGTGCTTATGTCTGCTTTGGGTTCTGAATATGCCGGTGACCCCTGAAATGCATCACAGCATGCTATATACAAAGTGAAGCTGCTCCAAAACATTGCCTCTCATTGAAGTCGACCACTGCACCGAGGCACGCTCAGCTTCTACAGATTGCCCTGCTCTTAAGGCAGTACGATCTTCTGCCTTGAATGTTTGCTGCATTCCTTCCTAGGACACAGCAGAGCATAGCTGAAATCTAAGTATGTGTCATTTTGTATCATGAGAACAATCAGTGGAACCTACACAACTATAATGCACATCTGAACATACCATATTTTTTATAGCCAATTGTTGCATCTATAGGTGGGTTTATGGCTATTCTGCTAAGAGCTGGAGGAGTTTGCATGTCTCTCTCTGTTTCTCTGAAATCCAAGGGACGAGTTCCAAGCTGTTCTGCGCTGTGGACTTGTGCCCCGTTAAAAGTATGGGACTTACTGTAGTGCTTGTGCCACAAGAAATCTGCATCCCAGAGCTGAGCGCTTAAGAACTGCAGGCTCTCATAGGATACCAACCATAATTCCAGTTTATTAGCAACAAGAAATACAAGTACATGCTCTTCAAAAAAAAAAAAAAAAAAAAAAAAAAAGGCATAACCCCAAAGATGTTGGTTTTCTGCCCTTAACCTCAGTGTCTGTCAGATTTTTCTCCCTCAGAGCCCTCACACTGCCTGGTTGCTCTCCGGAGGCTCCAGTTTCCCAGCCTGGTTGCCCATCCCGTGTGTTTGGGAAGGGGCAGCAGCCTCTCATGTGGTTCACGTCGGGCTTCCCAGGTGGAGGGGCCTTTCAGTAGATCCAGAGAGGACCCACTGCCCCTCATGCCAGCCACAGAGGCAGGCCTGGCACAAACCTTCTAAGATGCCAAAGTCCTGCTGCAGCTGGAAGCACTCTTTGATGCTGATCAAGACAGCACGGGGCCCTCAGAGGATCCCACGCGCCTACTGCAGTTGGTACAGGCCACCAGGCAAAAGGAGGGGCATAAGAACTCCATGAGCACTGAACAGCTTGTGAATTAGAGGGAGAAGAAAAGGCTGTAATTACCTTTTTAACGCCTTTCCCTGGGATGCAGGTGTGTGTGGTGTCACACCATCCTGCAGTACTTCTGTCTAGCTGCTCATTCCCAACATCTACCTCTGGCTTCCCAATGGAGATCTCAGCCTTCTCCACCGTCTGAAATCACCCGTTTGTGTGGATGTGCCTTTGACAGGGTAAGTGAAGTCACCATGTTTTTTTAAATCTATTAAAGCACTGAGAATATACCTCAGAGCGTGGGCACTCGCACAGTCGAAAAGGGACCACAGAGGCAGCACGGGGAAAGGAGCACCTTTGGCAAGCGCCTGTCACACTGCTCCTGCTTGCACAGGGCTTGTGGAGGAGAAAGCACCCGCAGAGAGACAGCGAATCACCTGAACCCAGAGCTCTCTAAAGTAATGGATATTTAATTGAGAAATTTGCAATTGATTAATGATTTGTAGCTTACTGAAATCCCTGTCAGTCTGGGGGTCTTTTGTTTCCGTTAGGCTTTTGTGAGTCAGAACGGGTGTTTTTATGGTCTTCACCCAGGGCCAAAATTCACTGAAGTTACTCATACAAAGGTCCTGTCAAACTAAGAGATTTCTGGGAACAAGGCCATTGGGATTTGGCCACTGTTCAGTAATTTACTAATGCCATTAGTGGGTCTCCATTAAGAATGAGCTAGTGAGCGTCTATTTTAGTACGAAGACAAGGCTGGACTGAAAAAAGAGAAAAGATCTAACAAAGACATTGAAGAAGATCTACAGTTACTCACTGTAACCAATTAATTGCAGCTAATGCCAGCAAGAGTCTTGTTTTTACACTGGTTTCCAGAATTATCTAATACTTCATGATTTGATCCTTCACTTAAAAACTCTCCAAGGTAAAGAAAACTGAAATGCAACATACCTTGACCGAAGGTAAAAGTGAAAAAACAGAAATAATAGAAAAGACACTACTATTTTAAAAGCTGATTATTCTTATCACATTCTTCTGGTCATTTGGCTTGTGGTTTTTGAATACTGGAGACTGGCAGAACTGCATATCTAAACTAAACAAGCAAGATTATATCTGCACTTTTATCTATACTGCTCCACTGAGAACAGTAGACAGATCTTTAGCTGCTGCAAATGAGATTAGCCCCTTTATGTCAATGGATCTAAGCCAGTTTTCACTGATAAATGGGGTGAGTGATGACAGAATACTTTTCCTTGTATTTACTTAGTCCTATTATATTTACATCAAATAAAACATGGAAAATCCTTCAATGGAAAATTGAGCATCAAGATTCATCCCTGGAATGATGTAACAATGTCAGGTAAAAACGAGGAAGACTCAGAAGCTGCGGACCAGATTTTGTCATTTCAGTGTCCTAACAGAAGGAAAAGCAAAATTCATCTGCTAAGTAATTCACCATAACTGTCTGCAAAAAAACATTGTGTCAATGAAAAGATTTAATCTTGAAGTTAGGACTAAATTTAATGACTTCATTGTTTGCTACGCAGTGTAGTAAATTACTATATAATGATCCCAGTATATAAAAACGAAAACCTCTTTTGGGAAGAAACTATGAATTTTAAGCCACTTTTGTGGGGAACTTCAGTTCATAACTTTCTGGCATAGAACACATGCTATCTTTTCCTGGAAAAAGGGTTTCTGTCTGTCAAATAAGACAAATTTACAAATCCATGGCTTCTTCTTTAAGTAAGTGGGGAAAAAAGAAACACTTAGCAGTTTAAAGACTTCAGAGATGACGGAGCTTTCTAGTGTCAAACTGGTGAAGTTTAGCATTTATAGGAATTCACATGCCTCTAATTACTCTAAACTCAGTTCCCAAGTAAAATATGCCATCTGGAAGATATTAGAATCATTTACAACTTGTTCACCTCCCCATTTCACTGCAAAATCTTACCTCTTGCCAACTTTCCAGTGTTCTTCACAAAATAAAATGCAGTCTAATTTTTACTCATTGTTTCATAGTCACTTTATGTTAAACAAGTTAAATGCTTAAGAAATTGGGAGAAAATCCATTTCTTTCTTTTAAGATATTTTCTTATCACTCTCTATGCTTCTGGTTTTATATTATGCATATGTAATATTTCAGGCATGAGGGCTATGTCTTATTTTGATGATAAGCCACTAAGGAGACGTAGTTAGATGTGGAAGATATTGTAAGTGATAAGACAGAGAGAAGACAGCATGGATGTTCATCTTGCAGATGAGTAGACCCTTGCAAACAAAAAAAGTTTTATTTCCAAGTTTCATAAAAAAACTTCAATTGTATAGCTTTGTTATGTTTTTGCTGACCTCCCCAGAGATGTCCATAAATCAGAAAACTTCTCGTTAGTTGAGCAACTTCACCGAGACTGTTCATAAGTGAAACTTTGCCACATTCCTCTGAGGTAAAGTTGTCATTCGCATTGTGCGTGTGTGCAGACAGAAAGAAGTGACCCAGCGTCAACAGTCTTCCAGAAATGCTACAGACAGCCAGGAACAACGCCTGGAAAACCAGATAAAAAGTGCTTTACGGGGAAAAGCTTGATCCAGCTCTTCCTCTAATGGAAAGATTCTGAACAACTTCTACAGTTTTCTGTCAGATAAAACTCTGTAACAACAGTGGCTTGAAACGTGGAAGGATTTTTAAGCCAAAGAATGACTGCGAGAAGGGGCTGCAAAGTCTGACGCCGTACAGTTGCTAAAAATCAAATACAATCGTGTGGTTTCTGTAAGAGAACTAGACTCACACACAGATACTCATGCATACACATGCACTCCTGCTGCTGCAAGGAGTCAGACGTTTTCTGTGTGCCACTACATCCATTAAGCATTGTTTTTATGTGCCTAACTAGTTTAATGATTTGTCGTAGGATTAGTGCTGTAAGCATGTACTGCTGAACTCACTAAAAAGCCGTCTTAATTGCTAAATTATGGAACCTCCAGCATTGCATCCCTGAATACCTAAAGAACAGAGAAGAGGCTGCACCCAGCCAAGATCAGAGTCTTTTGTGATTTCTTTTCCTTTCTCTGAAAACAGAAAAGGAATCCTTTAAAGTGATGGCAACCTTATAGCACTCCATTTGGGAGTTTTGAACTCCTGATTAATTTGTAATTATCCTATTGGGATCTATGTGGTATATTAATCACAACCTTAGGAACTCGAGTTTTAAAAGTATTAGGCAGGCATTAACTTTTCACAGAAACTGTGAAAGTTCAGAACATAAAATAAGTTCCATGCTTTTGAAACTCAAATATTTGTCCCTTGTGGGCTCCCTAAGGCCTCTCTGAGCAACACCCGTAATTAATGAAACTAAAAGAGGCTAAAGGAGAAAGGAAATTGCAGACATATATATCAGCTTTAGAATACAAGTTATGCAATTTTCTTCCATGGCAACCATGTCCTGAAGCTCTGTAAATGCAGTAAAATGATGGGTATTTATTTAGTTATTTCCAGTTAGGAACTATATTAAAAGAGTATTAAGGATTTAATGTTAGGCTCAACAAACTCAATATTTCTCAATGTTGTTCCCTCTGCCGGGATTTTTACATTATATCCCTTTCAGGCAGATCATTGGCCGTGGGATCAGTGTCTTCATATACTTATTACATTGATATAAATTATTCCTATGTGTCTTCTTGCCTAAAAGTTGTGACACGTGTAAATAATTGCATTGATTTTTGCTGAAGCTGTATCTAAAATTCACAAGTAATCACACAATTAGTCTAATTAGTCAAAAATCTAATGCACACCAACAAAGAAGCAGAATTTTTGGAAAACATGCAACTTGACTGCTGACATTTTTTGACTTTTAAGTGCTTAATCGTGTACAAATATTAAGTCTTTTTTCTTTTCTTTAGGAAACACAGGTTTTCTTAAGTTATCATCAAAGCAAAAAACAGTTCAAATTATAAAAAGAAGATCAAAACTTCCAAGACCTTGCTGGATTGGAAACAAACCCCGGAGTGTTCAAAACATGTGGAATTATTAGCTAAATGGTGTCATAACACTGAGAAGATCTTCAGCAGTCTGTTGTAAAGCTTAAGAGATGAAAAGCATCTCTTCTTGTTTTTACTCATATAAAATTAACTGGGAAAAACAAGGTTTCTGGCCAGTGCGCCACGCAGCCCTCTCTGGCACCCAGGGCGCAGCGAGGTGGCCGAGAGGCGCTCGCAG
This sequence comes from Crypturellus tataupa, assembly GCA_034781795.1. Taxonomy (NCBI): domain Eukaryota; kingdom Metazoa; phylum Chordata; class Aves; order Tinamiformes; family Tinamidae; genus Crypturellus; species Crypturellus tataupa. The sequence goes on from JAWLRI010000833.1 coordinate 5,903,251, forward strand.
CGCGGCGGCCGCGCGTTGGCTGCGCGTCTGCGCCTTTCCGGCGGGCCGGAGCTCGCACAGGTCGCTCCGTGGTGCGCGGCGCCGTTTCAGCAGACAGCCCCAGAGCAGCGTGAGCAATACGCAGAGATGCAGCTTTCAAGAAGCCACGGGTAAGTGGTATTCCACAAGAGGAGTGCAAAGAGAGCGCTTCCAAATTTCGGGCTTCTGTTCCCTGTAAGTGTGGCTGAAGACCTGCCTGAAACAGTCTCACACCTCTGCTCTTCTGTAATAGGAACAAGTGTATACACATGTGTGCTCTTGTCTGTGTGTGTATGCATTTATATTCTTTATACTAAAAAAGATGTGAGTCATTTTAGCTCAGCCTTTCCAGAGAAGTTCATTCTCAAGCAAAGAACAAACTTGGAAAACTTTCAGCCTGGAAGATGTTGCTTTCAAAACAACTAAACCAAACAGGAACAGGCAATCAGAGTGGAAAGTATTACGCAAACTCAACTCTAGTAACTGCTACCAGTTCTTATTTATTACTACACTTGGCAATTGCACATGCAGTAGAAACCTTATGAATAAACCCCCTATCAATAACTTAGTATGTATCCTCACAGCTGTACTTGGGTTTTGCTTGCATCAGGGTGTCAATCCAGCAGGTTAGTACAGACCTCTCTCTAAATCAACGCTCGAGAAATTCAATAGCATCCTCAACATCATTTTCTTATAAAGTACGTGTATACTTAGCATTTATTACAAACAGATCACTATTTCTCTGAAGCTCGGTTTAGCACAAAATTGCAGTACATTGTGCTTGTAATGGAGCTCACAGTTAAACTGTACCAATTTGAAACATCAGTATATAAACGTTTGTCCCATTGAGCAATTTAATTACCATTTTATTGTATCATTGAACTAAAAAGTATATTTAACTTCAGTGAATGTATTTCTGTTATGCTAAAATATATCAAAGATGTTTAAAGTTGCTAAGCCTGAAGTTAGCTCATTTATAACCTGTATCACAGAGAATGTCACCATTTTTATGAGTTTTGTGACCTTATGATTTATATAGGCCTTGAGAAATAACTATGTGTTTAGAATGGAGGAAAACAGTGGCCAATAAACATTCCCAGTAGCCTAAAAACAGGAACACCTTGTTAGCTGAGGTCAGCTATATGACCCAGAGCGTAGTGAAACTGCATTGTTACGGCTGGAGCATGGGGCAGTTCAGGCACATAAAAACCCCAGTCCAGCGATCCACCTCTCATAAAAAAGTCTTTCTTCGAAAGAGAGGCATGTGATAATGACTTACAGAAAGGAAAACGTACACAGCAGATCAGCATCGTCCCTGGTATTAATTTGCAGAGTTTAGTGGAGTTGTATCAGAGGTGGGTTGGCCTAAGCTGTCTTAAAACAAAAAAAATGAAAACTTGCCAGAATTCAGAGGTGTCAACTAAGGAATCTTGGACAGCTTTCTTCTCATACTAAATGTGTATTTGTGAAGGCAAACAGGATAATGAACGTACACACAAAACCAACTCACACACACAACTCATGAACTTCATTAATTGAGACCATCCTGCATAAATACACCACTTCAAACCACCAGTGGGAGCTGCATATATATCAAGCAAGAATTCACTAGATGGGAAAACTTTTGTCTTTTTTTCTCCTTCCTTCTTCTCCCTCTCCAGTGTAACTGCTTGGGATGTATTCTCCTAAATCTACTGAGCATTTGGATCTATATTGAGGGAAAGTCAAATCCTGTTTGGAGTCACAGGGCTGTGAGATGACCCCAGCCTTTGGAATCGGTGCAATGCGAAACCTAATTCAGGACTAACACATTTGCACGTTGCTGCTTTGAGGGACAACAGTAATGTTCTCCTGGAAACCCTCTCCATCCTTGTTCTGGCTACTTCTAGATATGTCATCTAGAAAACTACACAGTGTTCAGGAACAGCCTGTTACTAGGTCCCAAAAGACAAGAGCAGCGATGAAGAAGTGTTGTCTTCTGCATTTCATGGGTCAGGCTTCTGTCCTTGCTTTCTGCACAGTGCTTTCTGCACTGTGACAGGCAGCTATAATAATGTATTATTTCAAATATCAAGGGGACGTATAGGAACTCAATGAATTACAAACATAAATGATGTTGCAGCCTTATTTCTTTTGTTACCCTTAAGAGAATGGTGTTCTAAGTCTTCATTAATCGATTGCAACAAATAAGCCTTGAAAGGCAATAAACCATTACATGGCTGACAAAAACACCTACTCTGTAATTAAATGGATAAAATCCTGATTTGATAGTGCTTGTTTCATTTATACTTCTAGTCAGGTACCTATTAATGCTTTTACTTTTGTTTGTCTACTTAGTAGTGATAAGCATATGAGAGCAATCTCTGTAAGGCTCTGCGGTATTAAGCATTGATTCTTTCCTCTCCTTCACTCACAGCAAACCACACGCTAACCCAGACAGACAAGCCGTGAAATATATTTGGGACAGATTCTGTTGTACGTGGAGAGAATCTGAGCAAGACACTCCTTGCTTTCCTTTGCAGGCTAATATTGGAAAAGACAATTTTTGGCAGGGTGTGGAGAACAAAGTCTGTTTGTTTTGTGCATTCTTCAAGGTATAAATTGCCCAAAACAGTAGTAGGAAGTCTGGGAAGGAAATGAGATAATGCCCCATCCCTTTCCTCACTTCCAGTCCCTTGAGCTGGGACTTACGGAGACATCTGGCTTGCACAACAGGGATGAGGAACCTGTTTTGGCAGCTCGGGCACTGTGCACATCTTTGCAACATGTTGATTAAAGGGAAACCTCTTGTTTGGCTCTCTCAGTGCCAAAATATTGTGACTGTAAAAAAAGTGTCCTACTCACCCTTGAGCCGTGTGACATACATGCTCTGGTCATTCCCTCTTCTGAATAAAACGGCTTGTATTTGGTGGGGGGTATGGGTACTTGGGAGGGACCTTGAACAATTTGTTAAAAGCACTTCTATTTCTTGGACTGAAACATTATTTCCATTGCTTCTTACATGCAGCTCCTAACACTTTGGACGGCTCATGTGTTTCATGCCATTGAGCCTAGGTGTCACTGCATAGTTCCCTTTAAAACTTTACAATGTAAAACAACCTCCTTTTGTTACATTGTAAACATTTCCAACATACAGGATCCTGTTTTTTATTACAGGGGTGAAATGGTAATAATCCCCCCTCTTTCCTGAAACATGCAGAAAACCCCTTTAACAAATTAAATGTTTACATTCTTCATTAGCTTTAACCTGCAGCTGGTCTCCCAGGCACTGTAAAGTCAGGCTGTCTGTCTGTCTTTCGGCACAAAAGGATGTTAAGAGACTAACAGAATATAACTGAAGGAAAATTCTGCCTGATTCACAGTAACAACACATGTTGAGATGAACAGATTCCTGAAACAGCTCCAGTGAATTGAATTTTCACGTATTTGGCATAAAACACGCCATATTTCAGCTTTTCCTCATTTACTGCACATTTCTCCTAAAACATCTACCATGAAGCATCTTTTCCCTGCCTTGCATGATTGCCATATGCCTAATTGAGGAACCACATCAGCCAGATAATTGAGAAATATTTCAAACCTTTGCCCCTTCCCTTGGGAAAAATCCGCATGGGAATTCACAAAAATCAGAAGCAGTAGAGGGAGCATAGATGAAGGATTGTCTTTTTCCTATAGGGCTAAGAATCCTGGAATAGTCTCCTATGCCAGCAACAAAAGCATATATATCAGTCGGAAAGGATCTGAGTAAGGTTTTTTTGTAGCATTGTGCTCGGGGAAGATCACAGTAATGGTGATACTCAGAGCAGTGATAACTTCTACCGAAAATTGCTATTCTTGCATTTAGAGATGTGATTACAGCACGGGGACACATGCCTGAACTAGTTTTATTCAACTACCTGAGGTACTAATAATGTTACAGACTTTGTTCAATGTGCCGTGATCCCATTTAAGGCAATTAAAACCCATGCCACCCTAGTTGGGCAAAGATACTGAGAGAAGGTGGGCAGAGAACTGGACTGGGACACTAAAGACACTGACTCTATTTCTGGTTCTATTTTTTTGCCATCACTATTCAGCTATCCTTATAGTGCTTCAGTTTCCTGGTCTGGAAAATCAGGTATTGATATTTTCCTGAAAGAGTTTGAAAGCATCAGATGAACCGAGATGGCTAGAATACTCATGGCACCACCATTAATTCTATGATTTAATATGTGCTTTGTAAACAGCTAAACGTAGCTGACAGTACTGCATTCTTGCTCCTAATGCTTTTTAGCTCTGCCGTACAATTTTTATGTTTATGTATGGACAATGAGCTGCAAGAACAAAGGGACTTACAAAAACGTGTACGTTTTGTGAGTCTCCACTTCAGAATGTCTGGAGTAAAATATGGTCCTATACTACTCTTGACCCCACTAATGAAACCCCACTAATACCATGTGCTAATAAACCCATGATAACAAGCAATACTATATTTTTATAATCCAGAAATACTTGGGGATATAGCTGCATCTACATTGCAGGGATTACGCACCTAATACCCAAAGGCATTAAGTCTTGCATATAAATCCCTAGGGGTGTAAGAGGCCGCCAACCAAGTGTCCCTAAGCTGTTTAAAACGGGTTCTTACTTAAGGAGCCCGAAGACTAAAACATTCGGAGGAGAGATGTCTTACAAGCAGACTGATACCTGACGGACCTCTAATGGACGCTAAGGGCCCAGGCCTTATCTGCAAGCTGGCAAAATCCCCCTGAGAAAACTCATCAAGGGTTTTTCCAGGCTCCTCTAGGATACAGATAAATCCCTAATCATGATTTGAGGTGTCTAGATTGCTTTTTTTTTATCAGACCAGAAATGGCTTTCCATACAGAGGCAGTGCTGCCCTTGTCCCACCCCTGTTCTCCAAGGGAATTTAGCCCCAAACCAGCCTGTGCTCTTGCTCCTGTGCTCCAGAGCACGGCCTGTCCGAGCACGAGAGCTGGTGTGTTATCTACACTTGTTTCCCCCTTGACTAAACAAATCAGGTGAATGTATTTGAAGGATTTCTTCTTTGAAGAAGGGAATTTCCTGCACCTGCGGGCAGGTGTGAGCAGTTGGCCACTTTTCCTTCAGACTTTCTAAATAAGTGATTATGGCGATTATGAATCAGTCAGTAAAACAGAATAGGCAACAAGGAGAGATGCTATGTCCTTCACAGTCTTGGCAGTGTTTCCTATTCAAAGCTCAACCGATGAAGCTTTTTCATCCTTTGACAGCCAGCATTATCCAGTATGGTAATTGTACCTGGCTGGAGCTTTTCCACATAAAGTTACTGCAGAAAATATCTTATTGCATAAAAGTCTTAGCCAAATTGTATACAGGATAGATTACATACACTCCATGAAGTTGTCAAAACATTGTGATTTGATTAATGAGGCTGTTAATTCCCAGACCTGTCTCCCATACAGATCCCAAGCCTCTTCAGTTACACCAAGAATTGCAAGGTTAACGATATTCCCTGCCAGCCATTGCATGAGCCTGTCATGTTTCAAATGAGTATCCCTCTTTGCCGTGTTGGAGCTGTCATAGACACCCGTGGCAGCACCAGAGGAAGTGGGTACATTAGCAAAACACTTCAGCATGTGAATGTGGAATTCCTGTTGTTCAATATGACCAGTTCCCATTAAAGCCAAAGCTTGTGCTTGCTCTTCTCCAACACACGTTTTGTGTCCTGTTGCTTCTAATCCTGCAGGCAGCAAGACCCGCTCACTTCGGTTTTACAGTCCCTTGCCCATCTATCTTAAACCAATATACCTCATGAGTAGAAAATCAGACAGATACAATAAAGTAAGCAAAGTATTTTCACATAAATGGAATCATAAAAATAGCCTGTTTTCCTTAATCTGCAGCATCTATGTTTGGTAAAAGAATCTGAATGACATTAACCTAAGTAAGGATGACAGAAATTTCTACATACTTTCTGGTGCAGAGATCTTTTCCCTCAGTTCAGCCCTACCTTTGTACACATAGAAACAGGGATTTGCAAATCATTTTAAGAGTGGTAATTAACCATGTGTAGGTATTGATGACTTTTTCATTATTTATTTCATGTTAAGCATGTTAGTCTTAGTTGATTGGTGCCTTACTAAAGCAATAGTAAACGCTACCCATAAACTACCTATGAAGCCAAAGTAAGCCAAAGAAGTTTTGTTTTCAGACAGTCTCTCACCCAGGCCTTATGCCTCGCCTTACAACATTCAAGATAAGAACAGCAGCATCAAGAATTTATATGTTCATGAAAGAAGAACTAAGAATTAGACTGTACAGCTCTAGCTTTGGTGACATCAGTGAAACTCCTCATGCACACAAGGGTTTAGCAGCACAAAGCTTGGACACCGAGGATTAGAGAAAGGTTTTACTGTTCTGTAGTATCACATCAAGTTGGGCCAGTAAGTATCTTTCTACAACTAAGCCAACATAAATAACAATAAAAAATCTCTTTAATGTTTTTAACAATTTCAACTGTTGTGAACTTAAAAAAAGCTCTTAGCAAATATATGTGAATGAGAAATGTGCAATTCTTAAAGTTGAATCACTTAACAGAATTACAGATAAGCCTTGTTATGCTCCCTAAGTGCTTATCAGCCTCACCTAAGGCAGGTTTCTGTTTTTTCATCAAATTAGTTTTACTTCAGTCAATACTAGTTAAGAACCTGTTACAAATCCTTCAGCTTCTACATGACTCAAATACCTTTGAATATTACATTAAGTTTTACAAAGACATGCTCATGCTTTCAGATGTTGTCCGTAGTGATGCTGGAAAGCAGAAATACAATTTCTACACACGTTTTGCAGCAGCTTGCCAAGAACAGCATAAAAAGGAGAGACGAAAACAGGCTACGTGATATGCTTTGCTATTGTTAAAAGAAAGAGGGCATCTCACCTAATAATTTAAATAAGATCCTGTTGGCTGACATTTTTAAAGCCTTTTGATCTCTTTCTTCTGGTTCCCTAGGTTGTGCCTCTGGAGGGTGCAGTAGACGGAAGGCTGTGGATTAAATTTCATGTTGCTTACGCCCTGCTCTATTTTGCCAAGATGCCTATTAATGGTCAAAATAAATGGGTGGTTTTATGAAGCACCATTTCATTTGAAATGGTGGAAAACAACCTTTACAAAAGCTTTTTGAAAGGAATAGGCTTTTTAGACACCAGCCATTCGATAAAGCTGACAGGTTCAAATTTTCTGTTATTATCAGGACAGTAATTCTTTGGCACTTTGTTAATATGATTTGCCAATTCTGCTGGCACAAATTAGGGACTGAGATTTAACCTCCTGTAGCTTGATTCTGAAAATGAATTTAGCACACACACTGTCCCCCCTCCCAAATAATTTAGAGGTAATACACGGAGTTTGCAATTTTCTGCACCTGGATATAATGCTATAGAAATGATACATTTTATCTTTCCAGAGCAAAGAAAGAAAGAAAGAAAGAAAGAAAGAAAGAAAGAAAGAAAGAAAGAAAGAAAGAAAGAAAGAAAGAAAGAAAGAAATGTTATTATCCTGTTTCAGTGCAAGCAGATAAGCCTGAGCAATCTGAAGATTAAAACCTTAACAGAATATTCAGAACTTCACACGCCTAGCTTATGCATTTTCTCATTGTATGCAACATTAATACAGTCATTAACTTTGATAGCGGAAGAAACTGGTTCAAAATGCAGGTATGCTAATAAGAAATTTGTGAAAATAAATATGAAACAAGCACCAGAAAGGGAGGAGATTGGAGCAGACTTTTGCATTGTTGTAACCCAATTCACTTGGAAAGAACCATATGCACCGTTATTATGGTCTGCCGTATTTGCAGTGGGTCAGAATCAGCGTAGAGGACTGCAACCTGGTTTGCAGGGAGCAGCTCAGAGGATTTGCATTCAATTTACATTTCGAATATGTCACGCAAGCCAACAGGAGGCCGGAGTGCTCCTTCCAGAGGGCTCCATTTCATCTGTACGGGCTCATTAAAGCTCCGCCTGGCTGCTGCGTCGCAGGCCCCTCTGGCTTGGCAGCGACTCTCCCCAGGCACCCAGGAATACCTGTTAATTACCCCCCAACCATCGCTGAGAGAAAAGTGTCACTCCCCGCCTTGACGGCCTCCCCTGACAGCCCGTTACTTTGCCTAAGTGATCTCATAGTTCCAACAATATTGAACCACGATTTTACTCGCTGCAGACTAATCCCCCTCCTCCCGTGACGGAGCACAATATCCCCCACTGCTCCTGAGCAGAATTGCTAACATGCGAGGGCTCCCTCTCGGAGTACACGCTGTCAAACTGACCTTTGACTCGCCTGCTTTAAATACATCTCTTGGCATCCCGTGCAAAAGAAAACAGACACCACTTGCTTCCTAAAGATTTTACAAGTTGCCCGGGCTAATTAATCAGTCTGCAGCACACGCAGCTCGGCGTTACCTGTCTGGAGGAAGCGCAGATCACAGGAGCAAAGCGCGGTTCGCCAGGGCTATCGCTCACCAGCTCCGTAATTAATTAATGAAGAGACAGAGGGAAATGGGCTCTCGTGGTCCCGCTTTCCTTTCTGCTACCGTGCCGCAATCCCATTACCCGTTCGGCTACTTCATTACAAGCCAAAGTAGCGCTTGGTGCCATGGCCTGTTTGGAGTCCTGATGCAACTCGGCCAAAGCCAGTGAAATTCCAGTAGGAACAATTTGGCCCCCTGTCCTTAAGCATTTAAGCATCTGCACGAAAACCACAAGAGAGACTCCTAAACCAAAACCACTCATTTACATAATAAGGATGTGAACCTAGCACAGTCATGTGAAACTATCATTTTTCACATGTGCTCGCGAATCTTTTCCCAGGCTTTTGCAGAGGGAGGGGCAACCTGAGGGTTGGGATATGCGAAGTGAGCACAGAGAAATGTGTGGGTGGGGAAAAATGAGAGGTTTAATTTTTTTCTTCCTTTTATTCCTTACAAAGTATGCAGCAATTACTTCTGTATTTTAAAGAAATGGTAAAAATACCCAGAGGTCATGGATTGATGCTTTTCCTTAATGTTTATACAAATCTAAATACACAGTTAAAATAAATACAGAAGTAAATGGAACACACCCACCTCTACAACTACAAAATCACTTTCCCATGGGGAAATTTCATTGTATCCCCCATCTGTTAGAATTTGGATTGTGCCACGAACCATTATGGTTTATATCCCTTAATTATTTTGCATCATATGAAATGCAATTGTGGATGCTCCATATCTTCATTGCAAATCCTTCATTTTCTTTCTTAAAGCTACCTATATTCTTGGCTTTAGCTCTGCATTGTGGAGATGAATCCCAGGGTTAATTAGGCTTAACAGAGTAGCTCGTGGTGCTGATCCCACGGTGTCTGCACCAGCTATATTCTCACGGAGATAAAAGAACTTTTTCCAGAGAAAGAAATAAAGGTGAAAAAAGAAATCACGTCCATGAGGGAGTGCCATGCGGCCTGGCCTAGGAGCTCCAGGATCTGAGTGTGGCAGATACGGTCGCCCATGGCGAGCCCTGCTCGGAGCCAGGAGCGCCACGGACCTCGGCAGCGCTGGGGACGGTGGCGCACGGGGTCTGCTGGGGAAACTGCTTGTTCGCAGGCGCAGAAAATGTGCTCGGAGTTTGTCACTGATTTATGGGTCTGTGCTCCTAAACAACCATTTTAAAATGGCAGTTTGCAAACACATCTGAGCACTTCTTAGCGGATTTTTCTGGGACTTGCTGGTCGCGGGATTTGTCCCACTATTGCAGCTCCACTGCAGCTGAAAAGTGACACAGCTCAGTTCATTTAGGTGGATTTAGTTTAACCCACTGAGGCCTCACCTCAGCAGTGAAAATGGAAGTGCTCCTTAGTGTACCTATTAACATGGGACACGAGATACATCCAGCAACTGCCCTTACAACTTGCAGCTGCGATGCTGCTCTCAGTGCTGTTCCTCTGGTAAAGAACAAGGAATGGGAAAATTGTGGCCATTCAACATTTGCCTAAGATCAGAAAACAAGTATTACCCTTTGCATTCTACTGCCTATCTTGCTTTCCAAGCACCTACATTGGACTCTTCAGAGCACAGTGAATCTGTATTCCTGGATGCTATTCCTGAAAGAAACAGCCCTTGTGTATTATCAGCCGCTGAAAACAATAGCGTGATTTCGACTTGAAAACATACTATTTTGTGGCAACACTATTCAACTAATGTGTGTTTTAAAGCATTTTTGGATACTGTCTAGCTGCTTTGTCCTCTTGGCCAGAGAAGAGGCTTATTATGGTAGAAACAAAAATATTGTGAAAGTGTTTTCATGATGGTTCAGCAGAGAGCCTCAAATCCATAAGCTTGATATAGCAAAGAAGATAGATTGCCTCTGTTCAAATTGGAAGGCCTGCTGCCACAACAGAGGTGATGGATTTCTTACTTGTAATGTCTTACTGGATATCTGATATTAGATATCCTATAATAGACTCACAATAAACTACAGCACATGTTTGAAAGGCACATAATTTGCAATTGATTATACACATATATCACAAATCAGGTATTGTATGTATAATATTACATGATAACCACGCTCTATTCATGCTGGTTCTGTTAATCAGAAATTCAGCTATTCAATCAACTGCTGAAATTTTATCACTGGTCAATTGCAGGAAATAAAATTTGTGGAACAAATAGCTCCCAGCTACAATGAAGTTTGGGATACAATTTTCATAAAGTTGATCTCCAGCTTCCCTGTGTGCTGCCCAGTTTGTATACACAAAATGAATTCTACCAAGCAGAGCAGTAGCATTTTCATTACTTGAATTTCACCGGCAATTCTTTATTTCACAACTAATCAGGAATGTGTGTCAGATATGGTCAGAGAAAGTGAAGGTATTTTGCTATCAGTTGAGGAGAAATGTCAGAGAGTCAGTCTGGGGTTGGTCTTGATACCAGAATCAGATGTAACAGAGGAGGTTCAGAGGTCAAAACCCAACAGCAAGAGCAGGGCTTGAAATTAGCTTTTCTGTGCCACCTGCAAGGTGGAAAAGGAAAGGAGCGTTTCTTCTGAAGACTTTGAAAAGAAAAGCAGATGCATCATGGTTGCTTTGGTATTATTCACCCATTTTCACATTTTCTTTGTCTCCTTGGTTAGTTCTGGTGTGCTTTCACATGAATTGCTGCTGAAAATGTGCAGACTTTTCCACACAAAAGAACACAAATATATCATTTCAATGTGAAAGAGGTGCAAAACAGCACTCTCATTTAAATGATGCCTGCAGCCAAGAGACAATATATGAGAACAAGACACAAACATCTCTACCATGTTTAAAAGCACATTTGTTTAACTACTCCATGCTGACATTACATTCAGTATTTTTCCCTAGGCCTGGAGTTGTTGAGACAGACAGTACATGCCTGACCTTTGGAGTGGGATTTTTGTAAAATAAACAAACTGGATGGCAGAGCATAAAAGTTACAAACCTCTTCAGAAAGCCATATGTGAAAATCTTACAAACAGTCCATAAATATCACCTGCTGGGTAGGACTCGAGGAAGCTGCTGCAGAATTCTCTGCTCACATTTTTTCCCCCTGTAACATTGAACCATCTGCTGATGGCAATTGATGCTGCAGCTTGGCTGTTGGCATGTGCCTATAATTACAAAATATGCTATTACCAGCTTCAGCCTGGAAGCAGCATCACCCCATCGTATGGGTTAGAAGTACCGACAGACTGACTGGGAGGTCGGGGGAGATTAGGATACCTGAAAGATTTTCTTTGCAGCACTGAAGGCAGCTTTATAAAGGTTAAAGCTGGACATTTTACTAAATTCTGTGATTGCAAAACTGAGCTCCTAGTTTTTCTTCCAGAAATCAACTTCCATATGAGGAAGTTAGCATTTGATCTAATTACCACTGAAGCAAATATTTTTTTTTTCCCACTATCAACAGTGTTGGACCAAGCTCAACTGTGCAGCAGTGGGTTTTAAACCTGGTTATGACCATGTCTGTTGTAATTCATTATCTGGAACAACAGAGTGATGGACTGCTTTAAGAGTTAATTTCTTACTGAGTTTGTGTTTGCAATAGAAATACTTTTCAGTTACGCATCTGCAAAAAATTGTTTACACAGAAAACAATGCTTATTTACACAGAAAACTCCTGAAATACAAAAATGATATCTTTTTTCTATTAAGAAATTATGTTTAAAAATTCTCTCTTTGGCTGATTTTTACCCTGCGAGTGATTTTTTATAGCTGATATTTAAATCCACAAGAAGTAAAGGCTTACAAGAGAATTTTGGAAATGTTTTAAGCTACCATTCAGGAGCTCTAGCTGGCACTGCTCTACTTAGCATTGCTTAAAATCTACAGTTTGAATATACTGCTCAAGAAATATAAGTATTTTAGTGGGCAAAATAGATGTGAATCCTAAATGACTTGCCATGAGAAATGCAATTAAGACCTGTACATACGGTTTAATAGCTTTATCATTATGAACAGGCACAAAGGCTGACATTTTAAAGTTATCATCCTCTTGCACAAGCTGGTACAATTATACTTTTAATCAAGAATTTCTGCTTCTTTTGTTACTTCCTTTCTGAGTTCCTGTGATATACAGTTCCCATTTTGGCCTCATCCTGTTTTGCCCTGCTCCTTGTGTGTTAAGAAGTCTAGCTGTAGTGTAAGCTAGCATTTTTGAAATGCAGTAACATACAATAAACAGGAAAGATTCCCTTAGGGACTTCGTTGTTTTTAGCTGATAAAAGACTATTCTAACATCCGCTTCTTGCTCAATAAAAATATTATTTAAAGGAAAAGAGAAACAACTCTAGATTAGCTTTGAATCCTTAGCTTTGCAAAAGATTAACATTGCATCCTTACTATTGCAAAAGACAACACTGGTGTCATTGCTGCTTAATGTTACTGCTGCCTAACTCCATCCTCTTTTAGTTACAGAGAATAGAGACTAACAAATTAATTTATCACAGAAAATACATTGTCCTCTCTCTTTTTTTTCCCCCAAAACTTTAAATTATTGCACTACTCTCTGCAGTTAAGCAAAGCTCATCCAAAAGTTAAGGCGGCTGCCCTTGACCGTATGCCAGGAATTGCATCTGATTTGCATGTCTCAAGTCTGTGGGAGTTTTGCAACAAGAAGAACTTCAGGATTTGGGCTTCATAACTCAGTTTAAGACAGGGCCATTACTTTGACCCTGATTAAGAAGAAGTTTGGAGCTCAGACCTAAATGGAAGCCTGTGAATAGCCTTCTGAATGGGAGCATTTTCCAGCACATCTTCCATGCGGTGCGGTCTGCCGAGATTACGAGTCCTAGCATGCGATGTCCCACCCTAATAGAAACAGCCTTGTTTATGTGGGAAGCACGAATATTTGGGCATCAATTCAGTCACGTTATTAGGCATATGCCTAATTATAAGCACCTGTTAGCCACATTAAATTAAGTGGGCTTTTAAGCATGTGTTAAACAGGGCGAAAGCATATGTTTTGGTAGGCATTTGCTCTGAGTGAAGACTAAGGAAGATAGCATGAATGAATTCTGGTTTTTGAATGAGGCAGTCTATGCTGCACTCGCTTCTTACATTCTGGTACTTTCCTTTCCGTTCCCTTCTACGGCATGGATGCTGTTTGTACCTTGATGCCCCATCAATGTCTCTTGCTGCAGCAGATCGCTAGCTGCTGGTGGCCAGGTGGATCTCAGAGGTAATGCGGTAGCACAGCTCATGCAAAGGCGCTTTTCCACGCTAAGCATATGACCAAGAGATATATTTTGAAAGGGCAGTTTCGGTTCTTGGAGAAAATGTTTACTTCTACATAAGCAGAACATAAAGGTCTCGTGCTTGTTTTCTGTTTTAATTTTCATTTGTCAGCTGGTTATAGTGCTTGTTGAGCTTTAAGCTTAGCACAGCGCAAGCAATTTTCTAACAGGTACAGGACTTTCGTACCTTCCTGACATGAGTCAATACTGGTAATCAGTCTCCACCATGACAGAAACGAGCTTCTGTAGCTATCTAAAACTGCCAGCTGGCCTGCCCAGTTGAGGCAGCTATTTCTGAGGATCTGGGCGGAATGAATTTCACCTTATGAGAGAGAGAGGGGCTCCTCAAAAGACTGATCGATCCTGTTATCACTTAGGATAGCATCCTTGCTGGAGTCTCTGTCTCCCCATAAGCCATAGGAGAACCCTAGATACCCAGGTTCAAGCAGGCATCCTTTTTCATTAAGCTTTTAGCAGGTTTAATTAGGTCTCATGATTCCTACTCTTTCTGCACTTGCCCACTGTTTTTCCAATAATCTTTTTTAATCACCATTCGTTTACCATGCCTTGCTCATGCCTTGCCCTTCTAGCTACAAGGCAATTCCCCATAGATACAGTTTACTTCTTACTCACATGCGAACCCTGTGCTCTGCTACCCGCGCCTCCCACATGGTAGCTGGTCCCGCGCAGCTGCTTTAGCCAGGAAGAAGCCTCTTCTGCGGCTCGTTCTTAACTCACTGCATAAAAGCGCAGCTTGCGTCATTAAACCCCGTTCTCCACTGCCAGATGAAGAGAGAAAGTTACAATGGAGCACGGCACAGGGACAGGCAGGCAGGAAAGTTTTAGACATTAGCAGAGGACAGAAATTATTCTGGAGGTTGGACTGGCAGTGGAGTTAGGAGGGTGGATGAGAAAGGGGTAATACTGGGCAATCGAAGGAATTCAGCCCTTAAGTCTGGCCTCTGGCCTGAACTTTCGTGTGTGCACAATACAGTTAGCAGACACTCGTGCTGGTGCCTGAAACTTGGCTGGACAGTCCACCCGCATGGTGTAAAATGTCATATTGAGACTTCAGTCCGATGCTGTGACCTAGTTTTCCAGGAAGGACGGTTCCTGCTCGGGCACTCGCGCTCTGGACGAGCTGCGATTTCTGCGGCCGAGCACACGGTGAGTTTGGAGCGTTCAAAGCGAGCGCTGCTCGCCTCGCGGGCAGAGCCGACAAAGGCTTGGCAAACACGGCCGATTCCGGCCTCTCTTATCTCGAGCGCGCGGCCGCCGCTCTGCAAACACCTCTCAGAGGAAACACGCCGCAGCCAGGCCGAAGCGGCGGCGCTCCCGCTGCCGCGGGGACGCGTGTGCCGGCACGGAAGAGGCCGGCACTCCCGGAGCGGCACCTCCATCGCGCGCATCGCGGGCGGCCTCACCGGAGCCGTCTCACGGCGCGCGGGCTCCGGCGCCCCGGCCTGACGCCGCCGTGGCGCACGGTCCTCGCTACGGGAGCACCGGTGGCTCCAGCCCTGGCCCTTCAGAGAGCCGCCGCAGAGATGTTTGAACAACTCCAGTTTGCTGCAGATTGGCTGCGTGCTGCTCGGCCCTTGCGTGAGACCAAAATGGGTCAGCCCTGCCAAGGGAGGCAAGCGCAGCTCTTGTGTCAAGCAGCATCTAAACGTTTCCTGCCGTAAGCGGCACAACTGCGCCGTACTTCACAGGAGCCTCTCCAAGCTCCTCAGGTGCCGCTGTCACAGTTCATGCTCCAGCATGCCAGTACTGCTACTAAAGAACTACTACTACTACTACTATTGCTATTAAAGAAACAACTGGAAGGAAATGCAGCTTTTTTTTTTTTCCCCGCAGTAAAAATTGCAACTCCCCGTATAAAGAAACATAAAGTAACGTTAGCATCTGTGTCCCTTATCCAGGCCAAGGCCACATTACAGCTAGAAGAGTGTTCCCATGCTGAAACACCGCGTCATTATCAGCAATTGCCACCGCGGCTCCGTTATTAGCAATGGGATGTCCACAGCCAGTTCGGATCATCCGTGCTGCTTTTATTTGTTTTGGAGCAACACTGAACATAAAATGTCCCTGCTGGGGTCTGACACGGTGTGCACGGAGGCAGATGTCGGCACAGCCTAGGGGTGGACAGCGAGGAGGTGACAGGAGAGAGCTGCTCGGCCACTGCAAGTTACTTTCATCAGTGTTTCCTTTGGCAAAGCCGACGCATGGAGAAAGCAGGGCTGGAGGAAAGCAGGAGGAAGAGGAAAGAGGGAGGTGAAAAAAAAGCCAGAGATGAAAAGTATTTTTCTTTCTGTAGTTGGTTCAGAAGCTTTTTTTTTTTTTTTTTTTTTTTTAAAGATAATTTCTAATTATTTGTGAGATATAGGCGTTATTCTGCAGATAACACTCTTTAAGCCTTGTAGAGTAAGGCTGGAACAGCCTTTAACACCCACTTTAAAAACCCCTAAGAAGCAGCAGACAGCAAATGGCCTACTTAACACCTGGGCAAAATAGATACAGAAAGAAAATATTAATCTCTGTTCAAACACAGACTATTCAAGAATAGATTTTCACAGTGCCTTTTGAATCCTTCACTGCACTAGTTTTCTGATTGCAGGGTCAGGATGCCTAGTAGCTGCATCAAACGTGGGGTGACGCACAAGCAAAGTCCCCGGCGAAACGACTAGCGATGAAACGCGCTAACGTGCGTCCTCGTGCCGTTGTGGCCGCGTCTCTGCAGAACTGGCCAAGAATGCACGGAAAAGAGGCTGCAGGGTAAAAAATCTCAGCTGCCTGACGGGCAGGCGGCAGCCTAATTTTACAGAGCTCTTGTCTGTGCTCTGCTGAAATAAAAACAACAGGCTGATTCATAACTTCCAAATGATCCATGTGAGAGGAGTGGATTTTCCCTGGCTACAATGAGAGGGCAGCAGCCTCTGTCCCCAGCGCCTGGCTGGGGACACAGCCCCCAATCTGCTGCTTCGTTTCTGCCCCTCCATGCTCTACGCCGGGGCTCCCACATCACCCCTTATAGTAATCGAGCAGCATGGGCGATCCCAGGCCAGGGCTGGGGTTGTTTCCATAATAAAGGTGAACTCTGATGGCCAACATCATTACCTGCTGCGTAGCTACTTTGTCTTTTTCATACTGGGCATTTCTTGCAGTGGGGTCTATTTCCCTTTGGCAATTGAAAAAATCAATGCATGATAGCCAGTTTCTTAATTATATATTAAAAAAAAAAAATAATATTTCTATGCCTTCTAAAATGGAAAAAATAGGAAAGAAATATCTTTTATTAATAACAAGACAGATAAACTTTTGAAATTAACAAGAAAATGTGCTGAGGAACTAGTATTTGTGCAAATAGAAAGGCTTGGATATGTCGTGAAATAAAGATTCTCAACCTGTTTAATTTGGAAAGATAAAGCCTGAAATGCTTTGTTTTTCAGGGATTGCTTCATTTTAGCTTGTCCAGTACATGAAATGCGATTCCTTTGAGCAGGAAGTTGAACTAGATGATTGTCTAAACTCCCAATTCAAATGATTCTATGATGTTACAATACAAAATTTAATATCATTCAGTAAAATTACATTTTAATACAAGAAAGACAGGACAGAAATCAAATTAAAAAGATATTTCAACATTTTCCCTTCAAAAAAAATGTCTGAGATTCATGCTAAAAATTGAACCGAATGGAGCCACTCTGTTTTGGGGAGAAGAGAATCAGAGTGTTTGGATGTAAACCATTCCATGCCAACTGACCTCGGAGTCAGAGAATGGCCTTTGCCTGTTCTATTTAATGAATATTTACGGTAGAATATCCTAATATAAGTTAAACTAGTTTTTCCCATGAAGATTTTTTTTTTCTGGGAAAAAAAAATCTAGTTGTAAAGCATGTGGATTTTTTCAGTACATTTCCCACACATGCAAAAAATGCCAGCCACCTAAGTAACACTTTTGCTGATGCTGAGACTGAACTCAGCTTGAAAGTTCTCACAGTACTTTTCTGGCAAGAGCTATACAAGATCATACTTTGCTAAAAAGGCATTTTACCTCCAGGTTTCTGAGTGTAAATATAGCAAAAAAGGTGTTTCTTGGGATTCAGTAATGAGCATGTGCACGGATATGTGTGCAGATGTGTGAGATTTCTCTGGTTCAGAAACATATAGTTGAGGTTTCAGCAGTGACAGTTCCATTATAATCCCATTTTCACATGCTCCTAGCTTTCTGAGCTGTATTATTTTGTCAGAGAGGCTTACGTTTGGCCCCGAGCTCAAAGGTGATATTTTTTGAGGTTTCACAAAATCTATTAATCCATTTTTGAGTTACCAGAGGGTAAATAAATGCTTTTCCTGCCTCTTAGATTCTTGTAGCCCTGTTATAGCATTGATTTTTGCACAGAACTCTCTACAGAATTTAATAGCAATCAGCTGCCTGATGTGTCTTAATGACTTCCTCTGTGCATTCAAAAAATGGCTAAACTTGACAAGTTGAAACCTTCCAAGGGGACAGTGCTCACTGAGTAATAGCTCCCAGGTCAGTTTAGGATTATTATTTTAAAGTAATAACAGAATAAAGACATTAAGTTTTCCTTGACTTTATAACGACGTTTTGAAAATTAATTTTGTCCTCAGAACAACCCCCCTGCATTCAAAGACACTTCTCAGCTTGTGCACATCACATTAGCTCCTGTGCAGTTAGTGTAACTGCAGCAGCTTGCACCAGGGAAGGATCTGGCTCACAATGGAAATGCAAATACAAAGCAACCATTTACAACCTCATTGACTTCACTGGAAGCACACCAGCCTAAAAATGCTGTTTTTAAGTGGAGAATCGGACCCCTAATGCATATTCTGCATATTTTTTTTTCGCAAAAATCTGAAAGACTTGTTCTCTGAAAAAGAAATTCTCTGAAAACATTAACTTGCATGATATTTAAAGACAAAGATTGTCAAGAGAAAGTTTTTATGTGCCAGTCCACCTAGCTCGTCTCCACCGCTGCCTGTCAAGGGATGACATGGGGGAGTGTAAGATCCCTCCAGCAGCTGTAGAGAGCTTTTCCTGAAATATGCCAATGATTTGCAGATTAGGGTTTTCCTGAGCCAAAATTGATGGTGTTGCATTTGATGGCTTTCTTTCTCTTTCTCTAAGTGGTCTAAGTTGGTTAGGAAACCATGCAAACATATAGCCTCCATAATGTCAGAACGTGCTGCTTATTGTATAGATAGTGAGAGAAAAGAGTGGTAAACTATGAGGGATTTTTTTTTTTTTTGCCGGATGAATTTTGCTTTCTGCAAGTTTTCTCATGCAGTAAGAGGTGAAGAAATATAGCTAGGCACTGAGAAAAAGAGAAATTAATGCTTCAATTTTCTTTTGATTCTATTTTTCTTCTATAAATCTACCTCCAGTAGTTTCTGAGATAAAGCGATTTTTATATAGCTTTGCAATTTACTGGAGGCCTAACTTATGATTTGCAAAACTTGGAGTTGAGAATACTGAGAAAGAGAACTACTGTGTTTTCCTTAGGAGGCTAAAAGGTTTTATGTCTCCTGAAGAGAGGATATAGGGAAGGAACAGGCATCAGATGGAACAGGCAAATCACACAACAGTCCAAAATGTTCTGAAAGCAGCTTAAGAAAACACTCAGATGACCTACCCCCATACTTCATGAAGCACTCTGTCAACAGAAAATTGGGCTATTTGTTGCATTTCAGTGTTGTTTCAGTAGTACAAATAGATTCGAAAAAGCCTGGACTTCCTTTCTGCCCCACATGCACTGTCTGTGCTGTAAGCATATTAACGTCCAAACTGAAGAAATTGCAGGGACCACTGTAGCATCTGAAAAGTGCTCATCACAAGGCTTTTCTGGAGCCTAAAAGTGCTTTGTTCTGTTCCAACCCCATGGCAGTGGGGTGAAATTTCCCCTTGATTTCACTGGGGCCCAGTTTTACCCTACATGCAAAGACAGGCAAAGCTTCCTGCAGAGACAGAGCGGGCCCCAAATCTCTGTGTCATCTGCTTTCACCCCAGAACAGCTTTATAGAAGCAAGTTAAGAACGAATAACGTAAAAGCTGCCCAAGGCAGCTCTAAAGTGCTCCTTTCCCTGGCTGCACATGAGAAGACAGCCATTAGCGTTGCCGCTGTTAGGTTCACTGCTCCTTGGGGGACACTGCATTTGCAGAATGGCCTGGTTTCGTACCGACAATATGCGCACATCCGAAATTGCCTGCATTTGGATGCTATTTGGTGTACAGTTTTGAGTTAGTGCTGTGCCTGTTACAGATTCCTCTCATCACAGATAATATGTCTCTTGTGAGCACGGGTCCTATTCTTTATTTTTGTTTGGATAACACTTCTCTTGGAAAGTCGATAGATTGCCACATGCATTTTTTACGCAGTGGTATACGGTTAAAAAAATTAGCAGCTAGAAAATGAACCAAGACGGAACAATGGTGAATAACTATTACGCTGCATTACATCTCCACTCACAAGTCTCTAAGGAGTTTACAAAGATTAACAAATGCATCATTAATATAGTTTCAATGCAAGGAGGTATCTGCTCTAAGGAAACTGAGGCTCAAAAAAGATGACTGACTTGCCCAAGATCACAGAGCATGAGAGCAACACCAGCAATACAAACACAGCACTCTAGTCCCCAATCCTGTATACTTCTTTAATAGCTCCGCTAACTCCAGTAAAATGATCTTTGGACATTAAGAATCTGGCTGATGAAATAAACCTTCCTTTCTTTGCCTATTTAAACTGAAATAATACAAAATTGTTCAGATCAGAAAGAACTGGAGCTGGAACATGGACTACTATAGCAAGGAAGGATATGTCTCCCTTCATGCTGAATATATGAGGACATCTAGAATTAACTGGTGATCACATGTATATTTTCAGAGTACTCAGAGTTTAATTTCAAAGCGTCAACAGAGCTGATGTGAATCTATGTAAATGTTTGTACTTTGTGCTGTCAGAGGGGTGGAGGGAGGAATAACTAAGGAAGCTGATAAACTACCTTGCACACAATATGAAATATCACATGGTGAGGGTACGCATACGGACAATTTCCATGGAGTAAGCAAGGTGCTTGAAGTTCACAACACAGTAATTTATCTCTCTGCCTAGTGAGTCAAGTTCAAAAAAAAAGAAAAAACACCTCCCTGGAGAACGCAGGTTACAGAAGGCAGAGGAGGAACTGCTTTGCTTAGGTACTTTGGCCAAGCTTTTGTTTGAAGACTAAAAGCTAGGAGAAAGTGGACATGTCAGTAATTCCTCCCTGATGAAGACAAATAGGCTAAGTGTGCATATATATATATACACATATATATTTATATTTTTATATTTATATGTACATATGCAAGCAATTACTTGCAAGCAGCAAGGTCATGTCATTAATTTTTGCTAATAAAATGAGCTAATACACTGTCCAAAACCTCTACAACATTTGTGAGTCGTTATACAACACAGAAGTAGGTCTATACATTTTTTTATGGCCACTTTAACTATACCAGTTTAGAAACCATTATAGATAAAGCAGTACAGTCCATACTACAAACTGCTGACACCAGCAAGGTTTATTTCTACAAAAGCACTGACATAAGGCATCTTTACACAAGAATAAATATATCCCCTGTGGTTGCTGAGTTGTTTTAACTATACACAATCAAGCCCCTAATTGAAAGAGTTAAATCATACAAAAATAGTGCATGAAGACAAGGCTTTGGAAGATAAAGATTCAGGTTTCAAGGAACATATAAGTATAGTTAATAACATAAACAAAAGGAAAAGGCAGGTAAAAATGTAACAGGCTATTGCTTAGGAAATGTGAAACTGGCTGTTGGTAGTAAGTCTAAGTGTGGTTGGGGGAAGAATATTTGAGTGGAAAAACTGAAGAGCACTGGTTTCCTGAATAATTTAATCTTAGGATGGGAAGAATGAAACCCAACTTGGGTGCTGTTAGCTACACTGTTCAAAAGTAATAAGAATCTGGAAATGATGTTGGAGAAATGAGATTAAAGAAGACAATGTGAAGGTCATTGTGTGGCTTAACAGTGGAAGATAAATAAATATGTAAACCGCTAAGGAACATAATACAATATGCCTATGGTATTTTATGTTGCTTAAGCTACATCACTAACAACACCAGGGGAGCCACCTTCACTTGCTTCCCAGCTTAGTATATTCCTATATCTATCTACATTATATGCCTACATTGTATAATGTACATGCTATTTAACAGCAAACAGAAAACTTTTGAAAAGTATTAGCATAATGTTGGGGTGTACAGAGTGGCTTAAGTGCATATCTGTTTTAACTGGTTGCCATCTGAAATACAAGGACATGAACCTAAATTGTCTGCTGCAAATGCACATAAAAAATTTTTGGATTTGAGCCCAGATATGAATATACAAATAGATAAAGTTTATAGAATTGTGACACAAAGTCTCAGGGGTCTTATGGGAATGTCAAAAAGCAATCAGCAATTGGAACATATGCCTGCCATGTTAATACATCACAGGCCTCTGTATCCAAAATAAATTATGGAGATGGCTGTGAAACAGAGGGGAAAAAAAAGGAAAGCTTTTATTTAATAGCTACCTTTGCATATTTTTTTCCAGATTTAACTAAAGCTGCGACAGCCTAGGATTTCCTCTAAGAAGGTATTTTAGCAAGAGGGATATAAACCTCCCATTTTGCATCTGGCAAAGTGGAGCGATCGCTATGGAAATAGGAAGCATAGCCTACATTTCTGCATGGTGATCAAGCTAAAGCTTTTCTAAATTGCTGATCTGCTTCCCTTGTTACACATGAATACATCAGAAGAAAGTTGGTAGAACTTGTGTGGCTTAATGACAGATTGGCACAATATCCTACAATGACACAAACTTTAATTCTAACCCATGCGCTTTGCAATTTGTCCTAAACCTTTACTGTTATGAACTAAGATATCGGAGAAGAAATGAAATGTTATTTATGGTGATTTATGAACTGATGGCACAAAAAGTATTGAGTCTGATTTTTTAGCACACTGTAAATTAGTCTGCAAGCATCTGAAATCCATTGTTACAAGAAGTAACTGCTAATTTGCATAGTGCCATAAACGTATGTCCTAGTGTTCAAGCACTGCTAGCCCTACACAAGCGAGTGTGTTGTTTTAATTGACTTCAATGGGACTGTTTATGTGAATAAGATGAGCAAAAGCTTGGCTGTAAGAAAGCATTTCTCAAAGCTTGAGGCAGAGTAATCGCACGGGTGTGAACAGACCTCTCTTTTTCCCCAGATTCTCAACTTTGAATTTAAAAAGAAGTGACTTAAAAAAAAGGGGGGAGGAAAGAAAAAGGAGTAGCTGTATCTCGTTTACCAGTGCGCAGAGCAGTGGGGCAGCCGCGTGCAGCGGGGTGCTGCACAGCTCTGCAGTGGGGCCGGGGTGCTGGCAGGGATAAGCCCCGTCTCCCCAGCACCCTGGGTGCTGAGTCTGCATTTAATGGGGGGCTGGTACCACTGCGGCTCCCCGGCAGCCTGGGAGGCAGCAGATAACCAGCCCCGCTCTCCCTGTACAAAAGCTAGTTATTGTAGGGCTGTGATGCACATAGTTTCTTCTGGAAGAGATCACCACGTCAGATGGGTGCCCCTTCTATACATGCATGTATTTTTCTCAATGGTCCTTTTGAGACATCCAGATTCTTCATTTTATAGCATTACGTAAAATATTTGTAATGCTATTAACATGAAAGATGAGTCTAAATATGCACAATCCTTTTCTGTTTAAATGAATTATTATAAATCTCACACAGTTCATGACAAGCTTTGTGGCTCACAAAGCTTTGCAGAAGCTTCTGGCTTCTTATGGGGGAGAAACAACCAGAAATTTGATTTTTTTCTGGGGTTTTTTAAAACCTTTGGTATTATCCATGAAAAACAATTTCCTCCATGGAAGTTTAGAACTTGGGGGGAGGGAAGGATTATTCTCACATTTTTGTGAATTCCTACAGAAAAGCAAATGACCTATGCTCCCCAAAAGTTGTCAGGTGACTTATTAAACTCCTTTCAAATCTCCTCCAGGAAGTTCATTAAAACTCTATTTGGAAATGACCAGGTGCTTGCTTCCCACAGCACAAGAGGGAAATCTATCACCCCATTTAAAAATTGTTTGGTTACTTGGATAAAGAAATAATCATTATACCAAGCTGTGTGGCTTTGTGATGGAAAACTGTGGCTTGGTGAGAAAAGTGCCAAGGTCAGTGCAATGAAAGACCCATAGTGAACTCAGACCTGATTCCAGAAGTCAGTGGTGGATAGAGGCCAGGGGAACAAAGTCTGTTCTGTGGCTCACTTGAAAGCAATTTATAAGATTCTGCATAAAAATAAGTCACCAATTTGAGAGAATTTTCAACTCAAAAAAATATCATTAGAAAAGATTTGTATGTGTTTTACAAAGGATTGGCATAGCTGACAAAAATTACCTTGTTTGACACTGGATCCTCACCTAAATGCTACAGCCAAGTCAGCTAACAGGAAAATAGTAGGGCTAAGCCATTTTCATTCTTTATACTGCCAAACCACTGCCTCTTGCAATCAGGATTGATTACAAACACCCAATTAAGAAGCATTTGGAACATGAGCTGAACACTAATCCTATCTCTTGTTCTCTTTATACCTAATTATCAGCCTTAAGATGGGTATTAGCACGTTAATTAGTAGATTTACTTTAGGAACTTCTACATAAACTAACAAATCTATACTATAAGCATAAGTGTGGGTACATATGTACAGAGTCGTGCATAGGGCACATGTGCCTATTATCCAAATTGCTGAGCACGATGTGTAAGCTTTGACATATACATGTGAGTGCATGTGTCCCATTTTCAGGCATAATTTCATTCTTTGGAAAAACTACAAAAGAACATAAATGAAGTTGGTTTTACATCAACTATATACAAGTCTCTGTATCATAATTATCAAGTTATGATCAAATGTTACAGCTTGCAACAAGCTATAATTAAGGAACTAGTTTTCGGTAACATATAGGCTTTTGTTCTAATTACATTAGCACGGCGTAGGGGGCAGAATGAGCAGGGTGGGTTTCACTGGGTTTCCTGGGGCTCATGCCGAAGACCCTGGGTTTCAGATTGCAAAGGACACAGCCCTCTGATCTGAGCCTGTTTACCTGTACCCGCTTATCAGGTGAAGGATTAGGCCTGTGGGAACCCATATTTCACCCTCATTATTTTTCACTATCTGAAAGGCATCTGGTTGTAGCTCCTCAAGAATCGAATTTTCCTCATGGTTCACTTAACTGTCTAGATTATTGTAAACACCTGCATTTATACTGATATGATTACTGGTATAATTTTAATGCAGTAGTGTACAGAGAAACAAATCCAGGTTAAAGAGCTCCTACATACACAGGATGAAAAAATGTCCTGCACCAACACCACCAGCTGCACCACCAACTCCACAGTCTTTAGTGCAGGAGAATGCAGACCGTTTAGCTACGACCAGTTCGGTCATCGCTTCTCTGATACCTTTTCCTGAGAAAACTCCAAGCCAAACCATTGCTCCCAAAGAAAAAGCCATGGAGCAGTTTGACAATAGAGACTTTCACAAGAGTTTACTGCTTGGATAAACAACCAAAGAGTCTGTTTATGACACTGTGTAATCAGAAAAACAATATAATTTTCAACTTCCTTCAAGTCTTATTTAGTCTCTAAAGGACAATAAAACGACAGAACTATCTTTAGATACTTGCATCTGATACGTGCTTGCAAATACCCATTGAATCTTGCAGCAAAGAGCAAACACTTGTGTATAATTTTATGAATCAAATCCTTTAAGATAAGGAAAAGTATTATTTGTATGTGAGTGTGAGAGTGTGTGTGTGTGCAGAAGGCAACAGTTCTGTCCATAGATACGCTCCTTGGCTACTGTGGAAAGAGTCTTTACCTCCCTGACCCTGAACAGGCCCTGGACTCGCTCTGCTCCTTAGCACCACTTCCTATGGCCTTACAGAGTATTAAATAGCTGGGGTCTCCAACACATAAGGACTGTCTGGAGTTTAAGAACACATTCCCTGAGAAACACTTTCACATGCTTAATATTAAGTAGTGAAATGCTCTAGGAGCTCACTCAGAAGCAAAGAGATATCACATATCCCCCAAATCCACTGCAACAGCTCTCAAAATATTTCTGAACTACTTGTTTCTCAATGGCAAACAACTGAAAAGCCAACACTGGTGCCCAGAGAAGTCAGACCAGGCTTATACAGTCATATTTCTGCTTGAAATTTTCTTTGGAGCTTTATTCTGAGTTTCATCCTAGTCAAAGATGCTTCCTGCCTCTCCTTAACCTACTCCTTCACCAGCTCTGTGGCTTCACTCAAGGTGTTTTGCTGCTTTCACCCAACTGCCTGTGAGCTCACTCCCAGCTGAGGGAGAAGGGATTAGGAAACTCTGATTGAGACTTGCCATCAAAATGACAGATACAGCTATAAAACAGTCTTACCAGGCCTGTTCTGGCTTTCTTCAGAGTTGTAAAGAGCAACTGCTGTGCTTCTGTTCAAGCGGAGGGCAAAACCCCATCGCTTTTCACAGCAGCAGGGCTGCAGCATGGCCAGACCTTGCCTTGCTCCTGAGAAGCCCTTCGCAGAGTCAGTGGGAGCAGCTCAGGGCTGACAGAGCCACCGCCAGGCTCTGGCTGCCCCTTTGGGCATCCCCAAAGCAGCTGTAGCTCCAACGCAGCTCTAATTTGTGCAACCATTAGGAGTTCAAAGGGTTGGGCGGCACCGAGGGGCAGCGCGGTGATTTCCGCCACGCGCAGCCCTGCTCTGGCTTTGTGGCTAGGGGATGTGCAGCCCCCGCTGCCGCTGGTGCCACCCCGGCTTCCTCTGACTCCAGCGAGCTGAACCCAGTGCTTGCAAATTCTGTGTGAGGAAACACCAAGCTCAGAGCCCGCACACAGCAGGGCCTGCTGCGCGAAAGACGAGAAACCGAGATTTAGACAAATGTAAACGAAAGCTTAAACTTTGCAAGAACAAAAGAAAGGATAAGCTGTGACTTGCCTACTTCCTAGATATTTTACCAGCCTTACTTTCTTATACCTACAGATTTGCTGCATAAATCCATTGACATTGTTTAGAAATAAAATAGAAGGATGAATTTCTAATATCATTAAGATTTACAGAATTTGCTTGTGGCTACATTTTTGCTTGGTGTGTCTGGATACCTAATGCTTCTTTCCAGACTCAAGGATATGGAGGAGCTGTACCAGTCTCTATAAACAAACCTGGGTATTATGTATGATACAATTGACTTCACTTTCTATATAGAACTAATCTTATTAATCCCTCATTACCAGGGATTAACTAATCTTTGTTAAACACGAAATAAAGGATAATTATCTATGATATCTTTCCTTCTGCAATTCAAATATTTCCAAAATGGGCAATTTTTCTATTCAAAGTAATTTGACATCAATGTGTGTACACTCTATAATTGTTGAGCAAGGATGATATTTACTCTCTTCATCGATAAATGATGGCCAATAAAACAACCTCACTGTGTGTTGTATCTATGAAACCTTGTAAAACAATACAGTTAAGTCTGGCAACAAAGTCAATAATTTGTCAGTAAGGAAACCACTATTGGACTTTCTCTACCAAACCTCCACCTTTCTTAAGCCCTTTTCTTCTGAAGCTTCACATTCATTTTCTTAATGTTTTTAACCTAGTGTCTGTGAAATTTTTATTGCTCCCTAGATAATGACATCTGATCTGAATGTAACCACACACCTCTTTGCTCAGCAACATTTGTCACAAACCATTATAAATTATCATGCTGATAGTGTGCATTGCTGGGAAACCGGAAAAGTTCCATAAATTCAAAGTACTGTATCAGTGACATTCTTGTTTATTATCTAGGTATAAAGTTTTACACGATTTAAGATGGCTACATTTACACAGTAGGATGCTTCAGCAACACAAGACTTGTACAACTTGTGCTAAGTGCTGAAAAGCATTTACCACATGCGACAGATAGTGGAGCATTTTAAGTCATATGTAGCCACATGTTTTGTTTCTTCATTTTAACCATGTTCCTCCCTCAAAAATGCATGGCTGTTATTTGGGCTTGCTTGAGAAAAGGCAAAATAGCAAACAGAAACTACTTTGCTCTTAAAATGCAAGCCTAATTTCTGTTTCTTTGCCTCCTCAAGAAGAGGCATAACTCTCATTAAATTTAAAAGAGAGAATATATTTTTCATTATGTATTAATGTCCTTGATAACAATCTGTGGTTGACACAACCATATACTTTCTGCTGAGACCCAGTATTTCCATTATGCTGGTTCAGTTGTTCTGGCTAGAACATTTTCCATTAGATGAACCCAGCTTGTGTGAACGTAATTTTAATTATTTGGATATCTTTCTTCTTCAAAAGTGTGAAAGTTGAGTCCCTTGGAATTTCTCCAGAGAAACAGGAATTTTCACATTTGCTTGAAATTTAAAACAACTCAAATGTTTTTGATCATCAGAAAATCATATACATGTGAAATTTATTAGAAGTCATTTGAGAAATATTTATAATCTAAAGCAGAGTATAACAAGTAAATAAATCAATGGCATATTTTTGATAAAAAATCTTAATGTACAAAGAGATCAAGTGCAGCTTCAGGAGAGCTAATATTTATACTTGCTACTTTTGATTTTCCTGACATTTTTCGCAGTTTTACATTTCAATACATCTAATCCCATATATACAGTAATATACATGAAAGCTAGGCAAAGTTTCTTGGTTTTCCTGTTGGCACTACCATACAAGAAGAGAACCTTTGCAAAGTCTTTTTGGTGCTAATTAAGGTAAAAGATGCAAAGAACAGCAACTCTTGTTAGAGAAAGGATTTTGGGAGCTAGGCCAGAAAGCTAATCTTCTCCTCCAGCCCACAATAATTGTACAGGGCGGTATTTGTTCCCAGACAAGTATTCCCATATTATTTGCTGTGCTCATTTCACATTTAACCTGTATATTAATATCCAGTGCAAAACCTTTCAATAAGCTAGAATGCAGCCTAAACTGAACATTTCTAGATTGCATATAGGACTGGTAATAAAGCTAAATATATTAGGAAATCAAAATGTTCTTAGTATTGCAAAAGAGACAAACAAAAAAAAAAGTGTGGTATGTTTTACTGTGTTAATCTCCCGTTGTACCCAATATTTGGTACAAGGAATGTGAATTTCCTAAGTAGACAGTGAAATTTCAAACCACAGAGTTTGTTGACAAATTCCTGTTGCTGAAATCATTTTCTATTATTCTGGTCCTAAGGTTTTTGGCACCAAAACAATGCTTCTCAAGTTAGAAAGAGCAATTTTAAATATAAGTGAAGTAGCAGCTGAGTAATTCATAATAGCCTAGAAGATTTGCATTTCAGCATGGACCAAACAATAGTAAAGTCATCACGATCACACACACAAAGACAATGCAAACAGCTCTGTCTGGAGACTTCCTTCCACCTACGGCCATCCCCTTATGGCAGCAGCCCCCTCTCAAAGGAAGAAATACTGCAGGGTGAGAGTGGGCAATGAATATCGAGACAGGAGGGATGAGGAGAGGGAGGCAACCCCTTCCTTGCACTCTGTTCAGCTCACTGTAGCATTGTTTAGTACAGCCCTATGCCACAAAGATTGCTTGTTCTTTAAATAATTGTATGCTGTGCACCACTTAACCGCTGTCAAAGACTGTGTTGGGTTTGCAGCCTTGGAAAGCATGTATGCTAGCAAGGAACAAAAATGGGTTGACACTTAAATATGCTTGATTTAATTTCCTAATCTCTACTGAACAGACAAAGAGAGGGGGAGATGCAAACACTTCTAAGCATTAGCACTGTCCTGCAGAAAGAAAACAAATTCTATATCAAGAAGGCACAAGCAAGGGAATCATTGCCGAAGTGCAATAAATAAAAAATTAAAGAATGGGAAGTCAGCCTGTGAACATGTGGTGTGAATATGAGCCACAGCTACAACACCATGGTAAAAACTCATTTTCACAAAGAGCCTGTTTAGTTTTATGAGCATAGGGTTTTCCTACATTATCATTCGACTGCGGTACTGAGATGCTGATACACAAGAGATTATAAAAACAACAAAATAGCAACTAGACATCACACTCCACCATTAAAGAATTTCATTGGAAGGGAAATCAATATTTATGATCTATGAATCAATTTATTCAAAAATAGGAACAAAGATGAGCGTGGTAAGAATTAAATACTTGAGTGCAATTGCTCTCTTTCTCTAGCTGCAGCCCTCTAATCCTCGTGGTCTGCTACGACCATTCCTGATGAAGCTGACCATCATTTTATGGGGCCAAATCTTGTAAAATACTGAATACTCCCATGAAATGTCAGTCATCAATGACTATTGAGTTTAATCTCTTTTTGACATGCAGAGAAGACCTTGGCAGCATCAATGAACAATGGCTCCTTCTTGCGCTTGTTTAAAGGGGGTGGAAAACTCATGATGTTCAAGCAATTTCTATTTAAAAGAAGAATCATTAAAATACTTTCTTCATGAAACAAGTCGGCTGAGTTTAGAGGGTATGCAGAAGAGGGGGATGATCTGACTGTGCACTGCCATGTGCAAACTATGTGGTTTCCAATCACGGATTTGGGGAAGAGTAGAGAACAGCTGCTGGGAAGTTTTGACTCCCTTTCCCACTGTTGGAAATAGGCAGTCAACAGGAGAGCAAGCGCCCCGGGGGCAAAGCACGTCCCTTGGGCTGTCCTTGTGTCCCAGAGCAGCACAGTAGAGTGGAGCAGGAAAGGGAACAACAAGTTACCAACTATAAATCAGTTGCAATGAGAGAAGGGGGAAAATACGACTGCCAGAGCTGCAGCCCAGTGTCCCTTAATGGACCAGAGCAAATGTCGGGCTTACTCGTCATGAAGAGAAGTTGGTGGTTTACAAATTGCCCACAGGCTGCTCAGTTGTGGGGTGCAAAAGAAAGGGGAGTGGTTTTGGTTTCAGAAGCTCCAGACTTAGTCAAGAAGGCAAACTGTCCAGCACGCACATCCAGAGCGCAAACCGAGCCCGAAGGTGCTTCAGAGGGAGCGAAAAGTTCCCGGGATTTGATCATTTTCGCCTTCTCCCCGGCCCCCGCCCAGGCCGCGGCGCCGCCGCGTTCCGCCAGGTGGCGCCGCCGCGCTCCGCAC